>CM026200.1:434104-450806 GCA_014839995.1 Xenentodon cancila | reverse complement strand
GATGGAGGTGTTTGTTGTCTGGATGATGGAGGTGTTTGTTGTCTGGATGATGGAGGTGTTTGTTCTCCTGGATGATGGAGGTGTTTGTTGTCTGGATGATGGAGGTATTTGTTGTCTGGATGATGGAGGTGTGTGTTCTCCTGGTGATGGAGGTGTTTGTTGTCTGGATGATGGAGGAGTATGTACCTGGAGAAGAGCAGCTCTCCTGCAGCAGCTGCTAGAGGGCGCTGTGATGAGTAAACCAACTGCAGGAGCTGCTTGTAGTCGTCCACAGAGAGAACATCATCAGACGTTCTGAAGAAATTCAGAACAGTTTAAGATACAGAAGAGCAACCTGTCAGAAAGAAGATCAGACATTTGGATGTGGGTAACTCACTTGGAGATGATCAGCAGCAGCTTCATGGTCTGAACTGACACCTCGTTGTCCTTGTCTAGGGTCATGGAGATCATCCGATCCTGGAACACACAGAGCTTAGAACGGAGAACACACGTCTGCTTCCTGCCGCTGAAACAACAATTGTTCTGGTCTCACAATTTAAATGCTTCTATCTGAACATGTTGTGTTTTAAACATTGTTTACTCATTAAGTCAGATATAAACTTCTAAGTGAATCATCTTAAATGTAGTCAACCGTCTAAACATGCAAACAGCTCAGTTCCAGTTTGGATTTTTCAAGTATTGAACACATAAATGTTCTCCATTTGTCAACTTTAATTCAGGAGTTTATTCTCTCGCATCTGGCGCTTTATTTTTCAGTGACCTTGAATTAACAACTATTTTATTTCCCTTGTTACCCTTGTGAAACCAGTCTGTTTTAATTCGTTTTTATCTAAAAATCATGTTTTGTCCTTGTTTCAAAGCCTTGAAGGACAACCAGAGCTAAACAGGAAAGGAGACTTCTGCTCCAGTAAAACATCTTCCTTCATTTTCTTTGAGAATTCAGGGTTTAATTCATTTTAACTCACCTTTTTTTTATCTGTCTTTTAATCTAAGGCTAATTTAATGGTTTAATTTCAAACATCAAATAACAAAGTGACTTAGACAATATTTATGAGGAAAGTTAAATATCGCTGGACTAAAATACAACCAAATGAATGATAAATATCAGATTTTCATTCGTGAAAAATTAAAAGAGCAACTATAACGTGGAGGATGAGACTTTATATTTGCGGGACACAGAGCTGATGAGTAGATTAAAGGCACATGAAGAGTTCTCTGAGGAGCACCTTGAAGCGGCTGGTGAACAGGTCCAGTTTAGGCCGGAGCAGAGCATCTCCATAGAGATCCTGGAGACCCAACACACACCTGAGACGCACGTCTGCTGTCTGAAACAGGACATGCACGTTTTCAGCTCCACACTAACATCTCCATCCTGTTAAACATCATCACATGATCAAATATCTTGCTGTTTCTTTAAGCTTCATCATCGGACCTTGTCGTGCATCATCCAGCCGATGTACTTGAGGTAACTGTCATTGAGGAACACTGGACCGCTGAGCTTCATCCACAAAGCCAACTCCTCCATGCAGATGGAGCGAATTTCTGGAAGCACGTCACTACACACACACACACACCAGTTCATTCACTAACACTCTTCTGACTGACTGTAATCTGGAAGCAGCAGCCTACCGATATCTCTTGAGGAAAACGCCTTTGGATATCACATCCATCATGCTCTCTACTTCTGCTCGCTTCTCCTGCAGCTTGAGGATCATCAGGGAACATGGAATTAGGATCATTCACACAAAGAAAACACAAGCTCCTCCAGAAGCCCTCATGCCTGTGTGCTTACACTGATAAGGCTGTTACCTCTGTGATCTTCTTCTGGATCTTCTCCACCTGCTGTGTGCTCCTCTGTCTCAGTGTCTTTGTCCGTTGGACTGCGAACAGCTTCTGACTGTTTTCGATCCCGACACTGAGGCTGACCGCGACACCCACCAGAGAGGTCAGCAGCTTCACGGCTTCACGAACAGCAGAGTGCTTGTTAGTTGCTTCAGCAGCATCACGAGACTGGAAGCTTGTTAAAGTTGCTCATCTCTTACCTGCAAGCGTGCAGGTGTGTCTGAATGCTCGAATGTACGAGTCCGACAGTTCAGTCAGCAGTGAGATGAGCGTGTTCATCAAGTAACCGTCAAAGATGACGCCGCGCTGACACTGAGCCACCAGAACCGAGACGAAGTCGCAGAACTCGGAGTGAAACCAGCGGCCGTACGGCCCGGACTGCACCAGCGGATACTCGGCAGCGTCCTGCAGAGCACAGCCGATGTCCCGGAGCAGCAGATCAGAAAACAGAACAAACGTCTCGTTTGAGTACGATGAGTCCACGTAATAAGTCAAACGACAGCAGCAAAACATGTAAGACTCAACCTACTCTCCAGCTCCTCCCCCGCATGTCATGTCAAAAATACATCAAATCTATAATAACAATATTCCTGAACATTCCTGATTTCCAAGCTCAACCAGCTGAGAAGAAACTATGACATGGCTCATTCCTGGAGGAGTGGAGTAGATGGAGATTAGAAACGAAGGTGAAAACAGCAGTTTGACTGTGAAGGTCTCAGCACCTGGAATTGTGGTTGTCTGGTTTACTGCACAGCAGCTGAACACACGTGACCAGAGGAGGAACGTTACAGCTAAATCTTTCATGCAGGCTCATGAAAACCTAATCTCATCTCACTTGACCATAAGCTATCCTAAACCTAGCCTGACCTGACCTAACTTCAATAACCCGACCACAAGCTAACCCGTAGAGGACCTGAACAGTACCGACCGTATCCAGGGGCCATGTGACCGTGAGGATCCATGGAAATGCCAGAAACTTCTTATACTGCAGACCAGCATCCTGAAACACATAGAGATGCTATAGAAGTGCAAAACCACAGCACGTATACAGGAGAGCATGCATGAATCCTCTAACCTCATCCAGCTCCTCCACCATCTTATTCTTGACGTCACTGTCGTCTTCGCTCCGACACATTTCTGCCGCCACCAAACCTTTAAGAAAGAAACAACAGCTACACATGAAGCCGGTCTTGGATACTCGACACATCTTCATATGTTGATGTGCACTTGCCTTTGCATCCAGAGCACTGGATGAAGAAGCTGATGAGGTCCAACAGGGCGGAGTCTCTGTCTGTGGAGTACACCTGGATCCAGTCATCTATCACTGCCTGTCGAGCCGAGGCAGAAGCAAAAACGGGGTTTATGTTATGTAACAATGTTCCATTTTTATATTTGAGTAGACAGAAAAGTAAAGCTGCAGTCTGTTCCTTTAGTTCCTTTGCCACTGAACCGTCCAGAGTTTATGTAATCGAACATCAACCTGGAGACGGTCTGAGACCACACGAGTCGTAAACTTCACTGATCAGCAAAACGAGTCCCAGCGGTCTTCTAAACATCAGCTGTGACAACCTGAGAGCTGTCACAAAAAAGTTCTTCCATCTGGAAAACTACAGGAGACGAAAGATGTTGAAAGTTAACTTGGACCATTGATAGAACAAGAACATGTAGGAACGTTCTTTGCAGTTCTGCTTTTAACGCAATAAACATGTTTTGGTACTGAAGGACATTCCAACATTCCAACCAAACAGGGTATTTGTAAAGAGATCAAAGCTGTTGACTCCTCCAGCAGATGTGATCTACAGATGCTCCACGCTTTACCTCCACCTTTTTTAAACATTAAAACCTCCAATTACAATCCTAAATTTACAGATGGAACCTCGGCCTCAACTACGTCTACATGCTGTTGCAACCTAAAATAGCACCATGGTGAGCCTGTTGCAATCAGGTTCTAAACATGAACAACATATCTTCAAGATCCAGGAAGAACAGGAAGAAAGCTTCTTTCACCTGCAACAGAAGAACAGCTGCAGAAATGTAACCTGAAGTTCTATGTCAAAGTCACTAACAAACTGACAGCGAGTTGTTTCAGGGCAGCAAAGACCACCAAGATGCTCATCACTACCGTTGCAGTCACATGCAAAAGAACAGAGCTGTCCGTCAGAGCAGAAGAACACAGACGTCCATCAAAACAGAACAAGACAGACACCAATCAGTGCTCCAAGGGGATGGAAACTGTACCCTTCCCATGTTCAGGTGTTTCCATGAGTGAGAAGGTTCATCTTACCTGCATGGCACTCCTTCCCATCGTGACCACCTGAAACAAGGTGACCGCCTCCACCTGCTTCTGTCTGTTTCCTCCTCTGCTGCTGGTGCCTTTAGATCTTTTGTTCTTGACGTTCTCTGAAAACCTGTGAGCTCTCTTCCTTCGTCTCTGCAGGATTACATCACGAGAGCGTCATAGAGCAACAACGTGTCTCTCTTTCATCAGTTTAGAACGTTTACATGGAAGGTTGAGCTTCATAGGAACGTTGATTAATCTGAGAATTTTTAGAGCAGTAAGTTAATCAATCAGCTTGAACTTACCTACATTCCCCTAAATTGTAGTTAATGACATTGAAATAGTTTATGACCCTGATGGGTCCCAATCATGTTAGTAAATATTTTTGGATGCTCTGTTTGCTGTAACCATCACTTCTACTCTTAACTTCTGCAGACAACCTCTAAAACCCACCACGCTCTTCTGCTGGTTTTCATTTCCTGAATCTTCTTCTGAGTGATTGACAGCTCCAGACGAGGTCGCCTCTGCATGACAGGTTGCACTGTGAAGTCAAAAACACCAGCGATGATGACAAGAGAAAAAACCCATGTTAAAACTGCAGAAGAATCTATAATTGTTCCCTGTGGGATCTCACTTCTGCTTCAACGACCTGGATGCAGCTGCAGCTTCTGGAATCATCTCAGATCAGCACAGAGGAAACACCCGGACCACACCTGCAGACAAGATGTGGAGTCCCACAGGGTGTGTGTGTGTGTGTGTGTGTGTGTGTGTGTGTGTGTGTGTGTGTGTGTGTGTGTGTGTAAACACGGCTAAAAAATATATTTTTTAGGATCTTCTACTGGACAGCTGCTAAGTGGTTACTGAAAAGACGCAGAACATGCAGGCAGAACTCTAAAGGTTACCACTCCATTACTGTTCCTTACACGTTACCACTCTATGATTGTTCGTTACATTTTACCACTCTATGATTGTTCGTTACACGTTACCACTCTATTCGTTACACGTTACCACTCGCTTCGTTACAGTTACCACTCCATTACTGTTCGTTACACGTTACCACTCGCTTCGTTACACGTTACCACTCCATTACTGTTCCTTACACGTTACCACTCTATGATTGTTCGTTACACGTTACCACTCTATTCGTTACACGTTACCACTCGCTTCGTTACAGTTACCACTCCATTATTGTTTGTTACACGTTACCACTCCATTACTGTTCGTTACACATTACCACTCTATGATTGTTCGTTACAAGTTACCACTCTGTTACCGTTCGTTACACGTTACCGCTCTATTACTGTTTGCTACACGTTACCACTATATTACTGTTTGCTACACGTTACCACTATATTACTGTTCGTTACACGTTACCACTCTGTTACCGTCCGTTACACGTTACCACTCTGTTACCGTTCGTTACACGTTACCACTCTGTTACCGTTCGTTACATGTTACCACTCTGTTACCGTTCGTTACACGTTACCACTCTGTTACTGTTCGTTACACGTTACCGCTCTATTACTGTTCGTTACACGTTACCACTATATTACTGTTCGTTACACGTTACCACTCTGTTACCGTTCGTTACACGTTACCGCTCTGTTACTGTTCGTTACACATTACCACCATATTACTGTTCGCTACACGTTACCACTATATTACTGTTCGTTACACGTTACCACCATATTACTGTTTGTTACACGTTACCACTCTGTTACCGTTCGTTACACGTTACCACTATATTACTGTTCGTTACACGTTACCGCTCTATTACTGCTTGCTACACGTTACCACTATATTACTGTTCGTTACACGTTACCACCATATTACTGTTTGCTACACGTTACCACTATATTACTGTTCGTTACACGTTACCACTCTGTTACCGTCCGTTACACGTTACCACTCTGTTACCGTCCGTTACACGTTACCACTCTGTTACGTTCGTTACACGTTACCACTCTGTTACCGTTCGTTACATGTTACCACTCTGTTACCGTTCGTTACACGTTACCACTCTGTTACTGTTCGTTACACGTTACCGCTCTATTACTGTTCGTTACACGTTACCACTATATTACTGTTCGTTACACGTTACCACTCTGTTACCGTTCGTTACACGTTACCGCTCTGTTACTGTTCGTTACACATTACCACCATATTACTGTTCGCTACACGTTACCACTATATTACTGTTCGTTACACGTTACCACCATATTACTGTTTGTTACACGTTACCACTCTGTTACCGTTCGTTACACGTTACCACTATATTACTGTTCGTTACACGTTACCGCTCTATTACTGCTTGCTACACGTTACCACTATATTACTGTTCGTTACACGTTACCACCATATTACTGTTTGCTACACGTTACCACTATATTACTGTTCGTTACACGTTACCACTCTGTTACCGTCCGTTACACGTTACCACTCTGTTACCGTCCGTTACACGTTACCACTCTGTTACCGTTCGTTACACGTTACCACTCTGTTACTGTTCGTTACACGTTACCGCTCTATTACTGTTCGTTACACGTTACCTTTAAAACAAACCATCAACACTAACACAGCGGATAGTTTTTCGTTTACAGAATAAAAAACACAAACTGGCGAGCAGAGAAATGCTGCGCGGAACACTTATGAACTTCTCAAACGTACCTTCCTGACATTGGTTGAAGGTGATTTAATTTTTTCGAGTAATTTTAACAGAAATTATTATTTTAATCCGCAGTTTGGAGGACTCTGATGACCCGTCAGTCTCACCTCTCACAGTCAAGCACTCGGACAGTCTAACCCTTTCTGATTGGCTGCGGAGGCTAAATCTCCTCGTCCGATTGGATGAAACGTCACTAGCAGTGAAGTCCCTCCCCTCCCTGCCGTCCGATTTTGTGCTTCTTAATGCCATGTGTGCTCAGGCGATCGCTGACATGACGTCAGGAAACAGGCTCCACGTGTTTAACTGCATCACACGAGAACCCGAGATACCTGGCAAACATGCCGATGTTCCCGTCCAGTACAGCTGCCACTGGAACGGCTCGGTGCAGACTGGGTCCTGACCGGTCTGCCAACTCCCTTTGAAAGGGCCCGTTTGCCACAAAACCTAGTGTGGTCAGCACTTGAAGGGGAACAGGTCTGAAGTCTGAACTAAATAAGCACGCAGATTATTCACGTTCATTTCATTTTGTTGAACATCCGACCGTGAGGTCTACCACACCAGAGAAGATCCCAGACACAAACGGGACCAGGTCTACCACACTAGACTAGATCCCAGACACAAACGGGACCAGGTCTACCACACCAGAGAAGATCCCAGACACAAACGGGACCAGGTCTACCACACTAGACTAGATCCCAGACACAAACGGGACCAGGTCTACCACACCAGAGAAGATCCCAGACACAAACGGGACCAGGTCTACCACACCAGACTAGATCCTAGACACAAACGGGACCAGGTCTACCACACCAGAGAAGATCCCAGACACAAACGGGACCAGGTCTACCACACCAGACTAGATCCTAGACACAAACGGGACCAGGTCTACCACACCAGAGAAGATCCCAGACACAAACGGGACCAGGTCTACCACACCAGAGAAGATTCCAGACACAAACAGGGACCAGGTCTACCACACCAGACTAGATCCTAGACACAAACGGGACCAGGTCTACCACACCAGAGAAGATCCCAGACACAAACGGGACCAGGTCTACCACACCAGAGAAGATCCCAGAGACAAACGGGACCAGGTCTACCACACCAGACTAGATCCCAGACACAAACGGGACCAGGTCTACCACACCAGACTAGATCCCAGAGACAAATGGGACCATGTCTACCACACCAGAGAAGACCCCAGATATAAACAGGACCAAGTAGGGGACAGACCGGTCAGGACCCAGTCTCCACTGAGACACACCAGACAAGACCCCAGAGACAAACGGGACCAGGGCTACCACACCAGATTAGAGCCCAGACACGAACTGGACTAGGTCTACCACACCAGACTAGATTCCAGACACAAACAGGGACCAGGTCTACCACACCAGACTAGATCCTTGACACAAACGGGACCAGGTCTACCACACTAGACTAGATCCCAGAGACAAACAGGACCAGGTCTACCACACCAGAGAAGATCCCAGACACAAACGGGACCAGGTCTACCCCACCAGACTAGATCCCAGACACAAACGGGACCAGGTCTACCACACCAGACTAGATCCCAGAGACAAATGGGACCAGGTCTACCACACCAGAGAAGACCCCAGATATAAACAGGACCAAGTCTACCACACCAGACAAGACCCCAGAGACAAACGGGACCAGGTCTACCACACCAAAGAAGACCCCAGATATAAATGGGACCAGGTCTACCACACCAGACTAGATCCCAGACACAAACGGGACCAGGTCTACCACACCAGACTAGATCCCAGAGACAAATGGGACCAGGTCTACCCCACCAGACAAGACCCCAGAGACAAACGGGACCAGGGCTACCCCACCAGACTAGATCCTAGACACAAACGGGACCAGGTCTACCACACCAGGGAAGATCCCAGAGACAAACGGGACCAGTTCTCCCACACCAGACTAGATCCTAGACACAAACGGGACCAGGTCTACCACACTAGACTAGATCCCAGACACAAACGGGACCAGGTCTACCACACCAGAGAAGACCCCAGATATAAACGGGACCAGGTCTACCACACTAGACTAGATCCCAGACACAAACGGGACCAGGTCTACCACACCAGACTAGATCCCAGACACAAACGGGACCAGGTCTACCACACCAGAGAAGACCCCAGATATAAACGGGACCAGGTCTACCACACTAGACTAGATCCCAGACACAAACGGGACCAGGTCTACCACACCAGACTAGATCCCAGACACAAACGGGACCAGGTCTACCACACCAGAGAAGACCCCAGATATAAACGGGACCAGGTCTACCACACTAGACTAGATCCCAGACACAAACGGGACCAGGTCTACCACACCAGACTAGATCCCAGAGACAAACGGGACCAGGGCTACCACACCAGACTAGATCCTTGACACAAACGGGACCAGGTCTACCACACCAGAGAAGATGCCAGAGACAAACGGGACCAGTTCTCCCACACCAGATCAGAGCCCAGACACGAACTGGACTAGGTCTCCCACACCAGACTAGATTCCAGACACAAACAGGGACCAGGTCTACCACACCAGACTAGATCCTAGACACAAACGGGACCAGGTCTACCACACTAGACTAGATCCCAGACACAAACGGGACCAGGTCTACCACACCAGACTAGATCCCAGAGACAAACGGGACCAGGTCTACCACACCAGACTAGATCCCAGAGACAAACGGGACCAGGTCTACCACACCAGAGAAGACCCCAGATATAAATGGGACCAGGTCTACCACACCAGACTAGATCCCAGACACAAACGGGACCAGGTCTACCACACCAGACTAGATCCCAGAGACAAATGGGACCAGGTCTACCCCACCAGACAAGACCCCAGAGACAAACGGGACCAGGGCTACCACACCAGACTAGATCCTAGACACAAACGGGACCAGGTCTACCACACCAGGGAAGATCCCAGACACAAACGGGACCAGGGCTACCACACCAGACTAGATCCTAGACACAAACGGGACCAGGTCTACCACACCAGAGAAGACCCCAGATACAAGAGGGACCAAGTCTACCACACCAGAGGAGACCCCAGATATAAACGGGACCAGGTCTACCACACTAGACTAGATCCCAGACACAAACGGGACCAGGTCTACCACACCAGACTAGATCCCAGACACAAACGGGACCAGGTCTACCACACCAGAGAAGACCCCAGATATAAACGGGACCAGGTCTACCACACTAGACTAGATCCCAGACACAAACGGGACCAGGTCTACCACACCAGACTAGATCCCAGACACAAACGGGACCAGGTCTACCACACCAGAGAAGACCCCAGATATAAACGGGACCAGGGCTACCACACCAGACTAGATCCCAGACACAAACGGGACCAGGTCTACCACACCAGAGAAGATGCCAGAGACAAACGGGACCAGTTCTCCCACACCAGATCAGAGCCCAGACACGAACTGGACTAGGTCTCCCACACCAGACTAGATTCCAGACACAAACAGGGACCAGGTCTACCACACCAGACTAGATCCTAGACACAAACGGGACCAGGTCTACCACACTAGACTAGATCCCAGACACAAACGGGACCAGGTCTACCACACCAGACTAGATCCCAGAGACAAACGGGACCAGGTCTACCACACCAGACTAGATCCCAGAGACAAACGGGACCAGGTCTACCACACCAGAGAAGACCCCAGATATAAATGGGACCAGGTCTACCACACCAGACTAGATCCCAGACACAAACGGGACCAGGTCTACCACACCAGACTAGATCCCAGAGACAAATGGGACCAGGTCTACCACACCAGAGAAGACCCCAGATATAAACAGGACCAAGTCTACCCCACCAGACAAGACCCCAGAGACAAACGGGACCAGGGCTACCACACCAGACTAGATCCTAGACACAAACGGGACCAGGTCTACCACACCAGACTAGATCCTAGACACAAACGGGACCAGGTCTACCACACTAGACTAGATCCCAGACACAAACGGGACCAGGTCTACCACACCAGAGAAGACCCCAGATATAAACGGGACCAGGTCTACCACACTAGACTAGATCCCAGACACAAACGGGACCAGGGCTACCACACCAGACTAGATCCTAGACACAAACGGGACCAGGTCTACCACACCAGAGAAGACCCCAGATACAAGAGGGACCAAGTCTACCACACCAGAGGAGATCCCAGGGATGTGTGCTTGGTCCATTTTCGTCCCAATAGTACCAATGGATGAAACACCACAGTCCACCTGAGGGTTTCTGCTGATGTTCATCATCTGTCATGATCACAGTCTTCCCATCTTGGCATGGCTACTTCAAGCAGGATAATGGAGCATGTTACAAAGCTCTAACCCCTTTCTACTGGCTTCTTGAGTCTGATGAGTTCACTCTTATCTTCAGTGTCCAGATCTGACTCTAAAAAAGGACCTTTGGAATGCGGTGGATTGGGAGATGGACATCTACAGCATCTGAGTGACGCTCTTGCATCAGTGTGGACCAACATATTTCAGCAACACTTATATCACCACAAAAGGCAGTTCTGAAGGTAAAAGAGTGTCAGAACCAGTACCAACAAACAAAACATCTCTTTGCATTTCTTTTTTTTTTATTTCACTCCAGTGTTTTAAAAAATGTGACAAATATTACAACAGTGGTGCACAGAAGGATTCAACAGGCTTATATTAATTTCCGGACAGACAGACTACAGATACCAACCAGAGACACGTTTAGACGAGATTAAGAAAAGAAAATAGGTCGTAAATGACGATTGCTCCCCCACCCCCGCCCCACTCTGAAACCACTCCGGAGGTGAACCAAACTGTCGAGCACCTTTTCACCATCATCATGTTCACAGTTCATTTAGAAGCAGGAGACTCCTGGAGAGGCAGAGACGTTAGTCAGGACAAGAACTGGGACATGAAGGTAAGGGCCTGGTGTAGGTCCTCCATCAGCTCCTCTGGCAATGACAAAACCAGCGATGTCAATTTTCCAGTAACTTCTGACATCCTACACAGGGAACAGAAGATGGTTAGGGTTAGATTGAGATTGCAGCAGTGTACATCACCATCTCCTCAACCAAACACACGTCACTCACCAGCTGATATACTGAGTAGCAAGCTGGGGTTCATGTCTACAGCCTTCTTCTGCCACCAGAGACTGCTTCATCTGCTTGAAGTTTGCCTCTATATCCTTCTTTATTTCTGAGAAGACCTTAATGCCCCTAAAGGAGCTGATGACTTGCTACAAAAAGAGACATTAACCTTTATAAGACTGAGTAAATATTCAAAAAGGAAGATACCTACACAGAGTAAATTCCCTCTCCTTACATAGATAACTGAGAGTTGGTGGGCAATGTACTTATGACTCCCAAGGTGTTTGATGTCTTCATCCAGCTGCTGACTCAGCGCCAGCAGCTGATTCAGTTTGGAAATGTGGAACAAGTATTCTGCAACAGAGACACCAGCTCATGTTAGTGTTTTATTTCACACTGCAGTTGGAAAGTTGCTGAACCCCTCAAGAACATTTCACTTTTCTTTATTTCCAAATAAATGTGATTTTCACAGAAGTCCTGAAAGAACATAAAGAGAACCCAGTTACACAAAGTAAGACTAAATAATAAACATTTCTACTAACTATTTATAACTCCTGCTTTTCAGTTTCAGCTTTCATGGATTTCCTCCACAGACACTAGACGAACTGAACACGCCCTCTGTGATGTCATCCACAGGTTTCTGACAAGCCCCGAGCATCTAACATCTGTGTTGACGTCAACCCAGAAGCACCTGCATTTCCTTGACTGACCACTAGAGGCCGGCTGCGCCAGGGAGTCAGTCTCCATCGACCTCCAGGTTAAAATGTCCAACGTTACAGCCGAAATTAACATATTTACAGTCTGGTTAAAAAAAAACAGTTTTGGTCTTGATTGTTTGATTTCAGATCTATGACAACTCCGAGGGGGTGATTTTTTTTGTTCCACATCAGGTGAATTTATATAAAACAATAAATGTATTTTCTAATAGGAGTCGTAGCCTTTTGCTTGACAGTCAGTTCAGCAAATGTCTATCTATCACCGCTTCCTCATTGGTCATCGTCATGCTACAAAGCAAATCAATCAGCATTTTGTACCAACCCAGCGTTGGCACAACGCAGTAGTTATTTCTGAGTTCACCATCGGACCAACATGATAAACAGTTCCACCAGAAACAGCTGCCGGCAGCTCTGCAGATGTTTCAGCGTGGATTTGCTGAAGGAGCTGGTAGCCACAGCTGACGCTGATCAACATACGGGGGTTTAATCCTGTCAGCTTCCAGGGAACATGTCAGTACGACAAAACTGAGGCTTCCAATTGGCTCTCCAGAAACCTGCGGATGATGCTGAGGCAGCACATTGGAAATGGATGAACATGTGTGAAAGCTGACTGGGACATGCCCCCGAGATGTCAATCACATCCACATATTTTAAAATGGGCTGACTTAGACTGGACGAACCTACGCCGATAACAGATATTCATTTAAATTCATTTTGATCACTCTACAAACATCCTCATTTCAAGGTAAATAAAACCAGAACTAATGCAGCTGGAACCTGGACTAACAAAACTTAAACCAAGATTAGTGAAACTGAAACCAGGACAAATAGAGCTGAAACTAGTACTAGTAGAACGGAAAGTGGTACTGGTGGAACTTGAATTAGGACTAACAAACCTGAAACCACTACTTGTGGAGCTGAAACCAGGACTAGAGACACTGAAGCCAGGACTAGTAGAACTTAACCAGTACTAGTGGAATTGAAACTAGGACTAAAGGAATCCGTAAGTTGGAACATTGGCGTTTGGTTTCCTTTTTTATGACATTTTTATTGGATAAAGGCAGTGGTTTTCCAAACCTTTTGTAGTGTTTGGTTTATAAGGAACCCCCCCCCCCCCCCTTATGCCTCTGGGTCCCCTTATGCCTCTGGGTCCCCTTATGCCTCGGGTCCCCTTATGCCTCGGGTCCCCTTATGCCTCGGGGTCCCCTTATGCTTCAGGGCCCACTTGATTATGCTAGCAGTGTCCACGCATTCATCTTCTGGGCCGAGCTTAATTAAGTAATTAATTCTGGGCTTAATTAAGTGGTTTGCAAAGTGGGCGTGCCCCTCACTTTGCAAACCACTTAATTAAGGTCAGAACTTTCCTTTTTTCAATTTTTATGGAGACAGTTGTCGTTTGGATGCTCGGCCCACTTGCTCCTGAGACTTTGTCCACTAACATTTTGACATGTCCCTTCAATCTTCAATCTCAACAGTTCACAGAGGATTTGTTTGCCTGAGCGCAGCATTTTGTAGCTCATTTAAACCTAAAAGTTCTGGTCGGTTTAGGAGCAGATATGAGCAGCAGTGTTGTGTTTAGAGAGACCAAGGGCACGCTCTGCACACATGTTGAATGTTCCCTGGATGGTGGACTCCTGAAAAGTTCAACTCCTGCTCCTTACGGACTCCTCCTTCACCTCAATGATAGATGTGTTCAGCCGCTCCGACTCTGACCCCTCTGTGACCCTGATGAACATGAAAACACTGTGACCTGCTGAGTCCACGTTCCAGACTCTGGTGGACTCCTCCATTTTATTTATCACACTGAGTTTGCCCTGAATTATTAACAAATTTACAGAATTTTATGTTGATTGATTTTTGACAGGGATGTTTTACAGGCCACATCATAAAACAGAAAAGTCTGAGTTATTTGTGTCCGTTAACAGATGGCACTGTGGTCACAGATGTTACTTGGTAAAAGTAGGCACCTGGACAGGTAGCAGGACCACACCCACTCACAGATTAAGCTGAGGGTGGGAGGAACCCAGGGAAAACCCACGCAAGCACGGGGAGAACATGGAACACAGAGAGGCAGCAGCATCGATCCTCAAACACACTGTGCTGCCCCGTTTTATATTTCAGTATAAAGGGAATTCCGTTAAATATGACAAGCTTCAGATGTTTCAAAAATGAGATGAGCTGAGTTTGTGACGCATGTCTCTCACCGTCCATCTGAGGCCTCTCCAGCATGTCCACAGGACTGCCCTGAATGAGAAACACCTCGACACGAGGGAACATGGCTGACAGACCCACCGCATCAAGGTAGTCCTGAGGAAGCAAAGGCCGGCTCATTTCTGACAGCAAGTCTGTGTTAAGCTTTTCACCCCTGCAAGGCGCTACAGGACAAGCAACCCTCTTAAGGAAGGTGCCTTGCAAGTGGTAAGAGTCTACATGAAGCAAAGTGCTTAAGTATTGCTGTTTTCTGTGGACGGTGCACTTAGAAGCATTACCTCCAGCTGTGGCATTGGCTTTGGCAGATGTTCAAGGCACTGCAGCATCTGGTCAAGAATCTCTGATCCTGGAACACAAACAGAACAAACACAAATAAACAAGTCAAACACAGAGTTTCCTAGTTTGTCATTCGTACCTTGGCCCTGGAAGGTGTCGGACTCCTCTGGACTACATCCTTGTCCTAACTGCTCCTGGAACTGCAACACAGACCAAACAATTCACATTTACACTCAAAAATTACAATTAACAGTCAACGAAAAAAATGAGGAAAAATGGCAATCTGTTCTCCAGTACAAATACTTGACCCTGATTCACATGTGGACCCAAAAAAAAAAAAAAAATATATATATATATATATATATATATATATATATAATTTTGATTATTTGCTGTATTATATTTTTTATTGATTTTATTTAAATGTACCATTTTATCAATTTATTTTTAATTATTATTATTTTAAATTAATTTATTTTTTTTCTACCATAACTGTCCACAAACGTGAACAACCTTCATTAAAGAAAGAAAAATCCACATTCACTAAAACAACTTGAAAATGACTAAAATAATATTAATAATTTTGTTTATTAATAATCACAATAAAGTTGTTTGTTGAGGTGCAATTCAGAAGCAATGTCTGATTTTTATGCGTCAATGTTCAGTAAATCCTTGTTGTAGGAAGGATGTGTGAACTACTGACTACATGACATTTGTTCCTGGCACATAAAAAGGATGGATTTTTAATCTGCACTTAAGATGATCTATGAAAAGATCTTGGTAGCGTCACTGAGGTGACAACCTGCTGACAGACCCCTCGTTTATTTGGGTTTTTTCAGGTGATAAACATTGAGATAATCAGTGTTTGAAGGAACATAATTTCTATTCACTTATAAACTGGTAAAATTAAAGAAAGTGGAGACAATTGTGTGTTTTGTCAGTTCTGGATGACGTGTGCAAGTGCAGGCGAGGTCACCCACCTGCTGCATCTGCACCCTGATGAGGAGGTCCAACTGTCCGCAAAGACACAGCATCTCCAAGCCCACCTGCTCAGGACTCAACTGGACCGGCATCAGAGGTCTCTTCACCTGCAGCTCCACTGACCACCACAGAAACAACATGAGCTGGCGTCTGAGACGTCACCAGTTACCTCTTTAAATACACAGGTGAGACAGAGACCAGGGATGGACACTGGCTTTCTGGTGGAAAGGACAAGGGACGGGTGCTGGGAGGGGAGCGGGGTGAATTAAACAGATCTCAAATTGATCTTAAACCCCACCGAACGGCCAGAAACCGAAGTCAAGCTTGGACTCACCTTTCAGAGCTTCGTGGTAGAAGCACGGCTGGCAGAGCGGCTCCGACACGTTCACTGCCATTTCTGACTCCGAATCTTCTTGTTTGGACCTGCTGCTAAAATCCACAGGAGGTACATGAAAGCCTAGTCACGTAGAAGGTAGAAACACAATTATTTACGTGCATTTGATCGGAATAATCTGTGGCAGGTTTTGTGTCCGAGTCTGGTGAAGAAAATCGCCTCGTTTAACAGAAATTCGTGGTTTCTTCGTTTATCACGACTCCGACCCGCAACG
>CM026200.1:421604-429104 GCA_014839995.1 Xenentodon cancila | reverse complement strand
GGGTCCAGGGGACCTGGGGACAAGAGCGAGTCATCAGCCACTTAGCAAGACCTGCCATAACAACACAGTCAGGTAGACGTATCTACACCTCTGTGTGCCCACGCTTAACGAGCTATTTATGGAATAACTGCAGCCTACAAAGCCGTATCTATGTTCAGTTCAGCCCGTTCCAGCCCTTTCCCAGAGCAGATTTACCACCAGGCCAGCGTTCACGGCCCCCCCAGCTGCTTACCGTGGGGACTGGCAAAACTGGTCTGGCCCATGGCTATGCCCAGGGAAGATGGAGAAGGGGTAGGCCCGAAAGGAGAGGGTGCCCTCAAAGCTCCACTAGGGGAGCCAGAGGCATGGATGTTCCCTGCACACACACATACATCAGAGGGCTCATCAGACGACGGAGGACACACCTGCTCGCACTCGCTCACGTGCACGCAAGCTAAAGCTGGACGGAGGGCTGTGGCCGGCGGGCTGATGGAGGAGGATGGAAGGAGCATGGCTGCAGGTTTATTCTGTTCCCTTGTGGCTTTAAGGTGTGTATATGTTGCATGACAAACACAAATGACCTCTTGTTCTCACAAAACTAAAAGGGCACACATGGTCGCAACATGCTGGCGCTCTGATATACAATCACTCTGCTTTTGCAACAAACAGGTGAGAAGTGAGCCAATGACAGGGAGAAGTACAGTCATGAGCAATGGTTGGTTTCTACTGTTTCTAATGCTGTAGAGTGGTTTCATGAGATGAGACGGCACCAGCGTTAACTTATCAACCATCACGTTACCTGGTGACTGGGTGGGCATCATGGATGGTGAGGGAGTTACATTAGCGTGATAATTTGGTGGTGGGGAAGTGAGGGGAGGATAAACACCTCCTGCACCCCCCCTCATTGTCTGAGGCTGCTGTGGAGCTGGTAACTGGATCATCAGACTGTCCATCACATCTACACCCACCGGGGAGGGAGGATTGTCATCTTCATTAACTGAACGCCTCCGAGCATCTTGGTTGCTGTCTACAAACATGTTCAGGAATGTCTAGAAAGAAGAATAAAGTGATACGTGATGTTGACATCTGGACACACTGTTATTATTTAGTGTGCAGTCAACATAGATGGTAATGATTGTTGCTGGCTGGATGCAGCTTTGCACACTAAAATTAATGGAAATGATACTTGAGACTAACTTTATCCCCTGTAAGCCTCTAAGCCTGGTTTACCTTGAGTCCTGGAGCAGGGTAAAAGCCCTCAACAATCTTAGTGTTGTCAAAGAGACTGTAGGCTCCGTCTCGAATGGCCACCACGCCACGACTGCGACAGTAAATGTCGATGCAGTACATGTTTCGGAAGGCCAGCCGGATGTGTGTAGGCGACTGGGGCAGGATGGAGAAACACTGGTAGGCGGTGTTGGTGCGCTGGGTGAGGCCCAGCATGGGCACTGTTGGGAGCTTGTTGATGGCATTGAGCGGACCCTGTGTGTCAAAGAGCACCTGGACGAAGAACACAAATGCTGCGTTAACACAGACGCGACGTGATTGGACACGAGAACAGATGTTTGTGATGATTCCTCAGAGCCATGAGAAGAGCGTAAAGAAAATAATAAACATTTCATAATACAAAAAAATAGTAATGTGGTCCGTGTCATTTTCTTTCATGCGGAGTGCCCCAGGGTTCTATTCTTGGCCCTCTTCTTTTTTCACTATATTTGCTTCCACTTGGATCAGCTCTCCAAAAACATTCAATTTTATTCCACTTTTATGCTGATGACAGCCAAATATATATTCCACAAAAGGTTTACTCTGCCAAGCATTTACAAGAGTGTACTGATGAAATGAAGGCATGGATGTCACTTAAATTCTTACACCTTAATCAAGATGAGACTGAGGTCATGTTATTTGGGCCTAGTGATGCCTCTAAGCTGGGCTTTTTTGGCAAATATGTGAAACCTACAGCAACAAACGTGGGTGTAAAACTGGACACCAACTTTAATACTCATTAGTTCGGAGGTCAGGTCCAGCTTTGTTCACCTACAGAAACTGGCCAAGGTTAAGCCTTCTTTTTCGACATCACTTATATCACAACACGTTTAGATTATTGTAATGCACTTTACATTAGAGTTATCAAGAAATAACTTGCTCGTTAGTTCAAAATGATGCTGCCTGACTTTTAATTAGTTCAAGGAAACAAAAGTATATTACTCCAATTTTAGCATCACGTCATTAGCTCCTGGTTTGTTAAAGCATTGATTTTTAAATTCTTTTGTCTTTAAACGTCTCCGTGGTCTCACTCCAAAGTGTCTGTCTGACCTGCTTCAGCTGTTCAGTCCTTCACGCTCCCTCAGGTCTCAGTTATTGTCAGACGTGGAAGTGAGCTGCCTTCACATATCAGACAGACCAACTCACTTCTCATTTTTAAATCCTCTCTTAAAACATACTTTTTCACTTTGGCTTTTTTAACACAGTTTGAGATCTTAGTTTGGTGTTTTATCTTATCTCTATCTTATACATTTGTTTTAAATGTTTTTAACATTTTTTATTGTTTTTCTCTAAACCCATGTTTGTGTTCAGCACTTTGGTCCACTGTTTTTATTAAAGTGCTTTTTAAATTAAGTTGAGCTGAATTGAGTTAATTGATAGTTAAATGTTGAATCTTAATATATTCCTTATTACTTAATTAATCCTATTATAAGTTTATTACCAATTTCTCTGATAATTCAACACATAGGAGGATAAATAGACACATCTAAGAGGAACCTTGCAGGTCACTTTACCTGTAACTCATTTCAGATCTGAGAAGTTTTCACGTATAGTTCAAGACTGCACTTTTCTAAGCGATACATTAAGTACCTGCAGCAGCTGCATCACATTTGGGGTCTTGTTGAACATCTCCTGCAGCTGGTGAAGGATGATGTTATGGCAGTTGGAACACCCTGAGTTGGGTCCCACAGTTCCTAGTGCAAGGTGGAAACGCTGGCTGCTGGAGTTCCATTGGATGGTGACGGAGCTGCCTTTCGTGGAGCCGTAGCACAGCACCAGTTTACGGTAATTATACAGCCGCACCTCTGAGAACAGGCTCAGGTAAGATGGCATTTCTGCAGGGAAATGCACAGATTTATGCAAGCAACAGTAAACATTTCTACATTCAGGACATATTACTTAATATCACAGAAGCACAACACCAGCTCTACAGTCCAGTTTCACATCATCACGTTCTGCCCTGCAGATTACATTTTAGCAATTCTGCTTTCTATCTAACAACTATAACTGACAACAGACACATTCGTTCTTTTACTTTACATCTGACTTGAACATTTAACTGCTTTATAAGGTACTGGCCACATTTCCATTTTCCACAAAAAGCATAAACAGTGCATTATTACAGTAAATGTACAGCATATCTTTCACAGTAAATGTTAAGACAACAAAACTGTATAAAGTAAATTCAAATGAAAAAAAATTGCTGTATCCCACCTGATGCAAAAGACTTTAGAGCCTTAAGCTTCTCCGTTTTTACCAGCTCCAACAACCCAAATTTCTATTACAATACATTTTTTACGCATTTTAATTTATCATTAATTTCTTATATTTAATTTTAGTAGTTTGTCTTCGAAAAAGCTTTGCTGCAACAGTTTATGGTTCATAAGGATAATTATTGCACCAGTTCATTTAATGGAGGTCTTATCAGTTTATGTGGAGAAAGTGGGGAAAAGCATCACTTAAGTCATCTCATACAATTACTGCTGTTTCCTAACATAAATATCCTCCCATCTGTGCACACAGGGTACTTCTGGTCAAATCATGACCATATTTTGCCAGATAGTTTTGTTGTTTTGGTGGCGGTGTTGGGTAGATGCGTCAGCTTAGGCCACTTTCAGTCTGCTGACTGCATTCCTATGAGCAAAGGTGAACTGGTCCTGGTTTCCAGGTGGATGTGCTCCTACCTGGCAGTGCTCGAGAGAAGTTGAGAACACACTGGTAAAGCTGGCTGATGGCATTCCATTCATTTAGGAACATCTCAACGACCTTCCGGCCACCCACCGGCTCCGACAGCGGGTTTTCATAGGTCAGGTACACATGACGCGTGGAGGCTAATGGAAGAAACAGATGGAGTTGTTTAGAAGCTGGGGAATGATGCCGACACAGGTCAGGTCGTTTAAGTATTATTCTGTAAACAACGATTAGCTTTGAGGAATAATATAAAAGGTTGAGCAAAGACATTTAAAGATTTAGTCTCTTCAGCAATTACTACTACTACTACTGTTGTTAGCATTTTGTGCCTTTTTCCAAAGCAACTTATATCTGAGAAAACACAAGTAATAAATCCAGTCGGAGGGAACATCCTGGCCAGACTGCTGAGTCCAGTAGGACACAGGTGCTGCCATGCTGGTAATAGAGGATTTTTATTTTGTTCCCTTCACCCTACAACAGTCTTTTTATTGATTTATTATGATTCACCACCATAACACCATCTTGAAATAAGTGCATACAGCTTTCTCAGTGTTAAGTTGTGCAAAGAGCCGGACAAATCTTCTAACTCGTTCTGATGAGCAGAGAAGTTAAGCTAAATGTGGAAATGCTCCTCAAAGAGCTGACCCTTTGGCTTGCTCTTAAAAGTAGGTACGGACCCTGCAGATTGGACAGTTTGGTAGGACAGTCCACCATCGGGGGACAGCAGAGGAAAAGAGTCTGGCTACTGACTACTGCAATTTCTAAAAATGGTGTTTTTGCGGCATATTTTTGAGAAAGTTAAACAGAAGATTACTAAAAGTCTATTATGGATGAAGACATGGTTGTTCAACAGGAGTCATGTCCAAAATGAAAGGCAAGTACCTTGTTCCTTGCTGTGTGTGCTGCTGAGTGGACAGTTGGCCAGCACCAGCTCGGCCACCCAGGTTCGGTTGTTCCTGCCCTGTAAGCGGAAGGTGCAGTCAAGTAAGGAACGCTCTAAAGCTCTCCTGGTCTCCTCTCCTACACCTTTACAGGGTGGAATCCTGCAAAAGAAAACCCAATACTCTCTGTAGTCATGACATTTCACAGCTTTGGTGGCAGGTAAAATAGACATGAGTGTACATGGAAGTGTGTGTATTACTTCAGTAGTCGTATTGCATGACTGTTGCCATCTCCCTCCACTTGAACTCCCTGACTTGGAATTTCCATGTTGGACAGCTACTCAAAGAGGAAAGGTGGACATGCCATGTTACACAGAAAACATAATCCTGGATTCATTTTGAACCAAGACAATGATTCCAACAGTCGGGACACTGTAACCAACCTCCGCTCTGAGGCCGATAAACGGCATGTTGGTATCACACATTGCTACTAAATGGGCCAACTCTTTGTTGAAGGCACACATCTCTCCAGACCTTTTAGGCTTCTTTGGCTCCAGCTCCCCGTGGTCTTTAGAAATCTACAGAGCAAAAAAGACAAGAAACATATTCAGGGTTTATCTTCTTTCAGTATATACTGTCTACAGACATTTAAAAAAATCGTCAGGTCTCAGATACATATAACCTCATTTGATCATATACTTGATCATTTTATCTTTTATCAGAACTAAACCAAAATGTAGTGTGGAAAAACTAAGTATGCCCTAGGATTTCACATCCACCTTCAGCACCAATACCTAACCAGGGCTGCATTTAAATTATGATTCTGACAAACCTGTTGATTGGCTTTTCATGTGTGATTATTTGTCATGACTTTTACAAGTCTCACCGCAGTGCTGTCGTGAAATGACAGCTGTGTCACAGAGAAGTCTCTCAGAGGCCTGAGTCAACATTTCACCTTCCATCCACAAAGCACCAGCAGCTCAAACTGCAGAACCAACCGTCTTTCTGGATGGAAGGTCCAAGTCTTCAAGTCCAGTTGCCTTGATACAAGCCTCTGAGCCAGTATGAGCTGGATGAGTCTACACCAGCCTGTGAGCTTTGATAAACAGCGGTCCTTTCATGTGGAGGGCATAAACAAAACAATTGTGGAATAATTGACTAGTTTGGGGAAAAAATGGATCAACAAATTAGTCAGCTAACAAAATAATCAGTTACAGCAGTAAAGCATTGCATGCATCAAGGTATTTCATAATACTACAAATATACTCGATTGTGAGCACTTAAAAAAAAAAAAAGAAGAAAAAAATAGAAAGGAAATTTGTGAATCTTGTGTAGATTTTGTTGTTGTTGTAACAATGCTTCTTGGCTATAAAGGTTAAACTGTTGGGAAGCCTGTTTATTTCCATTTTAAATTGTGCCACATTTGTGAGAAACATGCATTTGTGGGAGGAGCAGCAGAACTGGGTATGTGGGTTTTACCCATGAAAAACTTCTCGTCAAATCTTCTCTGCCTTTGGCTTTGACTCTTGTTTGGTGGATTGGTTGGTTGAAGTTTGAAGAAACAACCCATATTATAGCAATTTAACATTTGATCCATTTAACAAACAAGATCCTCAGTAGTATGAGGAAGAACCAAACACAGCCACAACAGTCCGGCACCTCCTCCTCATGCTGGTCACCAGCATGATCCCACTGCTGTGGGACGGCCTCCCATTCTTCAACCAGCATTTGTGGCAAGTCGGCCACCGTGGTTGTGTTAATCACTCTGGTATGAACAGCGCCCAAGCTGATCCCACTAGTGTTCAATAGGGTGGAGGTCAGGACTGCTGGAGGCCATTTCTTCCTCTCCACACCCAAATTCTGGAGGTGGTCTCTGATAAACCCGCTCTGTGAGGGCGAGGGTTGTCATCTTGGGAGGATAGAGTTGCGTCCCAGGCTGTGGAGCTATGGGATTGTTACTGGTTGCAGAATTTAACCTCAACATCTCTCTGCATTGAGATTCCTCCAATGACGACAAGCTTTATTTTTCCAGTGAAGGAGATGCCGCCCCACACCATCACACTGCCTCCACCAGAAGATGTTACTCTACTGGTGCAGCAACCAGCATAATGTTCTCCATGTCTTCTCCACACTTTGAACCTACAATCCAACTGCCTACGGCAGAATCTGGACTCATCGCTGAACATAACTTTCCTCCACATGTTCAGGTTCCAGGGGTGTTGTCTTCTTGCGGCCTGCCCTCGCAGCCTGTTTCGGACATCCACCGATATATGGAACTTGGCCTTAAGGTTGGAGATGGTACCAGGGCTCACTTCAAACAATGCTCAAACTTGATTTTGTACAACACCAGCTTGAAGTTGCACTATGGCACGAGCCCTGCTCATTAGTCAACGTGACATGACGATTCTTGGAGCAGACACCTACTAAGCACTATAGCAGGGCCCATGCTCACAGGTACAGCCAATCAGGTGCCTGATTGGTATTTCATTGGCAGCACCTGGGGTACCAGAAGCTCAAAACAAGAGTCAATAGCAACAGCAAAAAAAAGTTGTTAGGCATCAACAAAGATTTGGAAAAATCACAATCCACATAGTCAGCTCTGCTGCTCCTCCCACAAATGCATGCTCCTGACAAATGTGGCGCCATTTATAAGGGCAATAAACAGGCCTTCAATGGTATAAGA
>CM026200.1:226604-416604 GCA_014839995.1 Xenentodon cancila | reverse complement strand
AAATTAAGAAAATATAATAATAAAAGTAACATCAATGGCCTTAAAAGTTTATATTACATTATTCTTATATTGTGTTCACCTTCATAGCCCTCTCCATTAATTTTGAGTCACAGGCAGGAAGAAGAGGCTCATGAGATATTTGTAAAGGCTTGGATCCATCAGTTTCATCAATCTTGATAGTCACTTTGTGTACAGATGCTGTACCCGTTTTCCTGCCCAAAACCTGTTGGCTGGAAGACCAAGAATGAAAACACACACACAATAAAATGATCAGAAGAATTCTGTCACCTTGACTGTTGTTTTACTCCACTTGGAGGGTCTTATATTTTAAGACAATGGTGTCCTTGTTGGTTAATGTGAGCATATTTTACAAGTACTGACTTCCAGACAGAGAGCGTGAGGTATTTAGCAGGCACATATCTCTCCTCCTGCACCAGGTCTCCCCAGCGCTCTCTGATCAGCATGAGCGTCTGCGAGTGGAGCACCTCAAGCTGCAGTGACAGACAAAAGGAGTCTGGAAACAATGCAGTTAAAGAAAGCAGTGTGGGAAAATACCAGTCCAGGTGGATGGAGGTAAAGTATTTGACTGCTATTAAAATTCAAAACACACATACATTTGTGCAAGATGCAGTGGTTTGTTAAAAGGGTGTTTGTGCCTCTCACAGACTGCTCTTTGACATGGTGATGGCTGAAAGGCAGAGCAGAGATGTACTGATTAGCACTGTGATCAGCACAGTTGTGATCAGCCCACATGCCTAATTAAGAGCTTTGACGATAACATGAATGTTAATGGTTTCTCCTTGCATGGAAGTAACTCGTTAACAAAGACTCTGCTCCTCCCTGTTGCAACAACTGCAGCTTAACTGCCATACATATAGATACTGCCTCTCTCAAAGGCTTTTTTGTAATTGAAATACTAAACTGAAAGAAGGGTTGAGAAGGATCCGTTTCTGCAGCTGCGTTTCTCATTGGAATGCTGCACTTGTCTGCTTGATCAGACTATATAGTCTACAACACACTCCTGCCCTACTGCAGTAGATCTGAGCCGACTGGGACAGAAGCCAAGTTGGTGCAGGCAGAAAAAATACAGTATGTGTGTAGTTAAACACACTAGAAAAGGATACGCAAGCAGTTGTACATGTCCTGCAAGGGTTTTTCATCTGCACAAAGACGTGCCTGGACCAGCTCATGGATGAAGTTCACCTGCAGACTGTGAACCAAGGCTCGGCCATCTGTCAATACAGAGTGGGAGAAATGGATGCACCATGGCAATGGGATGACAGAAAGATAAAGTAATTAAGAGCAAGAGCAATGAAATGTACTGTAAAACTTTGCTTCTCACCATAATGAGTAATTTGTACAAACTGAAAAACTGCCTGTCTTACCCCCAGTTTCTTTATCTTCCACCAGAATCTCCAACTTAAGCAGCCTCCAGGGAACATCTGGGTCATCTCCCATTACAGTTAAGGTGGCCTCGAACTCTCCCTCCACCCGAAACTTAACACGTCCATTAGCTAGCAGACAATCATATGTACATGTAGACATATGATCTTAGAACAAGTTTAAAACTTTCTGAAAAAGTTTAACAAATAAAAGACACTTTAGCATGCTGGGTTTATGCAAACTACTTACCGACAGTCAAATTTGCTAACTGAGGTGGTAAGTCGGTGGTGACGAGGCGGTGACGGAGAATCTGATTAAGCTGGTTCAGGGTGGCCTGCTTCTCAGCTTTAGTGATGGGGTCTGGAGGAATGATCTTATCCTACATACACGGACACAAAAACAACTGTACTGATGTATAAAACATACAAGCAAAAACTTTTTAAACTTCTATCACCTTTACATACGAGTCCATTATTAGCCAATAGAGGAGTTGAAGACTTACTCGTATGCATGTGGGCAAGCGTGGGTACGACCCTGTGGTCAGCACATCAATTGCAAAGGGGATGGCGAAGCTTGGCAGACGAGCATGCACAAGAGCATCCCTGGCCAGTGACGCCAGTCTGTCAGCTGTGTCCACAAACAAGATGGTCTGCTGATCCAAGAAGCTGGAGATCATCTGTCACCATGGAGAAAACTTGCAGTGTAAAATGTACAGTCGTGTGAAAAAAGGAAACACATGCTCTTTCAATTTTAAGGTTTTATATGTTAAAACATGACTTAGAAAAAAACATGTTTGTCCTCACAGAGACCTAAAATCAGGTCAACAGGTAAAACCCTTAGATGTCCAAATGTATAATGTTATCATACATAGGGGCATTTTATTATGTGTAGCTTTTTTAAGATCCCCCAATAGTGTTTCAATCAGGTTGACATCTGGACTTTGACAGCGACATTGCAACACCTCGATTCTTCTTTTTCAGTCATTCTGTTAAGAGATATACTGGTGTATTTAGGATCCTTCGGATCATTTGCAATCATACGATGGACACAATATTTTACAAATAGTCTTATAAATTTTCCAAGCTGACGCAATTACTTCTCTACGATCACTGCTGATGTCTCTCTTCCTTGGACCTACGTTATCAGACACACACACCTGAATTCTCTGCTTTTATTGACCCTGTCATACTTGATGATGATGATCAACTAATCACGTGCATCTGAGTAACAGCATTTGACTACTGCTACTCATAGCTTTTAATCCCCATGGACACAGTAAGTATCTATTAATTTGCTTTAAAATCATGACATTGCTTCTGCAGTTTGGCATTATTTTTTCTTAAAATTAAAAAAAAGTATTTGTCATCTGGGGTAGTTATTACCAGATTTTTTTCGATAGGCAAGAGATGGGGGTATAATTAAAACCTGCAGAACATACCGCACACTTCTCGACTTTCCCAGCATTGCTCGCCCACTTCACCAGGGCTAGAAGACGAACAAACAGCTGCCTGGTGCGACTTGCAAACTGAACAATCTCAATTTTCCTACAATTAAAAAAAAAGGTAGATCAAGTGTAAGAGTTATATTTGGAAATTTAAGTGGACGATAATCTGGGTCAGATGATAATAATAAAACAAAAACATTTAAAATAAACGTACCTCTCCATGTCCGTTTTTCTGGGTAACCTAGAATGAAAACAGATTATACAATCACATACTCGAAGCCAAGCACCAGCACTCATGTTATCTGCATCCTCCTTTAGCACAAGGCATTTTTTATGTTTAGAGTAAATAAAACAATGAACTTAATTTAGCACAGCAGCCAGACCGTTTTAGCGTCATAAAAAAACGTATGTTAATTACAAATGAGTAGTTACCACTATCATTTCGACCTACTTCATGTTTCCAAGCATAACTGCAGATACTCGTACCACCCTTGACTAATGAATTGGAGCGGTTGTTGCTGCAATAAACAAAAGTAACTAGATGATCCCGTACCACCGTTGACTAATGAATTGGAGCGGTTGCCGCTGCAATAAACAAAAGAAACTACATGATCCCGTACCATTGTTGACTAATGAATTGGAGCGGTTGCCACTGCAATAAACAAAAGTAACTACATGATCCCGTACCACCGTTGACTAATGAATTGGAGCGGTTTCCACTACAATAAACAAAAGTAACTAGATGATCCCGTACCATTGTTGACTAATGAATTGGAGCGGTTTCCGCTGCAATAAACAAAAGTAACTAGATGATCCCGTACCAACGTTGACTAATGAATTGGAGCGATTTCCGCTGCAATAAACAAAAGTAACTAGATGATCCCGTACCATTGTTGACTAATGAATTGGAGCGGTTGTTGCTGCAATAAACAAAAGTAACTCGATGATCCCGTACCACCGTTGACTAATGAATTGGAGCGGTTGCCGCTGCAATAAACAAAAGTAACTCGATGATCCCGTACCACCGTTGACTAATGAATTGGAGCGGTTGCCGCTGCAATAAACAAAAGAAACTACATGATCCCGTACCACCGTTGATTAATGACTTGGAGCGGTTTCCACTGCAATAAACAAAAGTAACTACATGATCCCGTACCATTGTTGACTAATGAATTGGAGCGGTTGTTGCTGTAATAAACAAAAGTAACTCGATGATCCCGTACCACCGTTAACTAATGAATTGGAGCGGTTGCCGCTGCAATAAACAAAAGTAACTCGATGATCCCGTACCACTGTTGACTAATGAATTGGAGCGGTTGCCGCTGCAATAAACAAAAGTAACTCGATGATCCCGTACCACCGTTGACTAATGAATTGGAGCGGTTGCCGCTGCAATAAAAAGAAACTACATGATCCTGTACCACCGTTGACTAATGAATTGGAGCGGTTGTTGCTGTAACAAACAAAAGTAACTAGATGATCCCGTACCACCGTTGACTAATGAATTGGAGCGGTTGTTGCTGCAATAAACAAAAGTAACTAGATGATCCCGTACCACCGTTGACTAATGAATTGGAGCGGTTGCCGCTGCAATAAACAAAAGAAACTACATGATCCCGTACCACCGTTGATTAATGAATTGGAGCGGTTTCCACTGCAATAAACAAAAGTAACTACATGATCCCGTACCATTGTTGACTAATGAATTGGAGCGGTTGTTGCTGCAATAAACAAAAGTAACTAGATGATCCCGTACCACCGTTGACTAATGAATTGGAGCGGTTGTTGCTGTAATAAACAAAAGTAACTAGATGATCCCGTACCATTGTTGACTAATGAATTGGAGCGGTTGTTGCTGTAATAAACAAAAGTAACTACATGATCCCGTACCACTGTTGACTAATGAATTGGAGCGGTTTCCACTGCAATAAACAAAAGTAACTCGATGATCCCGTACCACTGTTGACTAATGAATTGGAGCGGTTGCCGCTGCAATAAACAAAAGTAACTCGATGATCCCGTACCACTGTTGACTAATGAATTGGAGCGGTTGCCGCTGCAATAAACAAAAGTAACTACATGATCCCGTACCACTGTTGACTAATGAAGTGGAGCGCTTGCCGCTGCAATAAACAGTAAGCAGATGATCCTGCAGGTCGCTGCCGCGGCTGGAAGAGCAGCAGCTTGGCTGCGGCTAACGGGCCTTCAGTCGTGTCACTTACAGCTCGGCCAGGGGGGTGATTTCATGGTAGGGTTATGGTTAGGCTAATAAATTAGAGCGGTTGACGCAGCAATAAACAAAAGTAACTAGATGATCCCGTACCAGCGTTGACTAATGAATTAGAGCGGTTGCCGCTGCAATAAACAAAAGAAACTAGATAGTCCCGTACCACCGTTGACTAATGAATTGGAGCGGTTTCCGCTGCAATAAACAAAAGTAACTAGATGATCCCATACCAGCGTTGACTAATGAATTGGAGCGGTTTCCGTTGCAATAAACAAATGTAACTAGATGATCCCGTACCACTGTTGACTAATGAATTGGAGCGGTTGTCGCGGCAATAAACAAAAGTAACTACATGATCCTGTACCACCGTTGACTAATGAATTGGAGCGGTTGCCGCTGCAATAAAAAGAAACTAGATGATCCCGTACCCCCGTTAACTAATGAATTGGAGCGGTTGTTGCTGGAATAAAGAAAAATAAATACATGATCCCGTACCACCGTTGACTAATGAATTGGAGCGGTTGTCGCTGTAATAAACAAAAGTAACTAGATGATCCCGTACCAGCGTTGACTAATGAATTGGAGCAGTTGCCGCTGCAATAAACAAAAGTAACTAGATGATCCCGTACCACCGTTGACTAATGAATTGGAGCGGTTGTTGCTGCAATAAACAAAAGTAACTAGATGATCCCGTACCAGCGTTGACTAATGAATTGGAGCGGTTTCCACTGCAATAAACAAAAGTAACTAGATGATCCCGTACCACCGTTGACTAATGAATTGGAGCGGTTGCCGCTGCAATAAACAAAAGAAACTACATGATCCCGTACCACCGTTGACTAATGAATTGGAGCGGTTCCCGCTGCAATAAACAAAAGAAACTACATGATCCCGTACCACTGTTGACTAATGAATTGGAGCGGTTTCCGCTGCAATAAACAAAAGTATCTAGATGATCCCGTACCACCGTTGACTAATGAATTGGAGCGGTTGTCGCTGCAATAAACAAAAGTAACTAGATGATCCCGTACCACTGTTGACTAATGAATTGGAGCGGTTTCCGCTGCAATAAACAAATGTAACTAGATGATCTCGTACCAGCGTTGACTAATGAATTGGAGCGGTTGCCGCTGCAATAAACAAAAGTAACTACATGATCCCGTACCACTGTTGACTAATGAATTGGAGCGGTTGCCGCTGCAATAAACAAAAGTAACTAGATGATCCCATACCACTGTTGACTAATGAATTGGAGCGGTTGCTGCTGCAATAAACAGTAAGCGGATGATCCTGCAGGTCGCTGCCGCGGCTGGAAGAGCAGCAGCCTGGCTGCGGCTAATGGGCCATCAGTCGTGTCACTTACAGCTCGACCAGGAGGGTGATTTCATGGTAGGGTTAGGGTTAGGCTAATGAATTGGATCGATTGCCGCTGCAATAAAAAGAAACTAGATGATCCCGTACCACCGTTGACTAATGAATTGGAGCGGTTGCCGCTGCAATAAACAAAAGTAACTACATGATCCCGTACCACTGTTGACTAATGAATTGGAGCGGTTGCCGCTGCAATAAACAAAAGTAACTACATGATCCCGTACCACTGTTGACTAATGAATTGGAGCGGTTGCCGCTGCAATAAACAAAAGTAACTACATGATCCCGTACCACTGTTGACTAATGAATTGGAGCGGTTGCCGCTGCAATAAACAAAAGTAACTACATGATCCCGTACCACTGTTGACTAATGAATTGGAGCGGTTGCCGCTGCAATAAAAAAAAGTAACTACATGATCCCGTACCACTGTTGACTAATGAATTGGAGCGGTTGCCGCTGCAATAAACAAAAGTAACTACATGATCCCGTACCACTGTTGACTAATGAACTGGAGCGGTTGCCGCTGCAATAAACAAAAGTAACTAGATGATCCCGTACCACTGTTGACTAATGAAGTGGAGCGGTTGCCGCTGCAATAAACAAAAGTAACTACATGATCCCGTACCACTGTTGACTAATGAATTGGAGCGGTTGCCGCTGCAATAAACAAAAGTAACTACATGATCCCGTACCACTGTTGACTAATGAATTGGAGCGGTTGCCGCTGCAATAAACAAAAGTAACTACATGATCCCGTACCACTGTTGACTAATGAATTGGAGCGGTTGCCGCTGCAATAAACAAAAGTAACTACATGATCCCGTACCACTGTTGACTAATGAACTGGAGCGGTTGCCGCTGCAATAAACAAAAGTAACTAGATGATCCCGTACCACTGTTGACTAATGAAGTGGAGCGGTTGCCGCTGCAATAAACAAAAGTAACTACATGATCCCGTACCACTGTTGACTAATGAATTGGAGCGGTTGCCGCTGCAATAAACAAAAGTAACTAGATGATCCCGTACCACTGTTGACTAATGAACTGGAGCGGTTGCCGCTGCAATAAACAAAAGTAACTAGATGATCCCGTACCACTGTTGACTAATGAAGTGGAGCGGTTGCCGCTGCAATAAACAGTAAGCAGATGATTCTGCAGGTCGCTGCCGCGGCTGGAAGAGCAGCAGCTTGGCTGCGGCTAACGGGCCTTCAGTCTTGTCACTTACAGCTCGGCCAGGAGGGTGATTTCATGGTAGGTCCTCTGAAGAAGAAACTCAATGAGCAGGCTCAACCGGACACCCTGGGTGGCCGGGGCTCCAGCGGGTGGTTGTGGACCCGATACGACCGGTCCCCCCAGTGGGACGAGTTGTCCCTCGGACCCGATCTGCACCGGAGCCATTTTAGATGAGGCTACAGGCTAGTTGGCTGCTCCGCTAACAGCAGCGCCGCGGCGGGAAAACGTTGGCTTGTGGCGGCCAGCTCTTTGCGAAAATACTCTCCTCGTACGATCACAACATTTATTAAACGACGCGTGTTTCTGAGCGTGGATCTGTACACGTACACAAAATTCCGCAAATGCATAAAAATGATTCTAGTTACACAGACTCATGACGCTCCACCGCCATGTTTGCTGTCAGCGCAGTTTACCATAATACCGGTAAAAGATAAAAATCAGACAAGGCTTCAGAGGACCGTAATACCGGTGATAGAGAAAACCCTGAAAATCCTGACAAGTTGAACTGTACTGATGGAAGAAAAACCTCAAACGTCAGAGGGATGAACTTGCCCATTTTTTTTTTTTCTTTTTTTTTTGCCCTTGTTTGCACATATATTTATGATTGATACCATGTTGGTATAACCGGAGTTGTATATATGCATTTTAATCTAGTAACCAAGGGTGTTTTGTGTGTGTGGGTGTGTGCAAGTGTGCTACCTTCACCAGCCCTCATAACAGTCAAACTATATTTTTATTGATCCCTGGAGAAATCAAACAAGATAAAAGTAAAGGGAGAGTCAGAAAGAGGGGTTTAATATTCTGCAGAGGAGGGCTAGAGTCACCGGGTGTGGAGGGTGAGGAGAGAGAGAGCAGGAGAGAGAGACGAGACAGTGGTGGTGCAGTTTGGTGTCTGTGTTGTAATATGTGTCAAGAAGAGTTTATAATGTGTTGTTTAAGAGTAAAAAGTGGACACAAGACAATCAAGTGTTATAAGCAAAAAAGAAAACAGAGAAAAGGGGGGAGGAGCTTTCTATTTACAATCACGTCGTTTGAGCGTTTGGGGGGGGTTGGAGGCAGTATTGAAAAGTCATATATATAATAGGCATAGAAGTATTTAAATTAAATTAAACTTGCCCATTATCAGAGATGAGGCCAGGGATCAGACAGGTAGTGAACAAGCTCAACAGTGCCAGGACACCATGGGAAGATGACATCTGTGGACATCTCCACAATCACCTGGATAACTGACCGCCTGACAATCAGATCACAGTTTGGGAGACTGAATGGATGTGTTTCTAAGCAGGTGGTCAGCAGCACAGGAGCACCACAGGGGACTGTACTCTCACCACTCCTCTTCACGCTCTCCACCTCAGACTTCCAGTACAAGTCAGAGTCCTGTCATCTGCAGAAATACTCAGATTACTGAGGACAGATAACTGGTGGACCATTTTGTGGCATGGTGTGGAGATCCTTCAGACCTCTATGGGAGATCCTTCAAACTGCTGCAGCAATTTCTTCAGACCGGTACAGGAGATCCGTCAAATCTCAACAGGAGAACCTTCAAACCTCTACATGAGATTCTTCAAACCTCAACATGAGATCCTTCAGATCTCCTTCAAACCTCTACAGAAGATCTATCAGACCTCTACACGAGAACCTTCAAACCGCTACAGGAGATCCATCAGACGTCTACAGAAGATCCCACCTTCACACAGCAATAAACTTCTACAATGACTCTTTGAAGAAACGTTAATCATGAAAACTGCAACAATTAATTTCCCTTCAGGAATTAATAAAGTATTTTGGAATTTAACTTGTATGTGAATACAACATATTTTCCAGTCTTCTGCCTTAGTAACGAGTATATGTTAAACAAAAATGAAATGACAAACTTGTGTTTATTTCTACAATTTCCAGGAAATGTATTTAGCAATCAACTGCATAGACCTAAACTTGAACAAACTACAAATAGGTAAGATTATTATTAATATCTGCACTAAATCAAATATTTAAAATGTTTTATCGCATTATTCAAAATCCTGTAATTTACAATGATATAATCGCTGTCAGGTTTAGATTAAAAAAAAATGTTGTGGGTAGGAACCACCATCTTTTTGGATGTTTGTTTGAATCATTTTGGTCTGTTTTGGTTCAAAAACTGTCCTCTTTCAAAAATAAATGGGAAAAATAATCAAATGTTAATTTAATCTACATTTTTATTTTATAACATTCCATCTATTTGTATGTAAATCAACCTGTATTTGTTCACACAATGCCTAATATTCACCATCAGACATAACATTGAATCAAAACTCTCATTTAAAGAAAACTTAGTCTATATTGTCTGATCATAGGCAATCAGTTAGCTAAGTTAGTTGTAGGAAATTTTACATGCCAGCCCTTTTTAATGTGAATACATGTCAGTTACTTCTGAGATCTCATTTAACACCTGTATGCCAACATCTTGGTCTTTCTGTTTACTTCACAAGGGTTTACTCATTTTCATTTTATTTGTATTAACGTGTATTCCCTAAAATATAACAAGTTTGTGGACCATGTTCTCTGCCTCCATTGTTACCGCGGCAGCTCAAAGTTGTGGTCGGAGGGTCTCAGGTGCCTGTCGTGGCGGTAATCCCCGAACCCGGTGGTGGACACCGGAAGTAAAGGATGCCGTCAGGTTGAAGAAGGAGTCCTATCGGGCCTTGTTGGCCCGTCGGACTCGTGACACAGCCGACAGGTACCGACAGGCCAAGCAGGCCGCAGCTCGGGCGGTCCGGTAAGCAAAAACTCGAGTCTGGGAGAAGTTCGGTGAGGCCATGGAGGAGGACTATCGGTCGGCACCAAAGAGATTCTGGCAAACCGTCCGGCGCCTCAGAAGGGGGAAGCAGTACCCTGCCAACACCATTTATGGTGTGGGTGGAGGGCTGTTGACCGCAACTGGGGATATTGTCGGACGGTGGAAGGAATACTTTGAGGATCTCCTCAATCCCACCGACATGCCTTCCGCTGAGGAAGCAGAGGCTGGGGACTGTACGGTGGACTCTTCCATCACCCAAGCTAAAGTCACTGAGGTAGTCCGTAAACTCCTTGGTGGCAAGGCACCGGGGGTGGATGAGATTCGCCCTGAGTACCTCAAGTGTCTGGATGTTGTGGGTCTGTCTTGGTTGACACGCATCTACAACATTGCATGGAGGACGAGGACAGTGCCACTGGAGTGGCAAACTGGGGTGGTGGTCCCTCTGTTTAAAAAGGGGGACCGGAGACTGTGTTCCAACTATAGGGGGATCACACTTCTCAGCCTCCCTGGGAAAGTCTACTCCAGGATACTGGAGAGGAGAATTCGGCCGATAGTCGAACCTCGGATTCAGGAGGAACAATGCGGTTTTCGTCGTGGTCGTGGAACACTGGACCAGCTCTATAACCTCTGCAGGGTGCTGGAGGGTTCATGGGAGTATGCCCAACCAGTCTACATGTGTTTTGTGGATCTGGAGAAAGCATTTGACCGTGTCCCTTGTGGTATCCTGTGGGAGGTGCTCCGTGAGTATGGGGTCCGGGGCCCTTTGCTATGGGCTGTTCGGTCTCTGTACGACCGGAGCAGGAGTTTGGTTCGCATTGCCGGCAATAAGTCAGACCTGTTTCCAGTGCATGTTGGACTCCGGCAGGGCTGCCCTCTGTCACCGATCCTGTTCATAATTTTTATGGACAGGATTTCTAGGAGTAGCCAGGCACCGGAGGGGGTCCAGTTTGGGAACCACAAGATTTCATCTCTGCTTTTTGCGGATGATGTCGTCTTGTTGGCTTCATCGAGCCAGGACCTACAGCATGCCAGGACCTACAGCATGCGCTGGGACGGTTTGCAACCGAGTGCGAAGCAGCTGGGATGAGAATCAGCACCTCTAAATCCGAGGCCATGGTTCTCGACCGGAAAAAGGTGGCTTGCCCTCTCCGGGTAGGTGGAGAGGTCCTGCCTCAAGTGGAGGAGTTTAAGTATCTCGGGATCTTGTTCACGAGTGAGGGAAAGATGGAGCGTGAGATTGACAGACGGATTGGTGCAGCGTCTGCAGTTATGCAGTCGTTGTACCGAACTGTCGTGGTGAAGAAGGAGCTGAGTCGTAAGGCAAAGCTCTCAATTTACCGGTCAATCTACGCTCCCACCCTCACCTATGGCCATGAACTTTGGGTATTAACCGAAAGGACAAGATCACGGATACAAACGGCCGAAATGAGTTTCCTCCGCAGGGTGGCTGGGCGCTCCCTTAGAGATAGGGTGAGAAGCTCAGTCATTCGGGAGGAGCTCGGGGTCGAGCCGCTGCTCCTTCACATTGAGAGGAGTCAACTGAGGTGGCTTGGGCATCTGTATAGGATGCCTCCTGGACGCCTCCCTAGAGACGTGTTCCAGGCATGTCCCACCGGGAGGAGACCCCGGGGAAGACCCAGGACACGCTGGAGGGACTATGTCTCTCGGCTGGCTTGGGAACGCCTTGGGATTCCCCCGGAAGAGCTGGAGGAAGTGTCTGGGGTGAGGGAGGTCTGGGCATCCCTGCTTAGACTTCTGCCCCCGCGACCCGGCCCCGGATAAGCGGAAGAAGATGGATGGATGGATAACAAGTTTGTAGAGATAAAAAGAGATATCTAAAACAAAGCAAGCACAGGAATTGTGAATCTGATCTTTAAAATATGTTAAAAGTGCTCACATCAATCACCCATCCATAAATCCATCATCTGTACTTGCTTCTTCCTGTTCAGAGTAAGAAAGCTCTGGATAAGGAAGGCATCCCTACCTTTTACCGGAAGTTCTCTCCCGGTAAAAGGTAGGGGTATGCCTGGAAAGGTCACCAGTCCATTGTGGGGCCACATAAAGTGTAACAACAAACTTAAAACACTTCTATTGGCAATGTAAAATCATCACTTAACCTGACATACATACTGGACTGTGAGAGGAAACCTATAAAAACACCAGTTGCAAAACAAACACAGATATGACTATCGTAAGTAAACTAAAATATTTGTCGAGTTATTCATGATGTCTTTAAGGGCCAACAATCAAAAACAGAAATTCAACAACTGACCACTAGGGGCTGGATCTATACCTGCAAATTCTCTTCTAACCAATAGGGGCTGCATCCAAAAGTGAGTCTCCAGAATCTCCAGTGAACATTTTAAAATATCCAACTTTATTGACATAAACATATTTGCAGTGTTGTACCAAAAAAACAATATTGGTCTCAATAGCTAGATTTCACATCCATGACAATTGTGGGTCGGGGTGATTTTTTTGTCTGTACCATGTCAAGTAAATTCATATAGAGCAACACATTTATTTACAACATATTATGCTGCAAATATTTGCTGGCAGCTACTCAGCTCCTCTGGTGTGGATCAGCTGAAGATGCTGTGGCTGACTTTGATTAACATATTGTGGGCATGTTCTCATCCTTCCTGGTCCTGCGAGCTCCACCCATTTACGAGGAGAAAGGTTTCAAAACTGCTCTACTGAAAAAACCTGTGAATGATATCACTCAGGGTAGGTCTAGTAATTATAAGGTCTATATATGTCAAAGTGTTTCTTTTTTTTTTTTTTTTTTTTTACATTGAATTAAGAATTTTTACTTTGTGAGAAGCCCCTCAATAAGTATGTGATTTCAGCTGAAGTGGGTTATATTTACATTTATATTACTGCATAATGATTTAGGGGGGAAAAGCCTTTTTTTTTATTTATGAGCACCCCGTGCGATAGGAGGCGCCACGTCGGAGTGATGGCTGTAGCGCGTCGGGCTGCTTCGCGTCTTTCTCCTGGTTGTGTGAAATTGCGGAGCGGATTTCCAGGTGGACACGGAGTCACTTATCGGAATTGAGAGGGGCTTTTATGTTCTTTCCGTTCAGCGGGTGTTGTGATGCTCACCCGCTTATGAGCACCGCCGTCTGTCGGGGCCCTCATCGCCGCCTGCAGGAGCTCTCGGCGCCGTCTGGCCCGGTTCACCGAGCAACTTAGTGTCAGTCTGCACTTCCGCCATGTTGAGCGGATTCACGTTGTGAGTGGCTGCTGGGACCGAAGTGTCAAGCTCCAGAAACCGGACTAGACTGACAGCCCCAGAAACCGGACTAGACCGAGTCAGGGGGCTGTTAACGCGCCGGTGACGCAGGAAAAACACCCAGAAGCAGGGAAAAAAACGCAGGAATTAGATCTTTCTAGTAACAGGTCTGTGTCCTGCGAAGCTGTCATTGATATAGGCCACGTTTATGTAACCCGGGACGGCAGCACCGCTGGAGGCCGGACGGAGCCCATGAAGAGCGGGGAAGTCGTATCGGATTCCTGGTGAGTTGGGACTCTGCTCGGTGGTCAGACTGGTCCCCGCGTAAGCTGCTGGTGGGTGCAGTGAAACATTACCGATATCCGTAAACTTCCCGGCGGTGAGAGGAACCCGCAGGTTGCGGTCGCAGCTGTTTATTCTGACTAGCTCAGCTCGCTAGCGCCAGATACCGTCTACACACTGAGACGGGACATTTCCTTTAAACGTCCCTTGTTTACAACTCACCAACACGAAATTATCACCGGGACAGTTTTAAAATATTTTTATATAATGCGTATTGAGAGCAATGCTTTTCTTTAAACACGTTTTCCGCAGCCGCGGCCGCTGAGATTTGATATTCAGCTTATTTTAGCCAAGTTTTAAGTTAAGGATACGGGTCAGAACACCCAGTTAAATTTCAGGAAATAGACGACTCCCTTGTCACTGTCTTTGACCAGGATAGCTGGCTAACGTTGTTGGACTGGGTGCGAAGTAATGTTGAGTTTAATCAGACTTCTCATTTTGAATGCTGATCGATCATTTCTTGTCGAGTCATTTTCACAGAAGGCGTCTCGGTTGTTTACTCGCTATGAGCTAATGGAGGCTAATATTAGCAGTTAGCGCGGGTGCTGCTAGCGGCCTTCTGCTCACAAACTCGGTCAGGACCGAGGCCGTGAGTCGTGTTTAACCGATAGTGACTGTCGGCGTCAGTCGGGTTCGCTGCGTAATTAAACCCGTCAGTTTGCAACCACTGTGCTTAAGAACATAAGGCCCAGTCTTAGGCAGTGGCGAGGCCTGCGTGGACAGCGCGGCCTGGCTGCGCTGCTGTCTGGGCGGAGCGCCCCGCTAACTAACCCATCATCACCGCCGCAGCAGGCACTAACTACCCAACCAGCCGCTGCAGGTGCTAACTACCCAACCAGCCGCTGCAAGTGACTGGCTGCGCTGCTGTTTGGGCGGAGCGCCCCGCTAACTAACCCAACATCATCGCTGCAGCAGGCACTAACTACCCAACCAGCCGCAGCAGGTGTTAACTACCCAACCAGTTGCTGCAGGTGACTGGCTGCGCTGCTGTTTGGGCGGAGCGCCCCGCTAACTAACCCAACATTATCGCTGCAGCAGGCACTAACTACCCAACCAGCCGCAGCAGGTGCTAACTACCCAACCAGCCGCAGCAGGTGCTAACTACCCAACCAGCCGCTGCAGGTGACTGGCTGCGCTGCTGTTTGGGCGGAGCGCCCCGCTAACTAACCCAACATCACCGCTGCTGCAGGTGTTAACTACCCAACCAGCCGCTGCAGGTGACTGGCTGCGCTGCTGTCTGGGCGGAGCACCCCGCTAACTAACCTGCTAACTAACCCAACATCACCACTGCTGCAGGTGTTAACTACCCAACCAGCCGCTGCAGGTGACTGGCTGCGCTGCTGTCTGGGCGGAGCACCCCGCTAACTAACCTGCTAACTAACCCAACATCACCACTGCTGCAGGTGCTAACTACCCAACCAGCCGCTGCAGGTGACTGGCTGTGCTGCTAGGTAACGCTGTATAAAAAGTCACCAGTTGAACTGGTGGAAACTCCTAGATAAAACATTTTCTGTTACATCCGTCAATATGTCAGTAAATCACCTTTGAAGTATGTGAAGCTTCTAATTCTGGGACCCAAATGCTTAAGGAATTTCTGTTGTGCTATCATTGCAAAGGTGACTTATGACACCATTACTCTTACTTTTTTACATGTGCTGTGTTGGGGAAGGTGGCTTTTCACATGCAATGGAACAGATTGAGATTACTAGTTACTTTTGCAGCTACAATTAAAGAAATAAATATTAGATATTTTATTCAAATAATACAACTTACTACACTTAAATAGTTTGTACTTGTGTTTAATTGAACATCTAAACTGAAAATCCTCACTCTGCAGATGTTTCTTCTGGTTTGACTTGATACATTTTCACCAACCAACAATACATTATTGTACAGATATATGTGTATGTGTGTATATATGTGTGTGTGTGTATATGTATATGTATGTATGTGTATATGTGTGTGTGTGTGTATATGTATATGTATGTATGTGTATATGTATGTATGTGTGTATAATATATATATATATATATATATATATATATATATATATATATATATATATATATATATATATATATATATATATATAATTAGAGCTACATTTTAGGCCAGCTGGCAGTAAGTATGCCAGACTCTCAGATTAATTTGAATAATTTTTATTGATTTGATTTGTAAAAATTCAGACTGAGATCTAATGAATTCCTCCTGTCAAATAAATCGAGCCTGCTTACATAGACTGTAAAAACCACTTTTTTCTTTTTCTTTTTTTTTTTTTTGCTGAACTATAGTGTTCATAAACATACCAAAAGAAGGCATCCTTGTGCAAGAAGGAAAGAGATGTAAATCACCAACGTGAATATTATGTTCCCAGTTGGTTTTTATCAAAGGAAATTATATACAATCTTTTTGTCATAATCGTCTTTTGATTAATACAAGGGATTTATTATTTACATCTGTTCAGTTTAACTTGTTATGCTCGCTCTCGAGAACTTAATCCTTTGTTGTATTTACACATGGATCCAAAAGGTATGACAGTTTTTATTTTTACATGATATGAGAAAAAAATTGAATCATCTCATTAGTCCAAGTGAAATTGTACTAATAAAATGCATGTCAACATCGTAGTCAACTGAAATGAAACTGGACAAAACTACACTTAGTTGGACGGACGATTATGAACTGACTTCACAATTAAAAGCTTTTCATGTTGATGATTTTGGTATTGCACAATCGCACGGGATACAAATTACAGAAATATTATTGACCCGTCATAAAACCTTTTGGTGCCACCATGTTAGTAAGCTAGAACCCATTGTGATGGCTAAAATGCTGATTGTGTCTCAGAGGGATCTGATGGCATTCAGAGGTCTGTGTTCTGTTGGTTTAGTCCAAAAGACCTCATTTGGATCTAGGATTGGGCTTGCTGTTTTTTTTTTGGCTTTTCATATGGTGTGTCGTTTTTATGACAATGCTGATAAGCCTGTGTGTGTTTTGCCTTGCCATGAAAGTAATCCATGTTCATTTTGGCATGTACTTAACTATGGAGTGCTACTGAAAAATGGTGTTTAGATTTGCTTGTAGTGACTGTGTATAATAACGTCTTCATTATTGACTTCATTTAACACAACAGCTACTACAAATACTGAAGCTCACCTTATAAAGTAAGGTTGCTGGCCACCCTTTAAAGCAAGGGAAATTCTAGTTTCAATTCAATTTTATTTATATAGCGTCTATTACAACACAAGTTGTCTCTAGGCATAGGTTTCACTTCTTTAAAACCTACGATATGCTGTAAGATTAGATTATGGAAAAAAAAATAAGTTAGCCACATTTTATACAACCAGATTTGATAAATATATGAGTATATTACAAAGTTTTCTAAAGCTTTAGCATTATTAAATAGTCATTATTCCAGAGAGCAAAGCAGCAAAATGTTCTGGTTCCCTCTTATGTTTATAATTTCACATTTTGCTTTCCCTTTGTCACACTGAAGAGATGATATCTCTCAGCTTGTCTGTCTGGGAACACTTCAGTGTCACCCTGAAAGATCTGGAGAGAGGGATGTCTGGGCCTCACTGGTTAGTCTGGTGTTCCCACAACCTGAACTCAGATAAGCGATGGATGGATGCTTCCAGTATGCCTCTGCCACTGGGTGATGTCAGACTTTGTCATACTTAAGTTATACATGTTGCAATTTGTTTTGTATTATAAAAATAGTTACTTTAGACATACTATGCAGACTTCTGAAATCTGTCAGTGTAGGGTTATTGTAGAGCAAGGTTAGATGGAACATTAGACATTTGGTTTTTCTGATTGGAAACCTTCATTTAGAACCGAAAGTGAAGGCAAAAGCACTCAGTCATCTGTGATAAATGTCTTTCCCAGTTTACAGACTTTCTAGCTTCACATTAACATGCTGACTTAGCAGAGTTATGTTTACAGTCATCCTATGCAGTTGCAGTATTTTTTTACATTACATTTTACATTACATTTACATTTTTCCCCCACTGGACTTTCTGATCATGTACCAGTTGGAGTTCTTACTGTATCATGCTGTAACACAAAGTCAGTTCCAGCTGTTACTCTTGAAAGAACACTTGTATTATAATTGATAAAAGTGTTATGAAATGCTAAAATTTGGCTGTCTGTCTCTGAACATCGCTGACAGAGAAGAAGTCTCATCCAAATCCTCTGTCACCCGCGATCTTCAACTCAGTCCACTAATGTTAGAGATTTTCTTATACACTTTAAAACCCTAAATTGGTAGCAGACTTACTGGGTCCATGTCAACAATATGTTTGATGTATAGGAGTTAAGCCTAGATTTTATAATCTTTTAGCAGCTGAGTGGAGCAGTTGCTTAGCAACAGTTAACATTCCAGTCTTTAGGCTAACATTGGCAAGCTACTGTTTACAAGTATGAAAAGTGATCAGGACAATCTCACCTCCAGCTCTCGTTGAAAAATGGACAACCCATGCTGACCTGGTCTCCCCAGTAACACACATGTTCACACACTTGTCTAGCTTTCAGCTTTGTACTTTGTCTCTGCAAAGAATTGCTGATTGTACAACAACTCTTTGTGCAGCAGTCTCAGTTTTGTTTGCATCTGCTTCCCTCTGAGATCATGCAAATAATGCAAGGTGGTCTGCTGCTCCCTCTGGGTAGATAAACCTAATATTCTGTGTAGTGTGGCAGTATTGTCAAACCTATCTGTGTGAACATGCTTAGGATTGAAGAGAAGATTTTCTTTGAAATCTTTCCTGTGTGCGGCAAGTTCCAAGGTGTCTCGTCATAATTGACCATTAGCAGATAGTTTATCATTAAGGATGGATCTGTAAATTAGACACCAATTAGATACGCTTCATCATGAATTGCAGATGTTGCTTGACAAAAAAAAAGTCAGAATTTAAATTTCACAGAAAAAAAAACAAAACGACCTAAATGTAAAATCACATGTGTATGTCTCAGTTCGATGCAGCTTGATCATCACCATACACATCTGCAAATACGTTCTCTTATCTTTTGTCTTAAAGATGCTGATGTTGATCACATTGGTAGTTGAGATGGATTTATGCTGGCACTGTCTTCTAACTAGCAGTGCTGGGAAAGTTCAGTTCCTACACGAACTAGTTCAAAGTTCCAAATTTTAAAATGAACTAGTTCAGTTCATAGTTCATAATTCAAAATTTGAACTGAATTCACAAAAAGGAACTACTTCATAGTTTTTTTTTTTTTTTGTTTTTTTTTTTGTTTTTTTTTCCTTTTCCCCCCCAATATGTTGCTGCGAGCTATTACTCTCAGATTACTGGTATTTTCTCATTGTTGCACCCATTCGATACCACTCGTAGCCAGCAGCAGCTGTCACCCCAACAGTATATTCTCAACAACATTAGGAAAAACCTGCAGTCTTTTTTTAATGAGGAATTATTAAACAATCTGAGGTAGGAAAGGACCTACCTCAAAGCACAAAACATTTAAACATGATCTTTTCGTTGAGTCGCTTTTCAATTTTTTGTGAATGCATTTTTCCATGACTTGTTTCCCCAAAGCAAAAAAAAGTTCTAGAACTTGTGTCATAAAAGTGCAATATTTTGCCCAAATGAATAAGTATTGGCAAAAATTGTAAGAGTAACCTGTATTAAAGAAATTTTGTACTGAGGCAATTACTGAAATAATAAGATTTTTCCCACCTGGATCATCACTGACCTTTTCAAAGAAAACTTCAATGATCATAAGGAGATGCCGTATTAATCATTGAAGCAGAGTGAGGTAGTGCCGCTGGCTTCATTTGACTTTGAGTGGTGCAACTCTGTGGTGGCTGGTGTTGCCAGATTAGCTGGTTTCTCCAAAAATATTGAGGCCCATTTACTGTGTTTTAGCTGGGATTTTGCCTGAAAGAATTGAGTGTCCTCAAAATAACGTTCATCAGGCAGAAATACAGTACGTTCAGTTCACATTCACCCAAAATATGAACAGGTTTATGACTGATCGTTCAATAAACTTGTTCAGGCACAACACTAACTAGTTTGTCTTACCAACTTTTTGTGGTAGTATAGTGCAACAGAACTGATGGAGGGTCAATTTCAGGTTCTCTCAAACTGTAATATGACTATTGTTGATGTGTATCTCCTTGCCGCTTTGTTCTCACAAGCATGTTACCTTCTTCTTCGTTAACACACAGCAGATCAATACAATACAATACAGTCAGTTTACCCTGTTCCCAACTAAATTTAGCAACTTCTAACTTTTGATTATTTTAACTTTTTTTTCCTAGCCCTTTTTAACAACTGATTCTCAAAAAAAAAGCAGCAAGTGGAACATTTATAAAATTTTCTGATTAAGCTATAATTGTTTTTTGAGAAGGGTGGTCACTGCTGAACTGATGATGATGATGATGATGATGTTAATGATGCCAGGTACAGTATACTCTTAATCTAATGGCAGTTAAGGGTTAAGTTAACCTGGCTCATCGAGATGGTTATAAAACTTAGATTTAGATGCTTATTTTTGAATTTAAAGATTTTCCTCACTCAGATGCCGTATTTACAGGTAGCTTAATAAGAAACTGTCTGGTAATTGTGACATTTGCTTCTCTTCCCTGTTCCAGGTTATGCAATGGTCTCAGCAGCACATCCAGATCTCCAGGTGCTTGTGTCGCTGTCTTGTGTGTTTGGGCTCTCTTCCCTCTGCTCTACAGCTGAGGTGGCTGTGATTTCCCTCCTGGCCAGTGCTCCCTAAGAGGCCAAGATTGCCAAGATCTGCCCTGTGGCGAGTATGACGGCCACCACGCGTGGCTCTCCGGTGGGGGGCAATGACAGTCAGGGCCAGGGCCAGGCACCTGATGCTCAAAGCCAACCCCCACTGCCACAGAACCAGGTTAGTATCATCTTTCCTTGTAGTACCTCACATAAGTTACTTCAAAACCAGCATTGCATGCACCTAGCCACACAGATGCCCATGGGGACCAAAAGGGAGGGGAGGAGTGGGCGAAAGGAGCAAGGCATCAATGAACAGACCCTTTTGAGTGATAGTTAAAGAGTGTGTGTGTGTGTGTGTGTGTGTGTGTGTACACGTGCAGATCTGTGTTAGAGATGAGACGTGAGAGGCAAGCTGCCTATGTAGGTCAGCCAAGCAGAAGGAGCCTTCACCACACTCCCCCACATTTTATGTTTCCCAGTTCTGTGTCTCAACGATAGACCTCTGTTACTACTCCAGCTGCTTGCAGCACCACCAACGTCAACATATATTCACTTTATGAAGAAAGTGAGCCTGGTGCTTTGTATGCGCTCATATGAATTATTGTCATTGTTTCTCTGAGGTGCTTAATACTCAAACTTAAAATGTGGCAGCCATCACTTTTTATTTCCTTTTGGTAGACTGGGCTAAAACAACAGTGGTTAGTAGGAGGTACTATGGGTAATATGACTTTAATGGCATTGTTTTAAAAGAAAGGGGCATTTCTGCAAAGATACCTGTCATTTTGTACATGAAAGTGAACTTTTTCACAACAAGAGCAGAAAGCCTACCACCAGATGATTTGAGATGATTAAAGAAATATTTGAGTATTGTGTTTAGAGAGGCACTAGGTCATCCTGGATCTGTGTGTTGGAATCCCTATTTTTCTTCTGTCCAAAGGAAAAAGAGGGTTTCCAGGTTGTTGTTGTCTTCCCACAGTTTGTATCAGCTACATGAAGCCTGCTTTTGTTTTATTTTGTTGGACACAGGTGTAAGAGTTATTAGAATGTCCCATTGTGCAACTATACAACCCTTATTAGAAAATGAGGAGCAGTTAAACATCAGCCTGCAGTGTCAGATGCTGATTGTCAGAGATCTATGAAAAAAACGGGTATTACTGGAAACATTTCTGCTTTTAAAAATATTTATTCACATTTCTAAAGCAATGTTAAAACAAAAGAACTCTGATGGATTATGAAGCAGTGTTAGTTTCCTTTATCAGCAAGATGCATTTCATCACCTGTGTAAAATAAGCACACAAGTCTAACCAACTCAGTTCACTAATAAGTTATTAATCCCTAAAGTCACTTCAAATAGTTGTAAAAAGTTACAGCTGTGGTCAGGAATGAGCCTCTGTGTTGATTTGTATTGAACTTTGGCTCAAGACACTTAGTTGTTTAATTGCAGTGTTTTGTAGAGGACTGTCATGACCACAGAAATTTCACAGATATGTAACACCTTGCTGCAAACACTGAAATACCTGAGCTTCTCCAAAAACTTCAGTCTGCTTGTTCCGTTCCTATCGGCGGTGTCAGTCCAGTGTGTTATCTAAGTGAACGCTCAGGGATCAGTACTCCACCACATCCACTTCTTCTCCCAGGATAGAAATGGTGTAAAGCTCATTCCCAGTCCTTGTAAAATCCACACTCATTTCCTTTATCATATTCACATTTAAGATGAGCTGATGTTTCCCACACCATGCCACATACTGGGCCACCAGTTCTCTGTCCTCAGCCTCCTGTCCACTACTGACAAAACCCACAGCAGCAGTGTAATCTGAGTACCTCTGGAGATGACAGGACTGTGAGCTGTAGTGGAAGGTGGTGCACAGTCAGGAGAAACATGGAGGGTACCATCCTCTGTGGAGCTCCTGTACTCTCCACTCAGCATCCACTCAGGCACACAAGCCCTCAGTTACACAGACTGGTCTGTCAGGTTAACTATGACATTCTTGTTTTGATTGTACTTGTCGTGAGCTCCTCTCCTACCCGCTTTTGTTTTTAATACAGTTTTAAATCGATACAGTAGTTGTTGTAAAAGATACTAATTCTGGAAAATTGCCAAAAGGGAAATTAATATTGGATGATTAAATGTATTAGAAGACCCTCCCTTCCAGATTAAAAGTTTTTTTTTTTTGTTTTTTTTTTTTTTTTAGTTCAATAGTCACAAATTATTTATTTACTGTTTTTATCCTATGTGAACTTTTTAGTGCTGGTATGATAAATATTTCAGAGAAATGGGACACAAGTCAAAGATGTGACAATGATTCGAAGCAAATTTTCAGTTGTTAAAAATAGATTAAAAGCTTTATGTGTCTTACCTGGCTGTTTGTGTTTTAAAGCAGGCACCTGCTGTTTTTGGTCCAACAAGCTGCAAATGAAACATAACAGACTAACTGATTTTGTTAAATTTTAGTGTCAGCCCTTTCAAAGTTTATATTATTTCAGGTTAACGTATTAACAGTGGCTTAGTGAGAGGGTAATATTGGCCCTTTCAGCTTATTAAATGTTTATGGATAAAAACTGAAGATGATGTCAGAAGTAGTTTTGTTTTGTATATATTATGTGGTCCTGATATTTAGAGTTCATTAAAATCTCGTAAAACACAGGAAGTTACATCATCATTTCAAATTCACTCGCTGTCCCTTAAGACAATGTGCAGGTTAAATTAGAAAATGTCCGTATTACTGCATTGTGATGATTCGCTCAGGTTTTTTACTTTTTACTCTGCTTATAGGTGTACGTGATTTATAAATACATCTGTGTAAGAAAAAAAAAATCCTAACAAACTATGACATCAGTTCTTGTACTCTGGATTTTAAAGTCCTGGTTTTTTATTGTTGGTGATGTTTGTAGACATCATCTCCTAACTCATCCAATGAGAACTCTCCAGTGAGCCCACCAGATGAGCAGGGTCAGGGAGATGGACCACCTCAGCTGGAAGAGGAAGAGCCTGCTTTTCCTCACACTGACCTAGCCAAGCTTGATGACATGATCAACAGGTATTTACTTCCTTCTCACTCAGTCACGTCTAAACTCACACTTTAGCTTCACACAACAGAGACTGTTCATTTTTAAAGCTGATTAGGTATTTAATTCGGCACTAATATTATGTTCAATGCTCCTCCTTTTTTTTCCCATATAAAGCTGAGTGTTTATGAACTTTGCTTTAAGCAGAAATTGTTTAATCAAGCTCAATTCACTGGCCCCTTAAACCAAGTAACTTGACTTGTGCGATGTGGTAACCCACATAACCTGACTTCTACCCACAGACTTCCCACTTTAAAGTTTGCTATGTGTTTAGTTTGAATGTTAACAGGGGAAGTATGTAACAGCAGTATAAGTTCTGTTTTTGGAACCCCTGTAGATAATATGCATGCATTCTTTTTTTTTTTTTTTTTTTTTTTTTTTTTTTAATTCATTTTTTGGTGCATACATTATTTTTTTGTCTGTCTGTTTTTGCTCTTCCAGGCCTCGCTGGGTTGTTCCAGTTTTGCCTAAAGGAGAGTTAGAAGTTCTCTTGGAAGCTGCTATTGACCTGAGTAAAAAAGGTACAAATGTACACAACATTATTTTGTCTACACATTCATTCAAAGGGCATTTCTCACAGTCTCTGGCTTTTTATAGCAGCTTGAGTTTAGTTTAGAATGCCAGTCAAGTTTAAGAGATGCAGCTGAAGTGGACAGAAAACTGCAGATAATTACATTTTTAAGGTAACAGTGGGCAGCAAAGTTGCTTACTGTCGCCTCACAGCCAGAAGGTTCCTGGTTCAACTCCTGGCAAGACTCTTTCTGTTGGGAGTTTGCATGTCCTTCTCATGCTTGCGTGGATTTTCTAGTAACGATTGTGATGACAATGATAACGGTATAATAATAATAATAATAATAATAATAATAATAATGGTTGTTGTTGTTGTTATTAATAATAATGATAGTGGTGATGATGATAATGGTGATAACAATAGTAGTAGTAATGATGATAATATTGATAATATTGATCATAATGATCATGTTAATGGTGATATTGATTATACTGATGATGATAAGTTTAATAATAATAATGGTGATAGTAATAACAGTAATAATGATGATAATGGAAATAATGCTAATGGAGAATACATTTAATATGTAATGGGATGTTTGAGTGCTGTTCGAGGTCATGTTGGATATGATTGAGTCACAACATCTGACACTCCATCAGGTCTCCCGCTCAACTGGAGAAGAAAATATACAGTAAAAATGAAAATCAAATACATAAATAACATATGGGGGAATTAAGATGAAAAAAAAATACATATATGAGTAAGAGGATTAAATTTATACAGTTAAAATTTATAGGACAACTATCAGTTGCTGATTAATTTTATATATTAAATATTGCCTATATTAGGTTTTTACATTTCTATTGTGTTGACTTAAATTTTAATTTGTATATTGATTAATGTGTGTTATTTAATTTTTCTAGTTTCAGTCCAGTACAATCTTTACTGTATATACTGTTAAAAATGTTTAAAATATTAAATGTAACTGTGTATTAGCTGTATTTGACATTTAAAGTAAGTTAAACATACCTTAAACAAGTTGTTGTTTGTGGTACTTCTTAAAGGGGAGTTTTGGTTTCAGATTTTTCTCCCACTGGGGGAATGTTTACCTGCTGTTCATGTAGTACTTGCTCGATTGCTAGAAGATTCCCCTTCTAATCAAACATCAGTAATATCTCCTTTACAAGCTGACACAAATTTGTGTTGTCCTCATGAAATTTCTGTAAAAATACTTGGGTCCAAATACGTAAGAGAAAACGGCTATCTTTATGTTGGCCTTAATTCACAACTATTCTGAACAGCTATCATCTTTTCAGTAGGAAATACCTTATTTACGATTGAACTACATTTGAAACTTAATTTTGGACACTGATTACGATCAATAACCCTTGTAGCACATAATAACTGCGTGAGAATGCATTTAGCGGCCTACCTGACTGGGCTGAGAGCTCCTACCAACGCACACCTGTCTGATAAAGCTTCACTCTCAACGCAGACTGTTTGTACTGATCTCACAGTCTTGGGTCGAGAGTTGAACCGGCCCAGGTTAGCAAAGCACTCCATCCACTGACAGGAAATCTAGTGGTGGGTAAAACACCTGTCAAAACCCATTTAATCCCACCTTTACATGATAGATGTACATGATCCATGAAACTGGGCTTCTCTGTCGCTCCATCCCTCTGGTTTTGTTTAGCTTTTAGGGGCTTATGAACTTACGTGGGCTACTTTCCACCAACACCAGAGGTGTTGGAGCCGGTATTGTTACTGCTAGTGTTTTATCTATTTATTAACAGGAAATTGGCATCTCCAAATTCTGGTGAAGAAATGAACGAAGAACAATAAAGTCAGTTCATAGCAAAATATAAAGCAATAAACAAAGTACCCACATGGTATGATTAACTCAGTTAAGTGAAGTATTTAACTGATTAATCTGCTATGGAAATTTGCTTTTTATTGCAAAGCTAAAAGCAAGAAAGAGTTTTGACTTTACTCCTGACATATAGCAAATGCTACCTAAAGTTGGGGAAGCTGGTTAGTTTAACCATAAACCATGTTGGTGACATACCAGTCCCTGTTAATCTGAACTGCTCATGGGGATTTGCTTTTTGCAATGTGTTCAGCTGAATGTTTTCACAAGGTGAAATATGTCTAATGAGATTTCATGTGAATCGGATGTTTCATACAAAGCATGTGTTTTGTTGCAGGACTGGATGTGAAATGTGAGGCATGTCAGAGGTTCTTCAGAGATGGTCTAACCATTTCCTTCACAAAGATCCTGACAGATGAGGCAGTCAGTGGTTGGAAGTTTGAGATACATGTGAGTTTCCGTCTCTCTTCATCTGCTTCTTCAGGTCAAGTATTCAACATCAAGGATCTGTAGTATGTTTAGCAGAGATGAAGCTCATTTAAAGGTGCAGACTGTCCTGATGAGGTGTAACAGTCCATGAAGTCAGACAGCCCTCCAGGTTCCCCCAGAACACTGGTGGAAATGCAGCTGAAAGTCATATCGAAAGATTTCATGGTTCGTGGTGAATCTTGGCATTTTATGGCATTAAATGCATGCATTGTTTTAAATTAATTTTCTTATAGAGCTGATGGAAGGAAGTAATTATATTTTTGTTAGATATGAGTGATTGATTCCTAGAAGTTTTTTCCTCCACACCAGAGGTGAGGGAGTGTGGGAGGAAAACATTTTTTTTCTCATCCCCTTGACTTAAAAACATTGACTAATAAATGGATTAATTATTATTAAGGTAATAATTATTTTAAATTATCTTGCATGTCCTTCATAATTCATAATCCACATATTTGACCTCCAAAATGATTTAAAAATGTCATCATAAACACCAGTTAAGACATCTCTCAAAGCTTGCTGAGAATGCTGTGATGAGTCACTCACGTATTGATTTGTCGTATTTAGTTTCGTCAGACATGAAGCTGTCATCAGAGTATCAGCTTCTCTAGTGCACCATTTTACCAATGCGTTTATTAACACACACTTCTAATTTTCAGAATATCTAGTTTTTTTGATAATGTGTGATTCTGATTTAAGGCATTTATGATTTACCTAAAAGTGCCTGTTAATAATGTAAGATTTTTGTCTGATTTTACAGCAAAGGTCTGAGAGTTGTTGAGGCGAAAAACAGCTGGTTTTAACTACAGAAACGCATCTCAGACATCTGTCAAAATATTGAGAAAATATGCGGAGTGGTTATCAGAAAATTGAACTTGTGCTTTGAGCTGATCTGTTTAATTGGTTCCTAATGTATTACGTGTAGATTTTGTTTCTGTGTTATGTTCATTTTCAGCTGAAAATTAGAATATTGTGTTTTATTTGGAATTTGAATTCTAGTACACAATTATTTATAGCTGCTAGTGTAGATTTTTTTATTTATTTTTTTAACAAATAACACTCCTTTACGTCACTGTTATTTTTAATCTTAGGAAGTTATTGTATAGTTTGGAAAGAAAGGTTGAAGTCATGCCTGATGCCTTTATTCTCAACCACATGATGAAGGAGATGCTGAGGTGCATTGATTCAACAGTGGAATCAGATCGGTATCCATGGATACCGTAGCCCATCAGGATCAGTCTGGAGACTGGAGACAGACGAGTGCAGGCCTAGTCTTAACCAATGTTGCCTAAAAACAAGAGTTTACCTTTATTTAGGTTAGCAATACCTGCTATTGTCCATCTGTCCATCCATTTTCTATACTTGCAGGGTCACAGGGATCTGCTAGAGCCTGTCCCAGCTGTTTTTGTGTAAAGGTTAATTTTTTACTTTTTTTTGTGTGTGTGTGTGTGTGTGTCATAGAGGTGCATCATTAATAACACACACCGCCTGGTGGAGCTGTGTGTGGCCAAGCTCTCTCAGGACTGGTTTCCTCTGCTGGAGCTGTTGGCCATGGCCACCAACCCCCACTGCAAGTTCCACATCTACAATGGCACGCGGCCCTCCGAGACCGTCCCTGCTGGAGCACAACTGGCTGATGACGAGCTGTATGCTCGACCGCCAGACCCACGATCTCCAAAGGTGAAGTACAGGGACAGCTGACCAAAAACGGACGGCAAATATCATCTTATTTTTTTTTGACAAACAAGATTTGAAATCTTGGTTTTTGTTGGATAATGAATTGATTTTTACATTTTCTAGACACCTAAATATTTGTCAAGAATAGTCACTTGGCAAAAGAATTTTTAGTTGTGGTCTGGAGGATCTCCTGTAGCAGTTAGTTTAATTTCATTTTATTTATATAGCGTCTATTACAACACAAGTTGTCTCTAGGCGCTTTCCAGAGACCCAGATCAACATAAACAACAGCAGGTAAAAAGTCCCCTTTAAGAGGGAAGAAACCTGGATCAGGACCTGGATCATAAGGGGGGGGACCCTCCTGCTGAAGACCAGCCGAGTAGAACAGGAAGTAAAGAGAGAATAGAGACACAGACACACCGTCAAAGGTAGAAAAGACCAGATCCATCAGTATAATTATCTGTTAACTGGAGAACTGAGAGTTTTCTGTCCACCAGACTGGTACCTGGTTAGTTGGTGGACTACAGAGACCACTATCTAAACAGGTGTAGACAGCAGACACTGAGGTGGTCAGAGGTGGGACTGCAGGTCAGTGGATCATGTTGGTGTCCCCCTGCAGCAGGTCTACAGCAGCAGATCCAGATGAAGCTGTGTTGAAGACCAGCTGCTCTAGTCTGGTCCTGCAGCTGCAGCTGTGACTACTGGTCCTGACACACTAAAGTTTACACCAACTAGATGTTTTACTGAACACAAACGTTGGAAGTTTGGTTTTAAAGGTGGAGGTGGTGTCAGCCTCCTTCACCCAAACTGGAAGTTGGTTCCATAGTGATGGTTCCTGATAGCAGAAGACCCGTCCTCCAGATCTACATCTGGATCTTCTAGGAACTACGAGTAAACCCGCACTCTGAGAACGGAAACTCTGTTAGGAACATGAGGAACCATCAGGTCTTTAGACGTTTAGGACTTTATACACAAGTAATAAAATGTTGAATTGAATTCTGAGTTTCTGGGGAGCTGATGGAGGGAAGCTAAAACTGGAGACACGTGGTCTCTCTTGTTGGTTCCTGTCAGCACTCACGCTGCTGCATTTTGGAGCATCTGGAGGCTCTTCAGAGAATTACTTGGACATCCAGCCAACAACACATTACAGTAATCTAGTCTAGAAGATACAAAGGCGTGAATTAGTTTTCCAGCATCACTCTGGGAGAGGATGCTCCTGATCTTTGTGATATTACGGAGGTGGAAAAACGCAGTTTTAAAGACCTGATTAATCTGCTGTTTAAATGACAAATCCTGATCAAAATAACCCAAGGTTTCTCACAGTTGGAGGACTGGAGGACAGGTTGTCTATGATCTGCTTCATTTTATGAAGTATCCTAATTAGTATAATCATCTCTAGTGGTTCCAGAACCTTCCCCAGAACAGAACCAGCCTTCTTTTTTAGTTTTTACAGTTTCTTTAGTCACTGGCTCCGATGCTGCTCTGGTAACAGATCACTGCAGATGTGCTTGAACTCTCCACAAGACCACCTCCACTTCTTCTCCCATGATGGAAAAATTATTCAGCTTAATCCTGGCTCTTCTAAAATCCACAATCATCTTCTTTGACTTGCTCACATTCAAGATGTGAGGATTGTTCCCACACCATGCCACAAAATGGTCTACCAATTATCGTTCCTCAGTCTCTTGTACATCACTTATACAACCCACAACTGCAGAGTAATCTGAGTATTTCTGCAGATGACAGGACTCTGACTTGTACTGAAAGTCTGAGGTGGACAGAGTGGGGAGAGCACAGTTCCCTGTGGTGCTCCTGTGCTGCTGACTACCTGAGCAGACACAACCATTCTCCCAAACTGTGGTCTGTTTGTCAGGTAGTTGGTAATCTAGATGATTGTGGCAAAGTCCACCTGATGTCCTTTGGAGTTTCTTAGGTAGTAGTGCTGGAGAAGTTGAAGAACATGATCCTCACAGTGCTGCTTTGTCCAGATGACTGAGGTTCTTTGAAGCAGGTGTATGATGGCATCTTCAATTCCAACCCCATGATGATAATAAAAGTGCCGTGCTTTTCAGGTGTTTGTTTTACTCCACCCCTTTTCAAGTCAGTTAGTCTGGTGCTCCTCACCTGAGACTGTAGTCACTGGTGGGCATTTTAGTTGAATAATTTTAATTTGTAAAGCAAGAAGAATCTCTGTCCTAATGATCAGAGTGAAGTGTATAAAAAAAAAAAAAGGTGGATACAGCAGGGCTTTTACAGTGAAAGATGGAGATGGAGAGACTCAGGGTTGGCATGTTATGCCTCTGCTGGCTGGCGTCCAGCACGACTGAAGTCAGCCCACTGGCTTTTCTCCATTGTTTGTGGGTGGCGTTTAAGCCGTTGTTTCTAAAAATATTACAAGAATACAGTATTTTTAAACAGCTTTGTGTTTTTACAAGCAAAAGAAGGGATTTTATACTTATGAAATAATAGTTTTTTTTTTTTTGTTTTGTTTTTTATCTTTTCATCGACCTCACAAGACCAGCTCTTCTTCCTAAGATGCAATTGAATAGAGATGACATTCTGAGTTTAGTTTGGAGCAATAAGTGTTAGTTTTTAAGAGCAAACTGTCAGCTATACTTCCAGCGTTAAGTTCCTCAGAGAGAACTGATGAAAATGTCAAACTAACCTTTAAGTTTTTCTTTGTCTTTACAGGGCTGGCTGGTGGACTTAATAAACAAGTTTGGCACGTTAAACGGGTTTCAAATTTTGCACGATCGCTTCATGAGCGGCCAAGCACTGAACGTCCAGATCATCGCTGCACTTATCAAGTAAGACTTCTGAATGTGCAACTCATTCTTCACCATGTCCTGAACTCGATTTGACTTATTTTTCTGCGAGAAGTTCTTTATCTGATTGCTTCTGCTCTGTGTTACAGGCCTTTTGGCCAGTGTTATGAGTTCCTCACGTTGCACACAGTAAAGAAGTACTTCCTTCCAGTCATCGAGATGGTCCCTCAGTTTCTAGAGAATCTCACAGACGAGGAGCTCAAGAAAGAGGCCAAGAATGAAGCCAAAAACGATGCACTGTCCATGATAATCAAGTCTCTGAAGAATCTGGCTTCTCGTGTACCAGGACAGGAGGAGACTGTGAAAAATTTAGAGATTTTTAGGTTAAAAATGATTCTTAGGTAAGTGTCAAAGCTTTGCTTCAATGCTTGCTAAAGTTAATGTGATACAGGATGTAAAATTGTAATTGTAGTTATGATAAACTTACAACATCATCAGATGTTAATAGAATTTTCTTTTTTTTCAGGTTATTGCAAATTTCTTCTTTTAATGGCAAAATGAATGCACTAAATGAAGTCAACAAGGTCATCTCCAGTGTGTCCTACTACACCCATCGGCATAATCCTGAAGAGGAGGAGTGGCTGACTGCAGAGCGCATGGCGGTAAATATCGCTCTCAGGATTCTTCTTTCGTTCACATGATTCTATATTTCTGCCAGAAGAAGAACGTCTCCTTTCATGTTTTTTTTGTCTTACTCCAGGAATGGATCCAGCAGAACCACATCCTTTCCATTGTCCTCAGGGACAGTTTGCATCAGCCACAGTATGTTGAAAAACTGGAGAAGATCCTTCGCTTCGTTATCAAAGAGAAAGCTCTTACCATGCAAGATTTGGACAACATCTGGGCTGCACAGGTGCTCTGCTACTAACCTAATGTTTTATTTATGTCAAGTGTTGCAGCCTATATAAATATATATGACAAATAATTCCCATCAATAATACTTATAATAATTTTTGGGAACTTTGTAAAAATGATGCAACTGCACAGGACAATGTTGTTCAGCTTCGTTGGCATCAGCTGCCTCCTGATAGGACGCAAGTTCGACCACTTATGTAAAATATATTATTAAAGCTTGCAGTTAACTCTGTCTTACAGTTTTGGATTTTGAAGTGATTCATTTTCTGAGAGATTAAGATGTGATCTGGTCATGTTGTTTATGTTCATTTTCAGGCTGGTAAGCATGAGGCCATTGTGAAGAATGTCCATGACCTGTTGGCCAAGCTCGCCTGGGATTTCTCCCCTGAACAGCTCGATCATCTTTTCGATTGTTTCAAAGTAAGAGCTTCATGCTGTAAAAGATTGTACTTTGCCTTTTGTGTCTGGTGTAAAATCATGACAATTTCAAAATTCCTCTGAATTGTGCTGGTGTTGACGTTTCCTTCTTTCACTCTACAGGCGAGCTGGACCAATGCCAGCAAGAAGCAGCGTGAAAAACTATTAGAACTGATCAGGCGCTTGGCTGAGGATGACAAGGATGGTGTGATGGCCCATAAGGTCCTCAACCTGCTGTGGAACTTGGCGCACAGTGATGACGTTCCCGTAGACATAATGGACCAGGCTCTGAGTGCTCACATTAAGATCTTGGACTACAGTTGTTCACAGGTACATGTGAGAGGGTTGTGAGTTAATTGTGTGATGGTAAAGACGTGTGAAACAGGCAGTGAGTCTGCTGACACTCAGTGGAAAACGGAGAATATTTTCTTTCATTCACAGGATAGAGACACACAAAAGATTCAATGGATCGATCGCTTCATAGAGGAGCTGCGAACCAATGACAAGTGGGTGATCCCTGCTCTGAAACAAATCAGAGAAATCTGTAGCCTCTTTGGAGAAGCTCCTCAAAACCTGAGGTAAGGTACTATTGATGGTATTTACTTACTCTGTACTTGTGCAAGAGATGCTTTAGCATTTAGGAAGTACAACAGCTGTGACTGTTTCACCGTCTATGCAAACTTGGATATTTCAGCAAATCATTTCTCAGTTTAACATTTGACCATTAAAAGATATTCATGTTCTCCATTGCAATTCATTTCAGTCATAATACTTTTCATTTTAAGTTTATTCATTTAAACACGGTGGATTAGTGGTCAGCACAGTTGTCCCGCAGCATAAAGGTTCCTGGTTTGATTCCCTGACTCTGTGGGAGTCTTTCTGCATGTTCTCCCCGTGCTTGCCTGGGCTCCCTCCAGGTGCTCCGGCTTCCTTCCACAGTCCAAAAACATGTATACTAGGTTGATTGATAATTCTAAATTGCCTGTAGGTGTGAGCTTGAGCGTGCACGGATGTTTATCTCTGTATGTGGCCCAGTGATAGACTGTCCAGGTGGACCCCCGCCTCTTGCCTATAATGAACCGGGATGGGCTCCGGCAGACCCAGATGAGAGGAGAGGAGCTTAAATTAGGGTAGTTAAATTTAATTATGTAACACACTGTTCGGTTGTTTGTTTTATTTATGTTATCCTCAGTTGTTGTCTTTTACTATTATTTCCACTTGAATGGTCTTGATTCGTCACAGCTGGAAAAAACCTGTTGGTTATATCCGATCCAGCTGTAACAGACAGCTGTCCTGACGTCAGTGATGATGTTAGTGATAAGGTGTTGTGGGATTAATCCGTCCTGACTAAAAGCGTAACTCAAACATGCTCTTCCCTTAAACTACACTATAAGATCTTTGGTTTGAGAGTTGGGATTTAAAATAACTTGAACCAGGATCTACTGGCTTTTTTAACATTTTATAGTTTCCACGGTAAATATATGAAGTGGGAATAAGATTGATTTATGGTCATGTTTCACAACAATCACATTCGCTGTAGAAAATATGTAGTTTACCTGTTGTTTTTCAGAAAGAAAATGCCAATTAACATACAAAAGAACTTAGTGGGGTAAGTTGAGTGTCAATTCCAGGGTTTTACCCATTTCTTTGTTATATCAAGTCTTAATTTCTCTTGACATGTTCGTGATATAAATTCTACATAAAATGTAAAAATCTGCCACAAATCCGCTTCAGCAGCTCTTCCTTGGGATTCATCTCAAAAGACTTGTTACTCTTCCATGCCTGCAGGTGTAAACTCACTGGACAACACTGAGACATGACGTAGATAAAACATAGCTGTAGGTGTGGGTGGAGGGCTGGAAAGAAAATATAGATCACTGGCCAGTAACTCTGAAAGTTTTATCAGTTAAAGTAATGTCTAGTTACCACCAATAAGCATAATTACTGCATTTTAAATATGAGAGTATTGCCCTGGTTTTATGTTTTTTGAAAGTTGTTCTTAGACTGTACAATGTCTGAGAATACAGGCGGTACAGACGTTTTTAGTACCGACGTTCCCAGGCGGTACAGACGTTTTTAGTACCGACGTTCCCAGGCGGTACAGACGTTTTTAGTACCGACGTTCCCAGGCGGTACAGACGTTTTTAGTACCGACGTTCCCAGGCGGTACAGACGTTTTTAGTACCGACGTTCCCAGGCGGTACAGACGTTTTTAGTACCGACGTTCCCAGGCGGTACAGACGTTTTTAGTACCGACGTTCCCAGGCGGTACAGACGTTTTTAGTACCGACGTTCCCAGGCGGTACAGACGTTTTTAGTACCGACGTTCCCAGGCGGTACAGACGTTTTTAGTACCGACGTTCCCAGGCGGTACAGACGTTTTTAGTACCGACGTTCCCAGGAGGTACAGACGTTTTTAGTACCGACGTTCCCAGGAGGTACAGACGTTTTTAGTACCGACGTTCCCAGGCGGTACAGACGTTCCCAGGCGGTACAGACGTTCCCAGGCGGTACAGACGTTCCCAGGCGGTTCAGACGTTCCCAGGCGGTTCAGACGTTCCCAGGCGGTTCAGACGTTCCCAGGCGGTTCAGACGTTCCCAGGCTGTACAGACGTTCCCAGGCTGTACAGACGTTCCCAGATGTGTTCCCCAGGATGAAGCTGCATCTGCATACTCGGATACGTGCAGGATGACGCGTATCTGAGAATTGTGTCTAAAATAACCTTTCAAACAACAAAGTGGAATTTAACTTTTAGCAGTGGTTGCTTTGTTGTCATTAATGTTGGTGATCTCAAGTTTGACAACATTTACCATTTTATATTAAATAATTGTAAGTGGAATAAAGTCAAGATGTGGTATTGCACTGTGAGCCAGGTGTAGGCAAGAATGTAATGAAAAGCAAACTTGTTCATTAGTGTTTCCGGGTTCTCTCTGTAAATGTTTACGTACATTTTCTCACATCTGAAGACAAATGGTAGCAAATATGCATAGTAGTCCTTTAATCAGTCAGTTGCACTAACGAACGGAAGGTCCTTTTGAGATGGAGCCCCACTCTTCTGCCAGTTTGTCAGCTCAAATCATTCAGTGCAAAATATCAAAGGGATTTCATGCCTTGGACTCATTCAGATTTAAGTAGTTATTTATTTGTTTTCCCCATTTTTTTTTTTTGTTTTTGTTTTTTTTGTTAAATTTCTTCATTCTAAATACATCATCTGTCACCATAACGATTTACATAAACTTTACATAAACTCAGCACAATTTAACTTCTATATTAAGGAAATCTGAACCAAAAAACATGAGCCTACTTAAAGAAAATGAATTCCAATCAGGAGTTTGAAATCATTTTGAAAATGTTGCTGGTGTTTGTGTGGCTCTTTGCAAAACTGCCTCAATTGGTCTCAAGTTTGAAACTGAAAGAATTCTTACGGAAACAAGGCAGGAAATGACCTTCGCTGATATGACTCTTTCTGCTGGTTATTCTGAGACACACACACACACACACACACACACACACACACACACACACACACCAGCTGCTTTCTTCATGTCCTTTACAGAAAGAGAAATCAGTGATAGGTTTTCTTAATCAGGTTATACTAAAAGTGCAATAAGCCAGCTTTGTTTTGTTTTCTCTTTTTCTTACCCGATCTGTGATTTTTGTTTCCCTTAAATCCACCTGTTCTCAATCCAGTCAAACACAGAGAAGTCCTCATGTGTTTTATCGCCATGACCTGATTAACCAGCTGCAGCATAACCACGCTCTGGTCACGCTGGTGGCTGAGAACCTCTCAGCCTACATGGAGACCATGAGACAGCTGTCTAAAGGTAGTCAAAAGGCACATTTTTCATGAGCAAGTTATGATTGCTGGTAAATGTGTGTGTGCTGTCAGCGGTCTGACTGGATGTGTGTGTGTTTCCAGAAGAACAAGCAGAGTTTGACCCTCAGACGGTCAGACCTGGAAGTCGCTACAGTCATGTCCAAGAAGTGCAGGAACGACTCAACTTCCTGAGGTATATCACTTTGTCTCACACCCAAACAGTCTTTACTTAATAGGTGAGGTAATGTTAAGAATCTTGATTATTGTGCATACTCCACCTTAATCACTGTGCTGTCTTCAAATATTCATGACATGTCAGTTTACATCAGCTTCTTGTTTACATCATCGTGTGTTTTCTATCAAATTCATTTTTTGTGTAGAGACCTTGACTGGATTCCTTTCTTGATTTAACTGGGTGTTATATTTCCAGGTTTCTTTTAAAGGATGGCCAGCTGTGGTTATGTGCTCCTCAGGCTAAGCAGATATGGAAGTGTCTGGCTGAGAATGCAGTGTTCCTCTGTGACCGTGAGGCCTGTTTCAAATGGTACTTTGGTCCCAAACCCTTGTTGTCTTGTTTTTGACTGAATTATCTTTACATTTGTCCATCAGCAAACATGTCTAATTTTTTGTTGTGTTTTGATCTCTTAATAGGTACTCCAAGCTTATGGGAGATGAGCCAGACCTGGACCCAGACATCAACAAGGACTTCTTTGAGAACAATGTTTTACAGTTGGACCCGTCTCTGCTGACGGAGAATGGCATGAAGTGCTTTGAGAGATTCTTCAAGGCAGTCAACTGCAGGGAGGGCAAGCTGGTAGCAAAGCGCAGAGCCTACATGATGGATGACCTGGAACTAATCGGCTTGGACTATCTGTGGAGGGTGAGGAGAGCAGATACATTAACCCTTTATCGTTTTATGTCATTCACATTGCTGTTTAAGATCAAGTTGGGAAATTAGACTTGTATTAATATAGAAATTACATCCCCATTTATCACCTTGAGCTACGCTTCTAATTGTTACAGTAAGACACAGAAGTCAATTTTTGGAATCATCTAATTAGATCATTTTACACATCTGTGATACATTGGTATAATAGATGTTGTACTGGTTTCAGCTGTACCTCAGCAAAGTAGCAGCTGACAGCACCGCTGGAACTCTGCTTGTGTTTTTAAGATCCCCTCCTTCCACAGAGCCACATTTGCTCACTTGCTTGGGAGGCTTTATAAGTTAACTCCCTATTTTGAAATACATTTCTGATAATTGAACCAGGGAAGTAGTGGTTATTAATGAAGCTCCTCCTCATTTTAGTCAAATATTCACAGATAGCAGAGCATGAAAGACATATGTGTGCCTTCCGACAAACCGCCGTTTTTATTTTCTGTTCTCTCTCAGGTGGTGATTCAAGGAAGTGACGATATTGCAAACCGAGCCATAGACCTGCTGAAAGAGATCTACACGAACCTCGGACCAAAACTGCAAGTCAATCAGGTAGTCAATCAGCCATGTAATCTTAACGATTGTCAACAAGTTGCTAAATTGTTCTTAACACTTTTGTGTAACAGTTAGCTGCTCATCTTCACACATTTCCTTCTCTGCAGGTTGAGATTCATGAGGATTTCATCCAGTCGTGTTTTGACCGTCTGAAGGCATCTTATGACACCCTCTGTGTGTTGGATGGAGACAAAGACAGCATTAACTGTGCCCGGCAGGAGGCCATCCGCATGGTGCGAGTCCTCACTGTGCTCAAAGAGTACATTAATGAGTGTGACAGCGACTACCACGAGGAGAGGACTATACTGCCCATGTCCAGGTACGCCTCTACTTCAAGCATCATAAACAAATCTGCATATTCCTGCAGCACCTGCTACGGACTTCCATAAGGGTACACACAACGGTCACAGAGTAACAGACATTCAAAGCTAGCCTTTTTATTTTATTTTTGTACAGCCTATGTTTACACATTTACTTTAATGAATATGTCATATAATTGCAGGCCCCTTGTTTTCCCATTTAGTAGTTGACGAAGGCTGTTTCAGAGCAGGAGTTCGATGTGCTTTTACTGTTCCACTTAAAGGTCTTAATTCTGTTTCCTTTCCAGAGCTTTCCGTGGAAAGCATATCACATTGATCGTACGTTTCCCAAATCAAGGACGGCAGGTAGATGATTTGGACATCTGGTCACACACCAATGACACTATTGGCTCAGTTCGGCGTGCCATCCTAAACAGGATAAAGGCTAATGCTGCACACACAAAGATTGAACTGTTTATTGGTGGGGAGGTTGTTGATCCAGCTGATGACAGGAAGCTGATTGGACAGCTCAATTTGAAAGACAAAACGGTGAGCGTGTATATCCTCGAGCTCAGGGACACTGCTGACTTTCTATTAGTTTTAGTTACATTTACTTCAACTCTGCATTTTTTCTCTTCTGAACAGCTGATTACAGCTAAGCTGACCCAGGTGAGTGCCAACATGCCCTCAAGTCCAGACAGCTCATCTGACTCTTCCACTGGCTCTCCTGGTAACCATGGAAACCACTACAGTGATGGGCCCAACCCCGAGGTGGAGAGCTGTCTTCCTGGTGTGGTGAGTTACCAGCACAGATCGCCATCTCAGAGGTTTAGTGATATTAATATATCATTAAAAATGACTCCAAAAGCCATTAATTACACTAGAAGATGTTAAATATTTTACAATCCCTCTTAGCTGTTTGTTGATCAGAAGAACAGGCCTGTAATGCCTCCTCTGCTCTACAGATCATGTCTCTGCATCTGCGCTACATCTCCTTCCTGTGGCAGATAGCTGACCTGGGTTGCAACCTGAACATGCCTCAGCTTAGAGATGGAGCTCGAGTTCTCATGAAACTTATGCCTCCAGGTATGTGTGTACATTATCCTCTCCAAAGTATTTTTTTTGTCCAGTTTTCTTGATGATGGCATGACTGTCATGCACATGTGGTTTTATGGCAGCAGTAATATTTGAGCTGTTTCTTCATGTTCAGATACCACCACAGTGGAGAACCTGAGAGCTGTGTGTCTGGACCATGCCAAGCTTGGCGAGAACAGTCTGAGTCCTTCACTGGACTCCTGTTTCTTCGGCCCCTCACCTTCACAAGTGCTCTACCTCATTGAGGTGAGGCTCCATGTGTCCTGAAATCAGAAACGGTGATGCTTGTTGCTGCTTCGTTACTGCATTTCTGGCTTTCTCAAGCTGACTAGCCTACGATGGAGTGAAATGCTGCTACGCATTCACTACAGCACAAACAGTGGCACCACAGCTTTATCAGTAACTAGAAGCAAGTGTCCCATCTTATGATTCAAGTTTTCCATGTAGCTAGTTAAAGATATGATGTAGTCCGTAAACCTTCTAACACTGTGGCTTTGAGCTCATGCCTGTTGTAAAGAGAGTTCACCTTGTTCTGCTCCAGGTTGTGTATGCTTTGCTGATGCCAGCCAGTGCCACTCTAGGAGAGGATGCCAGTGACTTCCAGTACAATTTTTTGAAGAGCGGTGGTCTGCCTCTGGTGTTGAGCATGCTCACCAGGAACAACTTCCTCCCATCAGCTGACATGGAGACCCGCAGAGGGGCTTACCTCAATGCTCTGAAGATTGCTAAACTCCTGCTGACTGCAGTTGGCTACGGGCACGTCAAAGCTGTGGCTGAGGCCTGCCAGCCCAACGCTGAAGGCAATATTCCTGTCTCTCCGGTTAGTCCACTGTCACTGCTCACCTTTGCATAACCAGTTTCTCACTAGTTCCTTGGCGTGACATAAACATGTCTGCCTTTGTCTCCATGCCTGTTTATAGATTAATCAGGCCACTCATGACCAGGCGCTGGTTCTGCAGAGCGCCCTGCAGAACATCCCCAACCCCGCCTCAGAATGCATGCTTCGGAATGTAGCCATTCGCCTAGCCCAGCAGATCTCTGATGAGGTAACAGACAGTTCACAGAAACTGGTCTTGCAGGGATCTGTAAGATGACCATAGGTTTAACTTGTTTAACTTTAACTTGTAATTTAATATTCTTTTACAAACAGGATATGTTGTATTAAAAAAATTGATCATTGTTGAAACCTACTCTTTAAATTTTATAATTACTGTCTCGTCCGTTGTTTGTAAATAGTGAATTGTGGACTGTAGGAATAATGGTAATAATAGATTCTATGGAACTGTATTTTTCATCAGAATTTCTTCCAGGCATCAAAGTACATCCCAGACATTTGTGTGATCCGAGCTGTTCAAAAAATTGTTTGGGCATCAGGCTGTGGTACTGTGCAACTCGTCTTTAGTTCCAATGAGGACATCAGCAGGATATACGAGAAGGTAAAAAGTGCCCCCTCCCCAAGAAAATTAAAGGGCTAATAAGTTTCAGGATCTCAGTGACACTGTTTTCTGTCTTTGGTTTTCAACAATCTTGCAGACAAATGCAGCCAAGGAGCCAGATGGAGAAGATGAGCAGGTATGCTGCGAGGCCTTGGAAGTCATGACGCTGTGTTTCGCGCTCATGCCCACAGCTCTTGATACGCTCAGCAAGGAGAAGGCCTGGCAGACCTTCATCATAGACCTGCTTCTGCACTGCCACAGCAAGTAAGTACACATGAACCTTCTAAACTTCAGTGCCTGCAGCCTTCTGAAGAAGACGTGATTTTCTTGTTAGAACAAGGTGAACAATTGTTCAGTGTACAGTATGAATGTCTTTCTGCTTGGCAGCTAAAATTGATCCAAAGGTAAATTGGCTATCCAGAAGCTGAAAATCTTTTTTCTATTCCAGCAACATGGTATTAATTTAATTGAAAATAAATAGAAACCTTCAGCCTGCAACAGCTGGGCAGTAGGTTTCATCTTACCGGCAAACTGTGTTATTGACACGTGTATGAATGTACGCTACTGGGAAAGTAATAGATGGCTATTCTTTGTTTCTGTGATAATGACGTCACTATGATTTTGTATTTTGGTAATATTGTGCAGCCCTACTCTGAAGTTCTGACAGAACATCATTAATTTGAAATGTCTGACAGATCTGTGCGTCAGATGGCCCAGGAGCAGTTCTTCCTCATGGCAACCAGGTGCTGTATGGGCCATCGACCGCTTCTCTTCTTCATCACCCTCCTCTTCACGGTGCTAGGGGTGAGACACTAGACAGTTTTTTTTTATTTTTAAGGCCAGCATTTTGTCTTCAGAAAGTGTACATGAATAGTCAGTTTTATTTTTAATTTGCGTGCGTTGTGTCCAGAGCACGGCCAAAGAGCGGGCCAAACATGCTGGAGACTACTTCACTTTGCTCCGACATCTGCTGAACTATGCCTACAACAGCAACATCAACCTGCCAAACGCTGAGGTGCTGCTCAACAATGAGATTGACTGGCTGAAGCGAATACGGGTAACAACCTTTCTAACTACACATGTACAAATAGTTTTTTCATGCAAAATATCTAAACCAGAACATTGTTCTGTGTTCCTGAAAAGCCAGTTTAACTTAATGGCTTTGGGGCAGAATTGATGGAGTGCCTATGTATCCATGTTTACTAGGATGAAGTTAAGAGGACAGGGGAGACCGGTGTGGAGGAGACGATCCTGGAGGGCCACATTGGAGTCACAAAAGAGCTTTTAGCCTTCCAAACACCAGAGAAGAAGTATTACATCGGCAGTGAGAAAGGAGGGGCCAACCTCATCAAGGTGAGACCAGTCAGCTGTCTTTGAAACGCTTTAGGGACAAGGACCCTTGAAAAACTGTCCATACTGTCGTTTTTTTCCTTTTCCTCTCATTGCTTATGGCATTACTAAGGTTACTTCTCCCTTTGTTATTGGTTAGGAGCTGATTGATGACTTCATCTTCCCAGCATCTAACGTTTATCTTCAGTACATGAAGAGTGGAGAGTTTCCTACCGAGCAGGCCATCCCTGTGTGCAGCGCACCTGCTTCCATCAACGCAGGCTTCGAGCTGCTGGTGGCCCTGGCCGTTGGCTGTGTACGCAACCTCAAACAGATAGTGGACACTCTGACAGACATGTACTACTTAGGTGGGGAGACATGGTCACGGCTGTTTCACAACCCAGTCCCACTAGCTGTAGTTTCAAGTTTTATTAAGGGCTTTTTTTGTTTTCTCTGATCAGGTTGTGAGACGCTGACAGAGTGGGAGTACTTGCCTCCAGTGGGGCCTCGGCCTAACAAGGGCTTCGTGGGTCTAAAGAACGCCGGTGCCACTTGTTACATGAACTCAGTCATTCAGCAGCTGTACATGATCCCGCCCATTCGCAATGGCATCTTGGCTATTGAAGGCACAGGCACCGACGTGGATGATGATATGTCAGGGGATGAGAAGCAAGAGAATGAGGTACGACAGTTTCTTTTGGAGGAAGATGTTGCCTGTTGAAGTCTTATCCCCTGAGCATCCAGAGACTAACATCTCCAAGCTTGTAGGTCATGTCTGCTGCAGGACATCATAGCTGTCCTAAGGAATAAATCGCAGTCATTTACCCTTGTTATCTGAGGTGCAGTTTTCCCATTAAGACGGTGCCAGTTACAGACAGCAGTTTACGACTGAAAGAAAACACATGGTCATGTTAACTTGTTTGTTTTGTCTTCATAGAGTAACGTGGATCCTCGTGATGATGTGTTTAGCTACCATCACCAGTTTGATGATAAACCCTCCAGTAAGTCAGAGGACAGAAAGGAGTACAACATTGGGGTGCTGCGGCACCTACAGGTCATCTTTGGCCACCTTGCTGCATCAAGACTGCAGTACTATGTCCCGAGAGGATTCTGGAAGCAGTTCAGGTATTTCTATGGCTCAGGTACTTTTTATTGGGTTGACAGTTAACCTACTGACGAGTCACCAGTGTCAAAATACATCCTGTCAATTTCATGTGTTTTAGGTTATGGGGGGAGCCAGTTAATTTGAGGGAACAGCATGATGCTCTGGAGTTTTTCAACTCTTTGGTGGACAGTTTAGACGAAGCTCTGAAAGCTCTGGGTCATCCTGCCATGCTCAGCAAGGTGTTGGGAGGGTCGTTTGCTGACCAGAAGATCTGTCAGGGATGCCCCCATAGGTGAGCCCTGTTTCTTCCTGAAAATTGTTGTAGAATAGGTCAGAACATGACTTGTTGATTATTTATATTCTTAACATAATAATAATAATAATAATTGTATTTTCAGGTATGAGTGTGAAGAGTCATTTACAACACTCAATGTAGACATCAGAAACCACCAGAACCTGCTGGACTCCATGGAGCAGTATGTCAAAGGAGATCTGCTGGAAGGAGCCAACGCCTACCACTGTGAGAAGTGTAACAAGAAGGTGAGAAGAAAGCAAAGAAAACAGTCCACTTTTCAGTTTATCCACTGCTAAATGACAGTAGTGGTAGTTGTGGTAGCAGTGGTAGTAATACTGGTAGTAGTGGTAGTAGTACAAGTAGGAGTTGTAATAGTGGTAGTAGTTGTGGTAGCGGTGGTAGTAGTTGTGGTAGTAGTACAAGTAGGAGTAGTAATAGTGGTAGTTGTGGTAGTAGTACAAGTAGGAGTAGTAATAGTTGTAGTTGTGGTAGCAGTGGTAGTAATACTGGTAGTAGTGGTAGTAGTGGTAGTAGTACAAGTAGGAGTTGTAATAGTGGTAGTAGTTGTGGTAGCGGTGGTAGTAGTTGTGGTAGTAGTACAAGTAGGAGTAGTAATAGTGGTAGTTGTGGTAGTAGTACAAGTAGGAGTAGTAATAGTGGTAGTTGTGGTAGTAGTACAAGTAGGAGTAGTAATAGTGGTGGTAGTAGTAGTAGTAGTTGTGGTAGTAGTACAAGTAGGAGTAGAATTAATGGTAGTTGTGGTAGTAGTACAAGTAGGAGTAGTATTAGTAGTAGTTGTGGTAGTAGTAAAAGTAGGAGTAGTATTAGTTGTAGGAGTAGTAATAGTGGTTAGTAGTAGTAGTTGTGGTAGTAGTACAAGTAGGAGTAGTAATAGTGGTAGTTGTGGCGGGTGGTGGTAGTAGCGGTGGTAGTAGTTGTAGTAGCGGTGGTAGTAGTTGTGGTAGCGGTGGTAGTAGTAATAGTGGTAGTTGTGGCGGTGGTGGTAGTAGTACAAGTAGGAGTAGTAATAGTGGTAGTTTTGGCGGTGGTGGTAGTAGTTGTGGTAGTAGTTGTGGTAGCGGTGGTAGTAGTTGTGGTAATAGTACAAGTAGGAGTAGTAATAGTGGTAGTAGTAGTAGTTGTGGTAGTAGTACAAGTAGGAGTAGTAATAGTGGTAGTTGTGGCGGTGGTGGTGGTAGTAGTTGTGGTAGTAGTACAAGTAGGAGTAGTAATAGTGGTAGTTGTGGCAGGTGGTGGTAGTAGTACAAGTAGGAGTAGTAATAGTGGTAGTTGTGGCAGTGGTGGTGGTAGTAGTTGTGGTAGTAGTACAAGTAGGAGTAGTAATAGTGGTAGTTGTGGCAGTGGTGGTGGTAGTAGTTGTGGTAGTAGTACAAGTAGGAGTAGTAATAGTGGTAGTAGTAGTAGTTGTGGTAGTAGTACAAGTAGGAGTAGTAATAGTGGTAGTTGTGGCGGTGGTGGTGGTAGTAGTTGTGGTAGTAGTACAAGTAGGAGTAGTAATAGTGGTAGTAGTAGTACTTGTGGTAGTAGTACAAGTAGGAGTAGTAATAGTGGTAGTTGTGGCGGTGGTGGTAGTAGTACAAGTAGGAGTAGTAATAGTGGTAGTAGTAGTAGTTGTGGTAGTAGTACAAGTAGGAGTAGTAATAGTGGTAGTTGTGGCGGTGGTGGTAGTAGTACAAGTAGGAGTAGTAATAGTGGTAGTTGTGGCGGTGGTGGTAGTAGTGGTGGTAGTAGTTGTGGTAGCGGTGGTAGTAGTTGTGGTAGCGGTGGTAGTAGTTGTGGTAGTAGTACAAGTAGGAGTAGTAATAGTGGTAGTTGTGGCGGTGGTGGTAGTAGTACAAGTAGGAGTAGTAATAGTGGTAGTTGTGGCGGTGGTGGTAGTAGTGGTGGTAGTAGTTGTGGTAGCGGTGGTAGTAGTTGTGGCAGTGGTGGTAGTAGTTGTGGTAGTAGTACAAGTAGGAGTAGTAATAGTGGTAGTAGTAAGTAGTTGTGGTAGTAGTACAAGTAGGAGTAGTAATAGTGGTAGTAGTAGTAGTTGTGGTAGTAGTACAAGTAGGAGTAGTAATAGTGGTAGTAGTAGTAGTTGTGGTAGTAGTACAAGTAGGAGTAGTAATAGTGGTAGTTGTGGCAGTGGTGGTGGTAGTAGTGGTGGTAGTAGTTGTGGTAGCGGTGGTAGTAGTTGTGGTAGCGGTGGTAGTAGTTGTGGTGGGTAGTAGTACAAGTAGGAGTAGTAATAGTGGTAGTTGTGACGGTGGTGGTAGTAGTTGTGGTAGTAGTTGTGGCGGTGGTGGTAGTAGTTGTGGTAGCGGTGGTAGTAGTTGTGGTAGTAGTACAAGTAGGAGTAGTAATAGTGGTAGTTGTGGCGGTGGTGGTAGTAGTTGTGGTTGTAGTTGTGGTAGCGGTGGTAGTAGTGGTAGCGGTGGTAGTGGTAGTGGTAGTTGTGGCGGTGGTGGTAGTAGTTGTGGTAGTAGTTGTGGTAGCGGTGGTAGTAGTTGTGGTAGCGGTGGTAGTAGTTGTGGTAGTAGTACAAGTAGGAGTAGTAATAGTGGTAGTAGTAGTAGTAGTTGTGGTAGTACAAGTAGGAGTAGTAATAGTGGTAGTTGTGACGGTGGTGGTGGTAGTAGTTGTGGTAGTAGTACAAGTAGGAGTAGTAATAGTGGTAGTTGTGGCAGTGGTGGTGGTAGTAGTACAAGTAGGAGTAGTAATAGTGGTAGTTGTGGCAGTGGTGGTGGTAGTAGTACAAGTAGGAGTAGTAATAGTGGTAGTTGTGGCAGTGGTGGTAGTAGTTGTGGTAGTAGTAATAGTGGTAGTTGTGGCGGTGGTGGTAGTAGTTGTGGTAGTAGTTGTGGCGGTGGTGGTAGTAGTTGTGGTAGCGGTGGTAGTAGTTGTGGTAGTAGTACAAGTAGGAGTAGTAATAGTGGTAGTTGTGGCGGTGGTGGTAGTAGTTGTGGTAGTAGTTGTGGTAGCGGTGGTAGTAGTTGTGGTAGTAGTAATAGTGGTAGTTGTGGCGGTGGTGGTAGTAGTACAAGTAGGAGTAGTAATAGTGGTAGTTGTGGCGGTGGTGGTAGTAGTTGTGGTAGTAGTTGTGGTAGCGGTGGTAGTAGTTGTGGTAGTAGTAATAGTGGTAGTTGTGGCGGTGGTGGTAGTAGTACAAGTAGGAGTAGTAATAGTGGTAGTTGTGGCGGTGGTGGTAGTAGTTGTGGTAGTAGTAATAGTGGTAGTTGTGGCGGTGGTGGTAGTAGTACAAGTAGGAGTAGTAATAGTGGTAGTTGGGGCAGTGGTGGTGGTAGTAGTACAAGTAGGAGTAGTAATAGTGGTAGTTGTGGCGGTGGTGGTGGTAGTAGTACAAGTAGGAGTAGTAATAGTGGTAGTTGTGGCGGTGGTACTGGTGGTGGTAGTTGTGGTAGTAGTACAAGTAGGAGTAGTAATAGTGGTAGTTGTGGTGGTGGTACTGGTGGTGGTGGGGGTAGTTGTTGAGGATTTAGCATGTGGAAGAACCTGGACTTTCTGACCTCATACATTAAATCTACGTAGCCCCTTGTTTGTTCTTCTCTTAGCAAGTTCTGATTTAGAGCAGCCTGAGTTTGACCCGTTCTGTTTGTCCTTCTCTTCAGGTGGACACAGTGAAGCGTCTGCTGATCAAGAAGCTGCCTCCAGTCTTGGCCATTCAGCTGAAACGCTTCGACTACGACTGGGAGAGGGAGTGTGCCATTAAGTTCAATGACTACTTCGAGTTCCCCAGGGAGCTGGACATGGAGCCGTATACTGTCGCGGGTGTGGCCAAGCTGGAAGGAGATGACGTGAACCCGGAGAACCAGGTGATCCAGCAGAACGAGCCGTCTGAACCCACGCCACCGGGCAGTTCCAAGTATCGCCTGGTGGGAGTACTGGTCCACTCAGGCCAGGCCAGCGGAGGACATTACTACTCCTACATAATTCAGAGGAACGGGGGTGATGGTGAGAAGAACCGCTGGTATAAGTTTGACGATGGTGACGTGACGGAGTGCAAGATGGATGATGAAGAGGAGATGAAAAACCAGTGCTTTGGAGGAGAATACATGGGCGAGGTGTTTGATCATATGATGAAGAGGATGTCGTATCGGCGGCAGAAGCGCTGGTGGAACGCTTACATTCTATTCTATGAGCGTATGGACTCACTGGACAAGGACAGTGAGCTTGTTAAATACATCTCAGACTTGACCATCTCCTCCACAAAGCCACATCAGGTCAAGATGCCTACTGTCATCGAGTGCAGTGTCCGCAAGCAGAACGTCCAATTCATGCACAACCGAATGCAATACAGCCTGGAATATTTCCAGTTCATAAAGAAACTTCTGACCTGTAACAGTGTCTATTTAAACCCTCCTCCAGGTACGCATCACTCTTGGCTGTTCACATGAATAACGACCATGTCACTTTTTTGAGGTAGAGAAGGTACCTGTGTCTGGGTAGTACGCTACTATTACTCAAGAAATACTTAATTGATTGAGTGTGCTTTTAATTATGGCAGCAGAAATTTGCAAATTCCTCCTGTTATGTCCCAGTAAAAATGAAAACCTCTTTTAGTAGTGGTGCTCGTCCAAGATGTGTTATAAATGGATCCAGAACAGTCAGCAGTTAAAAGTAAGAAGAAAGCTTTTACAAATTTGTCCCATGAACAAGTGCAGCTGATGGTGCAGCTGATCATAGACTTGTAGAAATGCTGCGTTTATTACTGATGGATGCACAGAATCGCCCCCCACCCCCCTCCAGTTCTGACTCTTCTCCACTTCACCTGAGGACTTTTATCCTTTAAACACTGATTAATTCCACTTCAATCTCAACTCTTGATTTCAAAGCTTCTTTCTTAAAGATATAGTAGTTTTCATAATAATGAATCACTAATTGCTGACTTCCATGTGTGAAACATCTTCAGCATCACTATGGGAGAAAAGAGTGCAGAGAAATGCACTGCCTCTCCGCATGCACACAGAGAAGTGTTGATGAGGCTAGAGAAGAATAATAATACTAATTAATAGTAATACAGAGATTTTAGTGTTAGAAACGTGGTCCCCACAAAGGCGCTTCATTTGGACTCGCAAGTGAACGCAGATCTTCAGGAATATGCTGCCAGGCATTTCTCCTACAGTTCCTGAAACCAGTATGTCATTTACAAGATCTTCTTCTTGTACAAATATGAGTGTTTTGAGCCATAAAATTTACTAGCACATTCTGACCTCTCTCCAGGAAATAACCTCAACAGTCTACAGTTCATGTTGGCATTATTCCTGCACACTGGGTTTTAAAGTGAATGATAAAGAGGCCAGGGTTTATTTATAAAAAAAAAAAAAAAAATTATAATAGTTTTTTTGTTTATAGGACACACATTTGAAAGAATAATTGGATAAAAGTGATTCAGCAGCTTCTTACGTGAACGCTTTTCAGTATGTTGTAAATGCAGCGTGCAGGCGGGCTCCACCAAAATACAGCAGATGAGCTCCCATCCTGCTGCTGCTTACCTACGTAAGCACAAGTTTTTTTTTACACAAGTAGAGAGGTATTAGTGCTTTGCCTCATTTGTGTCAAAACACAGCTTCCAAAAACATGGATGACAGGATTAGTTGGATAATTTCATCATCACTAAGTAAAATCTGTTTGAATGCAGCTTCGATTATTCAGGAAAGTTTGTTGTTTTGCAGAAAACCTTTCTGATTTTCAGCCTGCTCATCTTTTTCTGTGCATCAGGACAAGACCATCTTCTGCCAGAGGCAGAGGAGATTGCTATGATCAGTGCTCAGCTGGCTGCCCGGTTCCTCTTCAGCACAGGTTTTCACACCAAGAAAGTAGTACGAGGTCCTGCCAGTGACTGGTAAGTTCTCTGGCTGCGCTCCCCAGAGGCTCTACTTTCTGCTCTGCAATCATATATAATCCCTTCAACTTTACCTGCAGGTATGACGCGCTCTGCATCCTGCTGAGACACAGTAAGAATGTACGCTACTGGTTTGCACACAATGTCCTGTTTGCTTACCCGAACCGCTTCTCCGAGTACCTGCTGGAGTGTCCGAGTGCTGAGGTCCGCGGTGCGTTTGCCAAGCTCATCGTCTTTATCGCCCACTTCTCCCTGCAAGATGGCCCTTGCCCCTCCCCGACTGCCTCGCCTGGGCCCTCAGCTCAGGTTGGTGTCATACTGCGTTGAAAAGCCCTAAAAATAATTGCTGCATTGACAGAGGTCTCAGTCTCTGGTCAGGTTGTATTCTGACTTCTGTGGTCTGACTGGTTTTGTATGTGTTTGTATCAGGGCTGTGATAATCTCAGCCTAAGTGACCATTTGTTGAGAGCTGTACTAAACCTGCTTCGTAGAGAGGTTTCTGAGCATGGCCGTCACCTTCAGCAGTACTTCAACCTCTTCGTCATGTATGCCAATCTGGGTAAGGAGCACATGAACGTTCCCACTTGTCCCACGTTTGCTCATCAGTGAACTGTTACTCTAGCTTAGATGCCATCTTCCTCCTCTCTACTTTGATCACTCCAGGCCTGGCAGAGAAGACTCAGCTGCTGAAGCTCAATGTTCCTGCCACTTTCATGTTGGTTGCTCTGGATGAGGGTCCTGGTCCCCCCATTAAGTACCAGTATGCAGAGCTAGGCAAGCTCTACACGGTGGTCTCCCAGCTGGTTCGCTGCTGTGACGTCTCCTCACGCATGCAGTCCTCAATCAATGGTAGGTGTATCCCTGGAACAAAGCTGAAAGCGGCCAGCGAGCATCTGTGGTGGTAAGATGGTAGCCCAATGAGGATCTACATCCTTGCTCAGGATCAAGTGACTGACAGATCAGCCTCTCTAAGCTTCTGTGCTGTGTGCAGATCTTAGAGCTGAGGGCTCTTAGGATGGATGAATGAGATGTTGTGAGAAGGACTCTCTCGATGTACCTGTGCTCTCTTCAGGTAACCCTCCCCTTCCTAACCCGTATGGGGACAACAATCTCACGGCTCCAGTGATGCCTGTGCAGCAGCTGGTGGCAGAGATCCTGTTTGTGAGGACGAGCTACGTGAAGAAGATCATAGAAGACTGCAGCAACTCAGAGGAGACGGTGAAGCTGCTTCGCTTCTGCTGCTGGGAGAACCCTCAGTTCTCCTCCACCGTTCTCAGTGAACTGCTCTGGCAGGTAACTGGACGACGACGTTTTGGACTACTTGAGTTTGTGTGTTCAAAGCCAGGTGTTCAGATTATTCATGTGTGGATTGTGTTCAGGTTGCATACTCGTACACCTACGAGCTGAGGCCTTACCTGGACTTGCTGCTACAGATCCTGCTGATCGAAGACTCCTGGCAGACTCACAGGTCAGACTGGCTTCCCCCCATCCCCTAAGAATGCCCTGATGTTTGTTTTTGTTTATGGTGTATTTTTATGTATTTGTTTTTGAAGTTTCTCCTGTCTTTGAACAGGATCCACAATGTTCTGAAGGGCATTCCTGATGACAGAGACGGACTGTTTGACACCATCCAGCGCTCTAAAAACCACTACCAGAAACGGGCCTATCAGTGCATCAAGTGCATGGTGGCCCTCTTCAGCAACTGCTCTGTGGCTTACCAGATCCTGCAGGTACTCTTCTCTCCTGGCACGATTAAAGCTCTACCAAACACTAATGCACACAGGACTGGCTGCAGCAAAGCAGTCGAGCTCCATGTCTTTAAACATTTCCTGAAAGATCCTCGTATATGCTGCGAGTCGTGCTTCAGGATGCTGTGAGTCTGCGTTTGTGTTGGTGCAGAGTAACGGTGACCTAAAGCGGAAGTGGACGTGGGCAGTGGAGTGGTTGGGAGACGAGTTGGAGAGGAGGCCCTACACAGGAAACCCCCAGTACACCTACAACAACTGGTCTCCTCCAGTCCAGAGCAACGAGACCTCCAATGGTTACTTCCTGGAGCGTTCACACAGCGCCCGTATGACACTGGCCAAAGCCTGCGAGCTCTGTCCAGAAGAGGTAACGCTCCTAGACTTCACGCTTCACCCAGTCAACAATCGAGTTAACAGACTGATGTGATCTGTAGCGCATCACTCCATCAGCCCACTCGACGACGTAACTGTTTTCATCATAAATGAAAGGATTAGTCATAAAAGTGACAGGCACCAGGGATTAGTTGACCATAAAACTGCTGTTGTGTAAATGTCTTTGTCTCATTAGTCTACATGCAGTATGTTGTTTTTTAGATCTCGTTTAAATATTTCCATTCAGAATGTCATTTAGAACAGAATATAAAGCTGTTAAATGTTTTTTCATGGCTGACGTTCACAATACACACAAGTATAATTTTATTGTTCTCACTTCAAATGCGTGATTTGTATTTATTTATTTTTAATGATGGAAACTTCAGTCCAATGACGCACTTCTTCTGTAATATTCCATACACAGCTCAAGTGTACTCAGGGAAGTCCAGGGAAGGTCAGTATTCCAGGCACCACGACATAAAGGAAATTAAACAAAACCCAGCAGAAAAACATTGATCAGTTTATTGATGTTTAGGCCTCCAACAAACCTAACACTTGTTCACTTGCTTTTGACTTTTATGGTTTAGATTATGGTCACACCTCATGGTTTCCAACACTTGACAATAACACAGATGTTCAGTAAATGACTGGTGTCACAGTACGCAGTACTTACTAGTACTCTGATCAATGGATATTGCAGCTTATCGTTCTTGTTGGCGTCTCTCATGTGCAGAGCCAAAAAGACAGACTATGATCATAGATAAGTGTGTAAAATAAAAACAAGGACAACAAACAAATGTTTCTGTCTGCTGGAGGGATGTGATGTGGCGTTCCTGACCGTCATCCATCTCTTTCTGTGCACCAGGGTTCCCTCCTGAGTCACCTGCATCTGAACTGCAGTTTTCAGTGGTAGTGCTGTCGGTGATCCTGTAACGCTCCGGCTCGGACACACAGGCAACATACTAAAATGCTGTTCGTTTGTATTTACGTCACAGAAGTTTGTCATCAGCAGTAACTTCCTGTCAGGCTTCGTCGTCACATTTTTAAACTTAATTGAGCAACTTTAGATCATGTTGCTTCCCGGAAGTGCATAGATGAATGACAAGATTTAGTTTGTAAAAACATGTCGTGGTGAGGCGGACGCTGACTCCGTTACCACCATCTGAAAGCCTGTTGAGACTCGACCCACCAACATGACTCCATCAGTGGAGTCGTGGATGATCCTCATCCATGGTGGATGACTCCATCAATGACTCCTCGTGGATGACTCCATTGGCTCCATCGATGGAGTCACTGATCTCATTTAAAGTTCGTTTGCTGGACGGCGCAGCAGGAATCTGGACTTTGTCCTGAGCCCACTGACCATTTGACACTGAAGTCCCACAGCGTAGCATCACAACAGGGATTTTGCACATATAAGCAGATCGTACTTTTATAAATGATGTAGAAAACGTCCAGTTTGATTAGTGACGTTTGTCCTCTGTTTTAGGAGCCCGATGAACAGGAAGCACCTGACGACCAAGACTCGTCCCCACCTGAGGACACATCTCTGTACCCACATTCGCCTGGGACGGCCCAGTTTCAGCAGGTAGGTCTGCCTCGCTGGGTTTTTTTTGTCGTGTTGTTTTAGGTTTCTACTCGGGTTCTGAAGAAACATCTCTCCGAACTAATCAAACGTTGGGCTCAACCCTGACTGCCATTGTTCATCAGAGGGTTTATTTGATTTAATTAAATGTTCTTTGTCCTGACTGATAAGACCTTACAAGTGACAGAGGTAGACGTTTATATTTCACATGACGACAGGATTTGTTCTAGTTGTTCTAACACCACATCTCCAGCCAGTGAGATCACTGCAGATATCACATGCTGATTGGTTGTGGTGATTTCACAGCTCGTCCTAGTACCCGGTTCCTCCACACCTCGATTAGTTTGTCGTAATAAATGTGTGAATACAAGGTTCCTCCGGCGCCGCGCTGCCTCCGAACACTCTGGCCACTTTGAAGACCTTGAACATTCTGGTGCTTACTGACTTGTCCCTCCTCCCTAACAGAACAACCACCCCCACGGGCAGCCGTACACGGGGCCGGCTGCTCAGCACATGAACAACCCGCAGCGTCCTGGACCCGCATCTGCTCCTGCTCCAGGCCCGACCCAGCCACCCGCCACAGGTCCCGGTACTACTCCTGGATCAGGCCCGCGAGCACAAGAGAACTGGGAGGGCACAGAGGAGGTTGTCCCTGCCCCCGCCTCCACCCCAGCACCCGCCCCGCCTAAGGAGTAACCCTCCCTCCGCTGCCGTGCCTCAAGCCTCCGTCGTCCTGCTCCCTCCCCTCATCGTTTGGTCACTAGAGCTCCTTGTCGCCACCCCCCCACCTCTGCCTTTCTCTCGCTGGTCCGAGGGAGGGGGGGCAGTGCGGAGCCAGGCCTCCTGCGTCCTCCCTCTCCTGGCCACTTCTCTTCCCAGTCGGCCTTCAGGAGCCCCTCCCCTCCCCGGAAGCTGCCTGAGCGAGTGACGGGGAGCGAGCTTGTGACGGCAGAGAGGCGAGGGGTCGGAGGAGAGTTGGATGAAGAACCAGACTGACTGGAGCTGGAGATGCTGATGAAAAGGTGTACATAGTATGTTCATGTTCTTGACTGTTCTGACCCCCCAGGAGCTCGACTGTGTGGTTTGTTGTTGGGAGGCGTTTCAGATGTGACGAAAAACTAAATGGATATTAAAAATAAGAGAAATTCCTCCAAAAAACTAAGCAGACAACAATTCCTCTTTGTTTTAGCACCCATGCTCAGCAGTGAAGTTTGTTCTGCCGCCGGACGATATCTGGTGTTTGAGCAGCAGGAGGACGCGTGTCCTTGCCGCAGGTGTGGACTTGTCCCTCTGCTCATGCCAAATCCACCTCCGGCTGCGGTTGGTTTTAGTGTGACGTGGGATGGTTGGGTGGACTTTAACGCTGTTTGGTTGGTGTGAAAACGCAGTGATGCAACGATGTTCTGGAACTCATTGCCTTTCTTCTTTTTCTTTTTTCTTTTGTTGGTTCTGGTAATTGATTCAATCCTTTTTGAAGCTCTAGTTAATATGCTGTAACATTTAGCATGGCTTCTCACCAGAATAGTGTAGCCCAAGGGAAGACTTGTGATCATAACAACCTTAAAGCTGTTCTTAATCCACATCCGGAGGCGGCGCGACCCTCGCCGTGGTCTCTGTTCCCTTCTTTTCTACTCGTCTGTCCACAACAAGGGCGATATTTTCAACCAGTGTATAAGTGGCTTTTCAATTGCACATTATAATCTTCCAACTTCACATTTGGCAGTCGGTTTCGGTGGGTTCAACAGCTTCGCTTTCATCTGTAGGATTTCAGAGAATGGACAACATATGCAACAGGATTGCTGCACCGGGTCACCTGGCGTGTTCTAGGCCGCGTGGTTTGCTTCTGTCGTAGTCGTAGACGGACCCGTAGACGGACTCGTAGACGGACTCGTAGACGGACTCGTCGCCCATCGGCTTCCTCTGCGCCGTGAAGCTGCTCGGGTTGGCGTCTGGCTGCAGCTCCGGATGAGGAGCTCCGGAGCGGCGGCCCGTCGCCGTAACAACAGCAGCCGGTTAGTTATTTTGCAACTTGAGCTAACGTGTAATTCTGTAGGAGTAAAAGGTAAACATCAGTAAATACTGTATTTAATTGGTAACTTGAATGCGTGTATTTTTTTTGAAATTTCTTTTTGTCTAAAACATACCAAATACTCCTGCAAATGAAAATATTCTGCCCACCGTATTATATTTAAATATTTTGCTCTTATTTTATAGAATTTATTTTGTTGTATTTCACTAAAAATAGATTTTGATTTAAGAGGAACATTTTTGTCCTTGTGTTATTTTTAAAGAAGATATGGACTGTACAGAGTTCTGCGCCCTGTTTTTTGCCGACTTTTGTTTTGGCCATGGTGTGACGTTGAATTCTGGAGCTGCAGTCGCGATGTGGACTTTCACTTTGTGAGGTTTTTTTGTGCACAGAAATATAACAAAAAAAGCATTGCGCCCTTAGCAAATAAAGAACATGGAATCTTGCCTGAGTCTCTTAATTCTGGACTTCCTCCCTCGTCAGATAAACCGTTTCCAGGGTCACGGATACTCCAGTTCAGGCCTCGCGCCCACATGACCCTGTTGGTGAATGTTGTCAGACCTGTCGCTTTGTTGCTCCAGATGTTTGAGGTGGTGATGTCATCGGTCAGCACTGCTGATGTCACTTCCTGTTTTGGCTTTTTTCTTTTTCTGACACTGAGACTGGTTTTTGAACACATGCAAATAAAATCAACATTTGGACCATGTCAATGGTCTTTACGTGGCTCTAAACAATAAATGAACATATTGACGCGTTGTTCCTGCTTTGGTTTGGAAACATGATGCTGAATTTGTTTCTTGTCATTTTAATTAGTAATCACATTTATATTAAACTTTTAGGACGCTCAGCTGATAACGCAGCTAAAGGGGAGAACAAGTGAGAATAAGTGGGATAACGGGTGGGTGGAGGTTTGAAGTTCTGGAGCCAGTCGGACTTCCTGATGTCTGCAGCGGCTGGACCGCCGTTGGCGATTCAAGGTTTGCACCGTTTTTGTGTAAGGATAACCGTTAGAAAATGCGTGTTGTCACATGTGTTTACAGCTGTGAACCATCTTGCCTGGATGGTAGCAAACAGCTGCTGTGGTTCCTCCTGGTTCTGAGAAAGCGTGACACTGAAGCTCTTAGCTCCAGCCCAGTTCAGCATTCGCAGAGGTTTCAGCGTCAGCAGCTCTCACTAGAACCAGTTCCTGGCTCTGCAGTGCCCCAGATCTTCAGCAAGAAGGATTGCCTAGACCAAGGCCAGGAACCACCTCCAGGAAAGTAAGAAGATGTTCCTTCAGTGTGCCCTGGTTCTGCTTCTGGGACATGCGTCTCCACAGAGGCGTCCAGCAGACATCCTGACCAGATGAACCACCGTCTCTCCTGAATGACTGAGCTTGTATCTCTGAGGGAGTCCATCCACCCTCCAGATGAAACTCAACTCCGCCACTTGAGAGGCGAGAGTTGCAGAGGATGTTTTTACCCACAGTTCCTACCCCCCCCCAACCCACACACAACCTACATACCTTGACCAGAAAAGGGCATATGTGAGAACGCTTTTTATTGATTATAGCTCTGTGTTTAACACAGTAGTAGTTAACACAAAAAAAAATTATTTTTGGAAGAACAAGGTTGACCACACTCCATTAACCATCAGTGGGGAAGATGTAGAGAGTTGTCTCCAGGTTTTTGGGGACCCACATTCCTGAGAATCTCATTGGGTCTGTAAACACCATCGCTGTGGTTAAGAAAGCTCAACAAAGGCTCTACTTCCTCAGAGCCCACGTGGACAGGAAACCCTTCCAGAGGGTCATCAAAACATCTAAAATAATAATTGTCCTCCCCCTCCCAACATCTTCACTACAAACTGTCTCCAGAAGGTCAGCGCCATCCTTAAAGATGAAACAATCACCTCTTACTGGGTACAGCTAAAAACTTGCAAAAGCAGGCTGAAAGACAGTTTTCCTCCCGGGCCATCACAGAACTGAACCAAGTATCTCCCATCTGCACTGCCTCTCAATGACTGTCCCTGGAAATGTACAGCATAGGAAATATTTTTATTTGATGTGGACTGGGGGGAGGGGGGTTGAGTTGTATGCCATCTTTGTACTAGTCCAGTATTTTGTCTCTGTTAGCTGGAGGACTGAGAGTTTTCTGTCCACCAGACTGGTACCTGGTTAGTTGGTGGACTACAGAGACCACTATCTAAACAGGTGTAGACAGCAGACACTGAGGTGGTCAGAGGTGGGACTGCAGGTCAGTGGATCATGTTGGTGTCCCCCTGCAGCAGGTCTACAGCAGCAGATCCAGATGACGCTGTGTGGAAGACCAGCTGCTCCAGTCTGGTCCTGCAGCTGCAGCTGTGACTACTGGTCCTGACACACTAAAGTTTACACCAACTAGATGTTTTACTGAACACAAACGTTGGAAGTTTGGTTTTAAAGGTGGAGGTGGTGTCAGCCTCCTTCACCCAAACTGGAAGTTGGTTCCATAGTGATGGTTCCTGATAGCAGAAGACCCGTCCTCCAGATCTACATCTGGATCTTCTAGGAACTACGAGTAGACCTGCACTCTGACAACGGAGAACTCTGTCAGGAACATGAGGAACCATCAGGTCTTTAGATGTTTAGGACTTAATACACAAGTAATAAAATATTGAATTGGATTCTGAGTTTCTGGGGAGCTGATGGAGGGAAGTGAACACTGGAGAGACGTGGTCTCTTGTTGGTTCCTGTCAGCATTCGCAAATCCTGATCAATATAACACCAAGGTTTGTCACAGTTTTACTGGAGGACATCACAACACCATCTAATCCCTTCCTGAGGTGTTTGGACCACAAACAACCTCTGTTTTATCAGAATTTAGGAATAAAAAGTTAGTGGACATCCAGTCCTTGATGTCCTGAAGACACCTGAAGTTTGTCTGATGGTTCTGTTTCATCTTCATAGACAGATACAGCTGCGTATGATCAGCATAACAATGAACATTAATGTGGTAGTTCTGGATATTCTATTAAAGTTGTCCATTTTTTTACTGGTTCCAGACAGACCTGGATAAACGTTTCCTGTTGATGAAAATAGTGAGCCCACCGTTTAGCTTGGTCTTTTCCTGTGAAACCGGAGTTATTTGTCACCTCAGCAGCCTCCGACGTTCATGTGGGCCAGCTGAGATTGAAATGGTCTGAAAATGGGACTGTATTTATTTACACTCCATTCAAAATGAGGGAAATGAGTTATGGCAGTAGCTTTCAGTCTGCATCTATTCCCAATAGCTGAACATGGAAACTCCACACAGAAAGACTCCCGCTGGGGAATCGAACCAGGAAGCTTCTTGTTGTGAGGCAACAGTGCTGACCACTAAACCACCGTGCTGATTTCAGTTTCTTCAAAGATTAGTTGTAGAAGGTTGTTGTGGGCAGGAAGGGTCTCCTGCAATGGTTCAAAGGATCATTGTGTTGTGAAGGGGATGTTCAGAGTTGTCCACAATCTTCTCTGTACAATCATCTCCAGCGGCTCCAGAGCAGTCCCAGCTTTCTTTTTTATTTTGTTCAGTTGAAGTCTCTGGTTTTGATTCTGCTCTCCAACAGATGACAGCAGGTGTGACTGGACTCTTCAGGAGAGGTCCTTCAGTGTTTGCAGCAAGATACTGTATATCTTCTATAAGTCTAAGAAGAATTATGAATTCAGAGGAATTGTCTGCTGGTTCCATAGTGGCCAAATGTGAATTGTCCATGAGGATCAGCTCATATAGGGCCATTCTGGGTCTGTTCATCACCTGTGGACCACCTGCACCCGGACAGAACAGAACCGGCAGACAATCCCATAGAAGGCTCCACTTTTCAGCTTAAATAAACCTCAGTGTCACATACAGATGTTGGCCATGATAAGAGTTCATGATTAATGATTTCTGTAGATGAGCCTCTTTTTAAGAACTGGCGTCATGAATTATAATGAACTTGACTCCATTTGACTTGAATTCTTTTTTTTTTTTTTTACTAAAACACTTAGATATGGCATCAGTTGTGAATTGTCTCTCAGTTTAAATGTTTGATTCTGGCCCAGTTTCCAGATGTGAGTCTGCGTGTCAAAGAGCAGGACCCAGATAGGACACGTCCGTGATGGGATGATGTGTGAACGTCCATCTCCAGCAGCGCAGCTCAGCTCCGAGTCTGTGGAGTCCTCGGACTCCCTCTCGTGGTCGCTCACTGCATCAGCGACGTCACCTCCTTCGTTACCCCCCCAGCTGTTGAGGTTAGGTCTGCCGTTGGCTTGGCAGTACTTTCTTTTTCTGTCAGTTTCTCTACCGTTCAAACTCCCAGCTGACCTAGAACAGTCAAGATCATTCGTAATTCTATTCCTGCCATTTTAATTTGAAAAATCCAAGCTCCAAACATTCATCACTTTTTTAGTCAGAGAAGTTGACCAATGACCCAACAGGTAACTTTTAAAGCAGACGCTTAAACAAGGTGTAAATCAACTAGTGTTTATAAAAGCAGAAAAATAAACCCGAGCCGGACCATCTACAGAGGTTGGATTTAGGTCGTAAACCTGCTTTTAAAGAAACAAGCCCCATATATCAAACATAACTTCAAATGAATGACAAATGACTCAACTGCAGCTGACTGCAGGATTTAAACAAAAAAAAGGAACTTTATTGTGTAATGTACTGGGAGGGGCCTGTTCATCCTCTGACCTGACATGTAAATTAAAGCGGAGGGTCTCACACCAGCGAAGCTCCTGAACACCTTCGGAAGGATTCGGGAATGTTCTTTGCCATGTAGAAGCACATTAAGACAATCGCGTTGTTTCAGATATTCTATTTTTTCCTGATTCAAACTTCCCTGTTCTTCTAGTCTCGTGTGCAGTCCATCATCTACGTCGTCACTTCACTGGAGTTTCTCAACCACGTAGAAATAAAAACTCATCAAAAGTTGTGGAACATGGTTTTATTAACACACTCTTATTCAGTTCTCCTTCTCCTGGACGGTCTTGGTTCCTCGCAGTCTGCCTGTACGGCGAGCAGCAATGAGACCGACCTTGCGACCAGCAGGAGCGTCCCTGCGGATTGTTGAGGGTTTTCCAATGTGCTGATGGTTACCACCGCCGAAGGGATGCTCAACGGGCTGCGAAGGACAGAACAAGGTTTAAAGTTGATGACCAACATGAGTTCACCTTCAATCTCAAGTTTACTTTCCACCTGCCCCCTCCCCCCTCCCCGGCCGCCGCACCTCCCTTTCAGGTAAACTCTGGCTGCGTGTGCTGGACTTACATTCATGGCCACACCACGGACACGTGGCCAGCAGTTCCTCTTGGCCTTGTATTTGTGGTAAGCGCGACCAGCCTTCAGGATGGGCTTGTCGATACGACCTCCGCCGGCCACCACACCTGAAACACAGGTGATGCTACAGTAACAGTGTAGGACGCTTGTGTGAGTGTGTGTGAGGGCACGTGATGCTTTTACCGATGACGGCTCTGTTGGCGGAGGAGATGACCTTTTTGGAGCCGGAGGGCAGCTTGACTCTGGACTTCTTGGTCTCGGGATTGTGAGAGATGACGGTGGCGTAGTTTCCTGAGGCACGAGCCAGTTTCCCCCTGTCACCAGGCTTCTCCTCCAGGCAGCAGATGATGGTTCCCTCAGGCATTGTTCCCACCGGGAGAACATTCCCAATGTTCAGCTGAGCTGCATCCAGGATGGAGACACACTCCAGTTAGAAACACATTTACCAGACCAGAGACCAGTACTGGCCAAAGACCAGACCAGAGACCAGTACTGGCCAAAGACCAGACCAGAGACCAGTACTGGCCAAAGACCAGACCAGAGACCAGTACTGGCAAAACAACAGACCAGACCAGAGACCAGTACTGGCAAAACAACAGACCAGACCAGAGACCAGTACTGGCAAAACAACAGACCAGACCAGAGACCAGTACTGGCAAAACAACAGACCAGACCAGAGACCAGTACTGGCAAAACAACAGACCAGACCAGAGACCAGTACTGACCAAACAACAGACCAGACCAGAGACCAGTACTGACCAAACAACAGACCAGACCAGAGACCAGTACTGACCAAACAACAGACCAGACCAGAGACCAGTACTGACCAAACAACAGACCAGACCAGAGACCAGTACTGGCGAAACAACAGACCAGACCAGCACCAATTTAATCAGTTCAACTTTACGTTTATAGCATCTACTACAGTTTCTCTCTTGCACTTTTCAGAGACCCAGAACATGTGAACCTTCCAGTCATTTTATTAACTTATTTAATTTTATTGACAAACCAGACAATTTTTTTTAAATATATATAAAAAAAAGGCTCAACACTGCACTTAAAAATGGCCCCCGACTATTCTGATTTTAGTTTAAAAAGACAAAAAGCCAGAAACATCACCTTATAATCAAGAAAATTCTGCATCAACCTCCAAGACAATCTATCCTGCTGCTGCCACGTTAGTGATCAATTACAAAGTACAGCTCGCTGCTCCTGAACTTCCTGGACACACAGGCTTTTCTGCTCATACAATCGGTTAACCTTCGAAGTTGATATGCAACACAACAAAATCTTCAACAAGAACCAAACCAAACCTGCGGTTCGGATGGGACCAGGTCTGCCGGACACCTTTAGAAGCCAATTGTAGAGCGGCGTGTGGTCTACACAGTGAGAACATCTTACCCTTCTTTCCACAGTAGATGAACTGTCCAGTGTGGATGCCCTCGGCTGCGATGAACAGCTCTGTTCTCTTCTTGAACCTGTACGGGTCACGGAAGACCACTTTGGCCAGGGGGGCGCCACGGCCGGGGTCATGGATGATGTCCTGTGGGGTCAGGTAACATTAACGCCCTCACCTCACACTGGTAAAACTCAGCCCGGTCAATGCTGCACTTACCTTGACAATACCCTTGATGTAGCCGTGGCGTTCAGCGAAGTCAACGTGGCGGAGTCTAGCGGCGCCTTTCCTGTGCTTTACGTGGGCTTTGAACACGGAGCCCGCGCCTTTCCTCTGTCCCCTGATGACACGTCCCATGGTGAACTGAAACAGAGAAGACCTCCTTTAACCTCAGCGCATCTCCACGGTCCTGTTCTGCGTCACTCGTTAGACACTAAATGACAGTCAGTGCTGCAGTCGCCGCCACCTCTACTACGCCTGACCTCTAGAAACTCCAACAACCTCCAGGAATGTCGAGTGACCTGCAGACATTTTTACAAACCTGGACCCGAGCCGCAGACAACACAGCACCAAGTATCACTACGGCAGAAAAGGGAATTACATGATTAGGTCATGCCAGAGGAGGTTAAAGGCCTCCAAGTCTTCCGCCCCCGGTTGGGTTTAGTACCGTCCTTTGAGACCTGCAGGTTGTTCTGTGTAAAGCGCACGGTCCATTTTCTGATCATTAAATGGTTCACTAATTGGAGCCATGCTGCTCTATTTGAGCTGTGTTGTTTCAGTCTGATTCGCAGTCACATGGAGGGGTTCAAATGTTTCTGCAGTGTCTTAAGGTGCTGCTTCCCACCTCAAAAGTTAATGTCTTGAACCCCTGGCACTAGTGTGAAAAACAAGAACAAAGAGTTGGTGAAGCTCAATGACTTTATTCTTTAAGGAAACTTGTCTTCAACCAGAGTGGCTGTTGTCCCGGCGGCTCTCGCCCCCGAACCGACGACCCGGCGGCTCTCGCCCCCGAACCGACGACCCCGAACCGACGACCTGGCGGCTCTCGCCCCCGAACCGACGACCCGGCGGCTCTCGCCCCCGAACCGACGACCCGGCGGCTCTCGCCCCCGAACCGACGACCCGGCGGCTCTCGCCCCCGAACCGACGACCCGGCGGCTCTCGCCCCCGAACCGACGACCCGGCGGCTCTCGCCCCCGAACCGACGACCCGGCGGCTCTCGCCCCCGAACCGACGACCCGGCGGCTCTCGCCCCTCGGAACCACCTCCGACGGCCGTTACCGAAACCAGCCGTTGACGAGCCTTTTCGCGGCACCGTCACACCGCGTCGCGCAGTGAGACACAACCATCGGAAAAAGCTTAAATCAAACGTCTACTATTCAAATACGGGCACGACTATATACAAGCGCATATTCTACACACATATATCTGATCGGTCACAGCGGATGGCGCACAAAACTCATGATTTGGAGCAGATTCAGAGACAAGCGTTTGAAAGTGGCTTCCTACCTAAACTCCGCTGACTGAAAAGGAAGTGCGACGGAATTGCGGAGGTTTTCTTCCGGTGAACCCATCGGAGTGGCCGCTGGGTAATGTAGGCTGTTACCGATGAGCGTTTATCCACCTCTAAGATAATTTAAAACGTTTTTTTAAGGTTGTCACGTCCGTTCCGCCGCGTTGCTTTAAGATCAAACTAGTTTAATCGTATTTCACAGGAGAGTTCTCTGCTGTTTAAACATGTCAATAATTATCATGTTTTTACTGTTGATCATGCCAATTAATATTCTTAAACTATAAGCACTCAGAAAAATGTTTTAAAAACCTCATGGACTTATCCATTTTATTATCTGAATTAATACGAATTTTGAGAGCAGAAGGGAATTTATAAGGCCTATTTAATTTTTTAAACATAGCTTTGTAATTACAAAAATGTTTAAAATGGATTTAAAGACACAAGAATTTGTGCACCAGTCAGAACTTTCTGGCACATCGCAGACAGTCTCTCTCAACTACGGACTGCCGCATCCCACCGTCACCCTCACTCTGTCTTCTGGGAGATTCTCTTCTCGACCAGTGTGGCCGGTCCTTGGGACAGTTGCTATTCCTGTCTGCCGCTGTGCATGGAGTGGCAACAGTGCTGTAAGATGGGAGGGCGTCCGGCCCCCGGGGGTGGTGCTGGGCTAGGTATGGGGTGTCCACCGCCATCTTGGTGCCTGGTCAGCAGCAGTTCTGCACAGCCCGCGCGATGGTCTTCCCTGGGGCCTAGCCCAGGTACCTGAGCCGTGGTTGAAGGTGTATGTCAGCCCGCTCTGGGCCTTGGGACTCTTGTTGCAAGCGGTTTCTGGTGGTAGGGGGTGTGCATCCTGACCTGGCTCCTGTGGCCGCACTGGGCTCACAGTGATCCCGGTGCTCATATAACCCTAAATGCCCCCTAAAAACACACATTAGGCCATATGGAAGAATAGGGCGTGCAGGGAATGCCCACCCTGCGCGTCCCACCTTCAGTTTTTAATGCACCCAAGACACACATGAGTTCACATAAAATGAACATAGGAGGCACATAAATAAGATGGGAAAAGAGGAAATGGAACAAAAGAAACAAATTTAAAAAAATTGATCAGCTAGGATGGAGGGGGGTTAGATCACATTATCTTAGATTAGATTAGATTCAACTTTATTGTCGCTGCACATGTAGGTACAAGTCAACGAAATACAGTTAATGTCTAACCAGAAGTGCATTTCACAGTTCAGAATAAATTAGTGACCAATTTTACATATATACGATATACACTAAGTGGTTAATTTACAATGAGTACATATGAGCAAGTGGTTATAGGTGGTGCAATATAGAAGTTCTTGTGAAACCATATTAAAGTATTGATAATGTCAATGAGCAAATGAAAAAGTGCAAGTGATAAAGTATTTTTGTACAAACAGTATACAGGGAGAATAATTTACAGTGAGTGCAAAGATTAGATGTAGGCATATTTATACTGAGTGCTTATCTGACTTGGTTACATACACAAGGGTTATGTACAGAGAGTGCCATGGTAATGTCTGCAGAAAACATAATTTACACCATGGTTGTGATATTGCAGCAAGAAGATTATATACATGTGTACACCTTGTTACTGAGAGTAAAAATTGAGGTAGGTAATTTTATACAAAATACAACACGTGCAACAATAGTGCAGTTCTGAGTGTTCAGTTCTGTAGTGAGAGCACCAGTGGGGGTGGTGTAATGTAATGTATTTGATCAATGTGTGAATGTGTGTGAGCTCAGCAAGGTAACAGCTATGGGGAAGAAGCTGTTTCTCAACCTGGCTGTCCTTGTCCGGAGGCTCGTATAGCGCCTCCCAGAGGACAGGAGTGCAAAGAGTCTATGAGCAGGATGAAAGACATCCTTTATGATGTTTGTGCTCTGCTGAGACACTGCTTCCCGTAGATGTCCTCAATCCGTGGGAGTGGGGCTCCTACGATGAATTTAGCAGTTTTCACCACCCTCTGCAGCGCCTTCCGGTCCGATAGAGTGCAGTTCCCATACCAGACTGTGATACAGCTGGTTAGGATGCACTCGATGGTGCAACGATAGAAGTTCACCAGGATGTCTGAAGAGAGATGGTTTTTCTTCAGTGTCCTCAGGAAAAAGAGGTGCTGCTGAGCCTTCTTGATCAGACTGGAGCTGTAGGCGGTCCAGGAGAGATCCTCAGAGATGTGGATGCCCAGGAATTTGAAGCTGGTGACACGGTCCACCACCTCTCCATTGATGTGGATGAGTGTGTGTCACCTCTCTCCTTCCTGAAGTCAACTATGAGCTCCTTGGTCTTCTTGGCATTGAGAGTTAGCTGTGCGTGTCAGAGACATTTGGCCTGTCCGCTGCTGAACGGGACCTTGGGGATGCTCCTGGTGTCTGGGCTGTCAAGTTTGTGTCCATGCTATTGGGCCAATCAGCCAGGAGACAACTCTACTGTCCCCGCAATCAGCCACACTCCATACCCTTGTGTACAGTTTGCAGTTCTGTGGACTACTCAATTATGCTCACTGCCAACTGTACAGGGTGTGTCTCAACTGCTTCAATCCTGGCCACGTTAGACGGGCATGTCTTAAGCTCTTTAATAATAAATAAATAATAATTTATATTGATTATTTTTGTCAGTATATATCTCACGAAACACACTGAATTTTGCCTCTGCATTTAACCCATCACTAGTTACACTAGGAGCAGTGGGCTTCTACCTTTTCAGCACCCGGGGAGCAGTTGGGAGTTAAGGGCCTTGTTGTGTGTGTATATATATATATACGTATATATATATATACGCACAGCTATATATATATATACAGACAGCCTGTCTTTTTTCTTTCCTGCTCTTTCAAATCCCAAATCAAAGTCCTCTTTGGCAGAATTTTTTTTTTTTTTTTCCTTTTCTAGGGATAATAAAAAATATAGTTAGTCTGTCAAGAGGACTGGTGAAAGAAACACTCACACACACCCATTCACACAAAAAAACCATCTGTTGCAACATTAAAATGCATATAAAGGTGTCTTTTAGGTTTTGCCAAAGTTGGTATTAACCATGAATATGAAAAAAAGTAATTACATATTACATTTTATAAATGAATTATAATGAATTATTAATCATTTATTAAAAAATAAATGAATTCATAAATGTATTTCTATATATAATAATAAAATTAATGTGAATTTTGTCTCATAAATTGTTGTCATTAGGTTTACAAACATCCATCCATCCATTTTCTATACCCGCTTACTCCTTCGCAGGGTCACAGGGGTCTGCCGGAGCCCATCCCAACGGACTGCAGGCGGAAGATTTCTCAAATAATGTCAAAAAATCTCTGTCTGGGTGAAGTTTTACTTAGAGGATGATTTTGGCATAAAACATGGCAATGAACAGATTATTTATATTATTTTCTTTTTCTTTTACTGAAATGGACAGATAATATTATATTATATTATATTATATTATATTATATTATATTATATTATATTATATTATATTATATTATATTATATTATATTATATTATATTATATTATATTATATTATATTATATTATATTATTAGAAATGAAGGAATGTTGGAGATTATATTGTGAGAAGGTCAAGAAACAAAACCACTTCAGATTTAAGGAGTTCAAAGAGCATCACATGAGGTGTACCATCACTCCGCTGAAGAAATAAGAGGAATCATAGATAGATAGATAGATAGATAGATAGATAGATAGATAGATAGATAGATAGATAGATAGATAGATAGATAGATAGATAGATAGATAGATAGATAGATTGATTGATTGATTGATTGATTGATTGATTGATTGATTGATTGATTGATTGATATCCCAGAAGGGAAGTTGGGTTGTTATAGTAGTCCGGTATTTATACAATAAGAATAATGTGACATACTTAGGCAGAAAAAAAAAAGAAACAAGAAACTACAAATGTTGTATGAATATGATATATAATATCAATAAGATTAGCAACAATACATTTCACTTTATAAAACATTGTGTATATGTTCTTGTATTTATATACTTGTAGTCTTATTGCAGTAGGCAGGAACGATTTCTGTATCGGTCCTTAGAGCAGCGGTGCTGAATGAGCGGCTGAAGTTACTCTTCAGCTTGTCCAGAGGGTTTTGGAGGGATCTGAGCGATTGTCCCTGACTGGCAGCAGTTTTGCCAGCATCCTCCCTTCCACCAACTCTTCCAGGGTAACACGTTTCTAGCCAACAACAGACTGCCTTTTTGATCAGTTTGTTCAGTTTGTTGATGACAAAGAAAGACACAATAAGCTTGTTTGAATCTGAGTGCTGTAAGAACTCGCGAATACCAGAAGATGTCAGTAACGCAACACCAAGGAGGCGACAGACTCAGGATCTGAAATTTGGTCACCTGTACCAGAAATGTGGCTCCATGTAAACAATGACAAAAACAATACACAATATACTATACACATCTATGAACTACGGTGTGTAAGGCAATACTTCATTTACAAAATGGACAAGTAATTTACAGATTATAACCAATGGCGATGAAGACTATAAAATATTAATGTGTGATGTATTGGCAATGAGATCTTCCTTTATCTACAAATATCTGCATATATATTTTTGGTTGGTACCATAACTTAGTAAATCCTTCTACAGTAGGATATATATACACTTTGATCTTGGAGCAGATGTTAGTTTTTGTTTTTTAAGGTGCATCAGTGTGTGTGAGAGAGAGTGTGTGTGTGAAAGATCACTGAGGAGACAATTGGGGAGACATCAGGATACCACGGAGATCACCAAGAAACCATGGAGATCACCAGGAGATAATGGAGAATATCACTAGAAGACCATGGAAGACACCACCAGAAGACTGTGGTGGACACCGCCAAGAAACCATGGAGGACACAACTACGAGAACATGGATGAGACTATGGAAACCCCCTGGATACAAGGGAAGACACCAGCAGGGGATCATGGAGAGGACCATGGAGACCACAGCATCGGAGATTCTCAGACAAAGAGACAACCACTGCTGCACAAAGTCACTTAGGTGTCACCAGGTGTTTCAAGTTCCAGGAAACATTCCATGATTCATCTGTGTTGGTTTGGTTTGACAGTTGTGTGTGTGTTTTAATTCATTTTTATTTCAAGTCAATATTTTTTACAATTCCTGAAGGAGTCATAAAAAGTCTCTGTAGAGTCATTATAGAGTTCTCATCTGTGTTACAGTCAACCTGAAGAACCTGAAAAAGCTGACTGAAGACCGTTTAATGGCTGTTGTGTAGTATTGGTATTACTAGTATTGGTAGTAGTGGTATTGATTATTATTAAGCAGCATTTGTTTTAATTCTAAATCAGCTCCAGAACGGAATCAAACCTGTTTCTTTGAGTCACTTTATGAGTGCCGCAAGAGAATTCATACAGACATCGTTGAATGAGTTCAGAGTCATGTACAGAGCAACAGCTGGTTCCCTCCTGAGATCGGAGCGTCCTGCAGGACCGAGGCTGCCGTGATTAATGAGATCGTGAACACACACCGTCCAGACACAGCGAGTGATGAATATATGTTTCACTTACTATGATGCTGCATTGTTTTATTCCATCCCGCAGGCATAAGGAGCAAAAATGCTGCACACACCCACACAAACGTATTCTGCTTATATCCTTTGTTTTTTTTGTGTTTTTCCTCTGAGATTTCCGTTTAAAAAAGATGTTGATCAAAATTGAATCAGTATTTCTTCAAAAGCTTTGTCTGAGGTTTAAATTCCTTATATTTAACTCTTTATTTAGCTTATTTCATTTTATTGTAATGGCTATCACAGCTCGGTAGCAATTGAGCAAGTCCATTCTTAAGCACATTTGAACTGTTACAAAAGCAAAACCAACCCCCTCAAGACAAACCACCATGTTGTTTGAAAGGCTTATTTAGCTTTCTTAAAATGAAGAGGTGAGACTTGCAGAGTAGATAAGCTGATACTATCATGACTGCTGTTGTTATTTAGATTCTGTCTTTTAAAACCTGAGCTCCTGGTGATGCTGCAGAGCAGAGAAGCGTCACCCAACACCACTGTTGTCGAGTCAACCACGTCCCGCTGCTGCTGAGCAATGAGCATACAAGTATGCTGCTCCTAAAGCTTTAACCAGTTTTTACCAGTTTTTAATTTATAATTTCTTCTCCCAGAACTTAAAAGAAGTTCAGGATACAAAGTGAAGAGTTTTAGTTGTTTTTGTTGTCCCAACAAGGCTTAAGGTGTTCAGCAGTACAAATCCTCATTGTATTTTCATTTCAAAATTCTGCAAATGTTGGTCCAGATCAACAGGGAGCAGACGTTTAGACTCGGTAGTCCTTTTTGCGTTTGATCTACAGAAGAGTTTCCCAACCCTGGTCCCTGAGTACTCCTTCATGGTTTAGATGTTTCTCTGCTCCAACGCATTTTTTATAACGTTTTTTATAATGGCGGAAACCCTGCATTTAACACGCAGATCTGGCATGTCGCCTGTCCTTTTTACATTGAGTGATGCAGGGTGGCGTGCCGAGTTGGCCCAGTGAAAGACTCTCTTTGGAGGGTGGAGTCTCGAATGACCTTCTTATGGCCTCAGATAATGCATTAGTGTCCATACTGGTTCTGCTGGAGCTGATACGCAGCTGTATTTGTCTATTAAGATGAAACAGAACCACTAGACAAAGGTGTATCTTCAGAACATTAAGACCTGGATGTCCACTAACTTTTTATTTCTAAATTCTGATAAAACAGAGGTTGTTGTTTGTGGTCCCAAACACCTCAGGAAGGGATTAGATGGTGTTGTGATGTCCTCCAGTAAAACTGTGACAAACCTTGGAGTTATTTTGATCAGGATTTGTCATTTAAACAACATTAATCAGGTTTGTGAGACTGCGTTTTTCCACCTCCGGAATATCAAAGATTTGGAGCTGCTGACGGATAGTTGCACTTATGTATCTTGTCTTTTATACCTTTGACGGTGTGTCTCTTCTCTCTACTTCCTGTTCTACCTGCTGATCTTCAGCAGGAGGGTCCCCCCTTATGATCCAGGTCAATATTTACACCCCTTTCAAGTTTCTTGCATCATGTGACAATGGCTTATTTTTTGAATTTGTCGTTTATATGTGCAGACTTAAAATGTTAAACTGGATCATTATCAATATGCAATTACTTTTCAGAAGTATCATCTGCTCTCTAACCCTACCACACACAATGTCCTACAGAGGACATCAAGGAAGCTGAAGAAGATATCATGGACATCCCAGACCCTTAGACAGCGTCATGCCACAGGAGACTAAAGTATTCAATAAAGTAAAGATGGGAGAGTAAATGAGAGGGGGACGGAGCCAGAGACAAAATGAGAAAAATCTTGGACCACAGAGCTAAAACTGCTGGAAGTGTCTTTGTGCTGCTGATAACCATCCTCAGTACTTCCCTGCAGCGTGAAAAAGACTCTTGGCTTTTTTTGCTCCTCAGTCTGACACAGAAAGAACCAGCAGAGCTGCTCAGGGTCTGCACATCAACAGTGTTGTCCTTGTGGTGCATGGTGGTTATCCCAGCTCCGACTTCTGACTTCAGGACTTTAGGAAGAAGCCAGAGCAACAACTCCACACCAGGATTGGTTACCCGTGTGTTAACGGTGCTTCCCCAACTGAAATCAAATAAAAACATTCACACACTTAACAACACACTTAATACAAACACACTTAATACAAACATATTTTAAAAGGGCCAAAGCCTGACTGAGGTTGCTGCTCGAATGTGGAAATCTCCATTTCTAACTACATTTCCTGTGGAGAATTTCTACTGGAGACGAGTCTCAAACCAAAGACTTGTGAAAATACAGAAATGCATTTGCACAAGAGTCAAAGAACACACAACTACATTCAATTCAAATTTACAAATATGTTATTTATCCCAAAAGGGAAATTCATTGTTGCAGTATTCATTTCATTTAAGTCTCTTCTCTTCTCTTCTGAAGGATCTCCACACCACGCCACAAAACAGTATCTTGTCCATCACTGATACAATCCACAACTGCAGAGTAATCTGAGTATTTCATCCACTTGTACTGGAAGTCTGAGTTGTCCAGTGTGAAGAGGAGTTGTGAGAGTACAGACCCGTGTGGTGCTCATGTCCTGCTCGGATATACAACCATCCAGTCTAACAAACTAGAGCAGGAAAAAGGCGATCAGAAAGAGAGAATGAATGAGAATGAAGAACAGAGAGAGGAGTGACACAGACACACCATCAAAGGGTCTTCATCCTCTCCTTCTGATCTCCCTTTTCTACCCGGCTGGTCTTCAGCTGGAGGGTCCCCCCCCTTATGATCCCGGTCCTGGTCCAGGTTTCTTCCCTCTTAAAGGGGAGTTTTTACCTGCTGTTGTTTATGTAATATTTGATTGGGAGTTGTGTCCTGGTCTCTGGAAAGAACCTGGAGATAAGCTGTGTAGTAACCGACGCTATATACATAAAATGAAATGAATTCAATTGGGCAGCACAGTGACTTAGTGGTCAGCACTGTTGCCTCACAGCAAGAAGGATCCTGGTTTGATTCCCGGCCCGGTGTGGAGTTTGCATGTTCTCCCCGTGCTTGCCTGGGTTCCCTCCAGGTGCTCCGGCTTCCTTCCACAGTCCACAAACATGCAGGGTAGGTTGATTGATAATTCTAAATTGCCTGTAGGTGTGAGTGTGAGCGTGCACGGTTGTTTGATCCAACGGATGAAAACTAAAAAAAAACAAAAAAAAAAACAGCATTTCTCATTTCAATTAAAACTTTATTTACATAAACACGAACCAAACTACCTGCCAACAAACTAACAATCATAACAATAACAACATAACAATCATTGTACTTATATAAAGTGTTTTTTACACATATTTTAGTTGGGGCATCTTGTACAAACCTCAGTGTGACGCCACAATAGTCAAATTCTCCAAAGTAATTTCAAAATGAATACAAAAAAACCTAAGTCGCAAGAAAACCAAATGTTTGAAATCCTCTTAGCCATTTGTAGGCGCGACCAAAGCCAGATTTCATTCCACAAAGCCAGGGTTATTTCATTCACTACGATCCAAGATTATATTCCACTTGAGGCGGGTGATGTAGTCCAAAAAACCTGGCCTGACACGACCAGGTGCCACGTAGACTCCCTGCAGTGTGAGCTTCTAAAGGCGCCACCACCCAGCTACGCTGACCTCCACCTCAGACGCCATCATACTGTCACATGTGATAAGAAACATTAATGAATTAATTCAAAAACATTTCAAATTCACAGGGCATTTTGGGCTAATCAGGGAAACAACAACACTTTCTTTGTAAACTCAGAATGAATCCACCCTAACCTCCAGCAATGACTTTGCTTCTGTTAATTCTGCGCTGCACTGACATGAAGAAAAACTTTTTTGTTTCTTCAAAACAGAAAAAAAGCCACAAAAACTAGAGAAATGCTGAGACTTAAGTTGAACCTGTGAAACATCAGAGGAGGAGGCGACCTCTGACCTGTGACCTCCCAGTGGTGGAATAGCCTTCGGCCTGCGTACGAAGGAAAACGCGGAGATCTGCAGATGTGACAACGGAGCTCCATTCTGCTGTCCAACAACTGACCGCTGCAGTGCCTGTGTGTGTGTGTGTGTGTGTGTGTGTGTGTGTGTGTGTGTGTGTGTGTGTGTGTGTGTGTGTGTGTGTGTGTGTGTGGGGCTCCATTGTTCTATTTTGTCCCAGATCTGACAACGCTAACAGTGCTAATGATGAAGAGGCTGACACACACACACACACACACACACACACACACACACACACACACACACACACACACACACACACACACACACACACACACACACACACACAGGCTGCTGTGCTTCCTGTTTCTCTGAGGACATCCAGTGCTGGTTCTGCGGCTGTAGAGTTCATCACCTTCTTCCACTTTACTGAATAAATGAATATTTGTGTGTTTGTGTTTTACTTTTCAAACACTCTTGTTGTCTCATCAGAAGGAATTTGTAGACAGGCAGCCAGTGAGTAAATTTAAGTGTAATTTAATTAGTCATGGGGTTTCCACTCCATCCTAATTCAATGTTTGTTTCTGCACCGACGCTCTTCCAGCAACATCTTCTGAGGCATCCTGTCATACTTTCACTCAATCTTGTAATTTCCTCTTTTATTTTGAAATACGGTGTTGGTGTGCCTGCTATTTTTAGTTTCTGCTTTTAATTTTAGTGTGTGCAGCAAATTGATCTTCTACAAGTTGACTACCGTGCCTTGACTAAGTGATCCTTGGTTTTCTTCTTCTGAGTTACGGCTTTTGTACTTGGTGTGAAGATTTTGGGACATATTTATCATGTTTGTTTTGTGCCTGAGCTTCACTAGTTTGTGGTTTCTTTCATTCTGGCTTCTCACAGACAGAATTTCCTGCTTATTTAATCTGCTTGGAGTTTTGCTTGTTTTAAAAAAATTTGATGGATGGATGGATGTTTGATGGATAGATGGATCGATGGATGGATGTTTGATGGATGGATGGATGTTTGATGGATGGATGGATGTTTGATGGATGTATGGATGGATGTATGTTTGATGGATGGATAAATGGATGGATGGATGGATAAATGGATGTTTGATGGATGGATGTTTGTTTGATGGATGGATGTTTGATGTTTCATGGATGGATGGATGTTTGATGAATGGATGGATGGATGTTTGATTGATGGATGTTTGATGTTTGATGGATGGATGGATGTTTGATGGATGGATGAATGGTTGTTTGATGGATTGATGTTTGATGGATGGATGGATGGATGGATGTTTGATGGATGGATGGATGGATGTTTGATGGATGGATGTTTGATGGATGGATGGATGGATGTTTGATGGATGGATGTTTGATGGATGTATGGATGGATGTTTAATGGATGGATGGGTGGATGTTTGATGGATGATGGAAGGATGGATGGATGGATGGATGTTTAATGAATGGATGGATGGATGTTTGATGGATGGATGGAAGGATGTTTGATGGATGGCTGGATGTTTGATGGATGGATGGATGGATGGATGGATGGATGGATTGATGTTTGATGGATGGATGGATGGATGGATGTTTGATGGATTGATGGATGTTTGATGGATAGATGGATAGATGGATGGATGGATGGATGGATGGATGGATGGATAGATGGATGTTGATGCATTGATGTTTGATGGATGTATGGAATGATGGATGTTTGATGGATGGATGGAATGATGGATGTTTGATGGATGGATGGAATGATGGATGTTTGATGGATGGATGGATGGATGTTTGATGGATGGATGTTTGATGGATGTATGGATGGATGTTTAATGGATGGATGGGTGGATGTTTGATGGATGATGGAAGGATGGATGGATGGATGGATGTTTAATGAATGGATGGATGGATGTTTGATGGATGGATGGAAGGATGTTTGATGGATGGCTGGATGTTTGATGGATGGATGGATGGATGGATGGATGGATGGATGGATTGATGTTTGATGGATGGATGGATGGATGGATGTTTGATGGATTGATGGATGTTTGATGGATAGATGGATAGATGGATGGATGGATGGATGGATGGATGGATAGATGGATGTTTGATGCATTGATGTTTGATGGATGTATGGAATGATGGATGTTTGATGGATGGATGGAATGATGGATGTTTGATGGATGGATGGAATGATGGATGTTTGATGGATGGATGGATGGATGTTTGATGGATGGATGTTTGATGGATGTATGGATGGATGTTTAATGGATGGATGGGTGGATGTTTGATGGATGATGGAAGGATGGATGGATGGATGGATGTTTAATGAATGGATGGATGGATGTTTGATGGATGGATGGAAGGATGTTTGATGGATGGCTGGATGTTTGATGGATGGATGGATGGATGGATGGATGGATGGATGGATTGATGTTTGATGGATGGAATGGATGGATGGATGTTTGATGGATTGATGGATGTTTGATGGATAGATGGATAGATGGATGGATGGATGGATGGATGGATGGATGGATAGATGGATGTTTGATGCATTGATGTTTGATGGATGTATGGAATGATGGATGTTTGATGGATGGATGGAATGATGGATGTTTGATGGATGGATGGAATGATGGATGTTTGATGGATGGATGGATGGATGTTGATGGATGGATGTTTGATGGATGTATGGATGGATATTTGATGGATGTATGGATGGATGTTTGATTGATGGATGTTTGATGGATGGAGGGAATGATGGATGTTTGATGGATGGATGGATGGATATTTGATGGATGTATGGATGGATGTTTGATTGATGGATGTTTGATGGATGGAGGGAATGATGGATGTTTGATGGATGGATGGATGGATATTTGATGGATGGATGGAATGATGGATGTTTGATGGATGGATGGATGGATGTTTGATGGATGGATGTTTGATGGATGTATGGATGGATGTTTAATGGATGGATGGGTGGATGTTTGATGGATGATGGAAGGATGGATGGATGGATGGATGTTTAATGAATGGATGGATGGATGTTTGATGGATGGATGGAATGATGTTTGATGGATGGCTGGATGTTTGATGGATGAATGGATGGATGGATGGATGGATGGATGGATTGATGTTTGATGGATGGATGGATGGATGGATGTTTGATGGATTGATGGATGTTTGATGGATAGATGGATAGATGGATGGATGGATGGATGGATGGATAGATGGATGTTTGATGCATTGATGTTTGATGGATGTATGGAATGATGGATGTTTGATGGATGGATGGAATGATGGATGTTTGATGGATGGATGGATGGATGTTTGATGGATGGATGTTTGATGGATGTATGGATGGATATTTGATGGATGTATGGATGGATGTTTGATTGATGGATGTTTGATGGATGGAGGGAATGATGGATGTTTGATGGATGGATGGATGGATATTTGATGGATGTATGGATGGATGTTTGATTGATGGATGTTTGATGGATGGAGGGAATGATGGATGTTTGATGGATGGATGGATGGATATTTGATGGATGGATCGATGGATATTTGATGGATGGATGGATGGATATTTGATGGATCGATGGATATTTGATGGATCGATGGATATTTGATGGATGTATGGATGGATGTTTGATGGATGGATGTTTGATGGATGGATGAAATAATGGATTTTTGATGGATGGATGGATATTTGATGGATGTATGGATGTATGTTTGATGGATGTATGTTTGATGGATGGATGAATATTTGATGGATGGATGGATATTTAATGGATGTATGGATGGATGTTAGATGGATGGATGCTAGAAGGATGGATGGATGCATGGCTGAATAAAATGTTGAATTGGATTCTGAGTTTTCTGGGAAGCCGATGGAGGGAAGTGAACACTGGAGAGACGTGGTCTCTTGTTGGATCCTGTCAGCACTCGCGCTGCTGCATTTTGGATCACCTGCAGGATCTTCAGAGAATTACTTGGACATCCAGCCAACAACACGTTACAGTAATCTAGTCTAGAAGATACAAACATGTGAATTAGTTTTCCAGCATCACTCTGGGAGAGGATGCTCCTGATCTTTGCGAAATTACGGAGGTGGAAAAACGCAATTTTGCAAACCTGATTTATCCATCCATCCATTATCTATTCCCGCTTACTCCGTCTCCGGATCATGGGGGTCTGTCGGAGCCTATCCCCTACCCATAGTAGGCGAAAGGCAGGAGTCCACCCCGGACAGGTCGCCAGTCCATCAGTCCAGGGCCACATGCAAGACAGACAACCAATCACACTCACATTCACACCTGCGGGCAATTTAGAAAGATCAATCAACCTACCCTGCATGTTTTTGGACTGTGGGAGGAAGCCGGAGTACCAGGAGGAAACCCATGCAAGCATGGGGAGAACATGCAAACTCCACACAGAAAGACCTGCTGGAGGACCAGGAACCTTCTTGCTGTGAGGCAACAGTGCTAACCACTAAGCCACCGTGCTGCCCAACCTGATTAATCTGCTGTTTAAATGATAAATCCTTATCAATATAACTCCAAGGTTTCTCACAGTTTTACTGGAGGCCATCGCAACACCATCTAATCCCTTCCTGAGGTGTTTGGGACCACAAACAACCTCTGTTTTATCAGAATTTAGGAATAAAAAGTTAGTGGACATCCAGTCCTTGATGTCCGTACACCTGAAGATTGTTCTGTTTCATCTTCATACACAAATAATAATAATGGTGAAACTGGGGCCCAGCAGCGTTCCTGCAGCAAAGTTAAATCTCTGGGTGACCATGAATGAATTTGTGCTGTTATGTGATGCGTTTATAACATGAACTCAGTTTCATCTTGTTAGTACGACAGACTCCACGTCTCCCTCCTTGTCTCACTCTCGCCTTTGGTCAGAACAGCTGCTTTGCTCCAGACACACTGTAGGTCTGTGTTGCTATGGCGATGCCTCCGGTTATGACAGCTGTTCCCTCTCTCTCTAATGTCGGCATCGCTACTGGCAACCACAATGAAAACAACAACAACAACAAGATCTCTGCTGTGGTGAGGAGTAAAACTCTCGATAGAATAAATGTTTCTGTATGTACATCTGATGGCATTTGGCTGAGAGGAAATTATGTCACTGCCACTCTCGCCTGTGATTGGACTGGATCTCCCCTTATTCCTGCTATTCTGTTTTATTTCCTGTTCCTGTTTATTTTAGTAAAATAAGCATTGGGACAGGAGTTGAGGTTACCATGGAGACAAACACATGTGCAGCTGTCAGCTGGTTGAGAAGACTTCCTTGTTGTTCAGACAGATGAATGCACAGTGGAGATGTCAGGAGAATAAAGAAAACATCACAGTTAAAGGATCATTCCTGTGTATTTTAACCTGCTGTGGTTGATGATGTGTGGTTCTTGCAGTTATTTGAATCTTCAAATCTTCTGTTTTTTGTGTAAAGTAAATGAGCAGCCTGGAGCTTCATCCAGAGGTCATTTCTGGGGGACTCCATCAATTTAATGTTATTCATATACCTTTTATTACAACACAAGTTGTCTCCAGGATCTTCCCAGAGATCCAGAACATGACCTCTGATCAATTAATACATATACAACGGCAGGTAAAAACTCTCCTCTCTCTCTCTGAGAGGGAAGAAACCTGGATCAGGACCTGGATCATAAGGGGGGACCATTCTGCTGAAGACCAGGAAAGAGCAGGAAAAGGGAGATGAAGGAAAAGAGGATGAAGAACCGAATGGAGAGACACAGACACACCGTCAAAGTTACAAAAGACCAGATGCATCAGTATAATTATCTGTTAACTTGAGTTTTCTGTCCATCAGACTGGAAGTTGGTTCCATAGTGATGGTTCCTGATAGCAGAAGACCCGTCCTCCAGATCTACATTTGGATCTTCTAGGAACTACGAGTAAACCTGCACTCTGAGAACGGAGAACTCTGTTAGGAACATGAGGAACAATCAGGTCTTAGAAATATTGTGGAGCTATGCTGTTTTGGACTTTATATGCAAGCAATGAAATTCTGAATTGGATTCACATCACAGGATGTTTGATCTTCTCACCACCATGTTAATTAAACCACAGCTCAGCTTCCTGACCATCAGACCGTGCCCTGACCACGATGCCGTACTGAGACATTAGTTTGGGTTGGGAGGTCCGGTCTAACCCAGTTAACCCTCTCCCTCCAGTCAACACAGAGGGGATGTGTTTGGTCCCTCAAAGAGTGACTTTGAGGGACCAAACACATCCCCTCTGTGCTTGCCCCCAATCCCCAGCTTCAACGCTCTCAATGACCCTGAACACATCTCAGATTACTGAGCTGCTGTGTGAGACTCAGATAGCAGGAAATACGTCTGCTACGTCCTCCAGCTGGTAACAGAGGACCGTCATCCTTCTGTGGATCTCTGAACTCCACTGAACTCACAAAGTCTCTTTCTAATACCCCTTTAATGCATACGCCTTTAAAAGCATATATTTAACACATTTCCACCACTGTACACCTGAGATCATTTATATTATCCCTTCTCATGAGGAAGTGCACGGAAATAAAAACTGATTCAGTTGCTTTATTAAGCCCCAGTTTTGTTTGTTGGAATGTGTTTCATGTTGGTGTCACAGTGACCGTCAGGAGGAAGCGGACATGGGGTTTTCCTCATTTAGGCAAGATGGAGGAAGAGCTGGAGGATGTGTAGGCGAGGCAGGAAGACAGATGTGGACCTCTACATGTGTTTTTATGAGTGTGTCAAGGATGGTATTTTTGTTACGGACAAAAGGTGAAGGACCAGACTCTTATTTTGACAGGAGATCAGCATGCATGGCTTTTACTTTGATGCCCTTAGAAAAAAGGCCCTGGCAGAAATTAACATCCTGGGAGGACAGGATGAACGACAGCAAGAGCAACAGGACAAAGATGACAGAACGTTAGTCAACATGTGGTTCAGTGAAACAGCTTCTGAAACTTCCTCTGCACTGTAGAAAAGCATGGCAGACGTTCTGCAACATCGTCATGGTTACTGAGGTATTTACAACCAGCTAGGAGGAAACTGTGGTTAATCACGGACCTTTAACCTCAGTTAAAAAAAGAAAACGGGGGTGTTTGTTTGGGGTCAACCCCCGTCGCTGCTGTTTTTCTCAGAACCACGGGTTCCTGGAGGTAACTGACAACCAGGACAACCAGCTTGGTAAATGTCAGATTAGAAAAAGGGAGAGCTGCCTGGTGGGTTTGGTTAGATAGTAGGTTTACAGCATTGAATGATATGACTAAATAAAAAAGAATTTAACTGTCTTTGTCAAACTCGGTGAATCGAGGCTGTAAGTGACCGACAGACGAGTCGGTGTGGATTTGAAGAGCTTTATTTTGTTTTCCTCTGTTTGATTCATGTGTGCTTTACATGCTAATTTAAGTAGCATCATTGTCATGGTAACTGAATGGCATCTGCTAAATTCAATTTTAGTAAGTTGAAGGACACAAACTGTGCATTTGTCTTTCTTAATGAGGACATGTTGAGGCCACAGATGTAGCGCCACATCCTCGGTTTGATAAATTCAATTTCAATTCAATTTTATTTATTCAGCGTCTATTACAACACAAGTTGTCTCCAGGATCTTTCCAGAGACCAGAACATGACCCCCGAGCAATTATTACATAAACAGCGGCAGGTAAAAACTCCCCTAGTGGAAGAAAAACCTTAAGCCAAACAGTGGCAAGAAAAACTCCCCTTTAAGAGGGAAGAAACCTGGACCAGGACCTGGATCATGAGGGGGGACCCTCCTGCTGAAGGCCAGCCAGGTAGAGCAAGAAATAAGAAAGAATAGAGACATAGAGACACCGTCAAAGGTACAAGACAGGATACAATAGTAACTATCATCAGTAGTCCAATTAGACTTCTGTGTATATGGGTGATATATGGATAAACTGTGATCCAAGGGGATGAGGACTGCAGGTCTGGATGTCAGCAAGCATCGAACAGACATCCACACAGACAGGTGGAGGCAGACACTGGGATGGTCAGAGGTGGAACTGCAGGTCAGCAAGCAGCTCCTGAGGCTCTGGTCTGCAGGACATGCACAGAAGAGGAAAAGAAGGGCCAGACAAGCACAAAAAACTACAAGAACAATGGACCACAATTAAGTTTATGGGATACTGTTAATAAATGAGGGTTGAGGTGAAGAAGAGACAGAGAAGGCAAAGAGAAACAGAGGAGGTGAAAGGCACCACTCAGTGGATCATGTTGGTGCCCCCCTGCAGCAGAGGTCTATAGCAGCATATCTACACCGAAGCTGTTTAAGATGAGCTGCTCTAATCTGGTCCTGCAGCTGCAGCTTTGACTACTGGTCCTGACACATTAAGGTACTAAATGTACACTAACTATATGCTTTATTAAACAGAAATGTTTTAAGTTTAGTTTTAAAGGTGGAGGTGGTGTCAGCCTCCTTCACCCAAACTGGAAGTTGGTTCCAGAGTGATGGTTCCTGATAGCAGAAGACCCGTCCTCCAAATCTACATTTCGATACTCTAGGAACTACGAGTAAACCTGCACCCTGAGAACGGAGAGCTCTATTAGGAACGTACGGTACTATCAGTCAGAGTCAGAGTCAGAGTCAAGTTTATTGTCAATTCTACCACATGTGAGATACATACAGAGAATCGAAATTGCGTTACCCTCAAACCCTCGGTGCTACACAATAAATACATTTTAAACACAAAGTGCAGGTTAAAAAGAGACAAGAAACAAGTTGTGACATGACAACAACAGTTTTTCGGTTTGTTTAAAGTGACATGGTGCAAAGCAGGCGGTCCAGTTCTGCCAAAATACAGATACTGAGATCAGAGTGAGTGAGGGGGGGGCAAGGCGGGAAACGGTGGAAGAGAAGGGCGAGTGTTAAGTGTCCTGACAGCCTGGTGGACGAAGCTGTCCTTCAGTCGGCTGGTTCTGGCCCGGAGGGTCCGCAACCTCCTCCCTGAAGGCAGCAGACTGAAGAGGCTGTGTGACGGGTGGGTGGGGTCTCTCACAATGCTGAGGGCTTTGGAGTCAGACGGGTCTGTAAATGTCCTGAAGTGAGGGGAGAGAGACACCAACGATCTTCTCAGCTGCTCTCACGACGGGTTGGAGAGACTTGCGGCAGGTTGCGGTGCAGGATCCGTACCACACGGTGATGCAGCTGGTCAGGATGCTCTCGATGGTGCCTCTGTAGAAGGTGTACCTGATGGAGGCGGGGCTCTGGCTCTTCGCAGTTTGCGGAGGAAGTAGAGGCGCTGCTGTGCCTTCTTGGCGAGTGATGCGGTGTTAACAGTCCAGGAGAGGTCCTCTGAGATGTGGACACCCAGGAACTTGGTGCTGCTCACCCTCTCCACAGCAGCACCGTTGATGGTCAGAGGAGCATGCTGGGTGTGTTGTCTCCTGAAGTCAGCAACAATCTCCTTGGTCTTCTCCACGTTCAGGGAGAGATTGTTGTCGCTGCACCACTCAGCCAGGCGGCTCACTTCGCTTCTGTAGTTTGACTCATCGTTGTTGTTGATGAGACCCACCACAGTCGTGTCGTCCGCAAACTTTATGAAGAGGTTGGAGCTGTGAATCGGTGTGCAGTCGTGGGTCAGCAGGGTGAAGAGGAGGGGGCTCAGCACACATCCCTGGGGGGCCCCTGTGCTCAGTGTGATGGTGCTGGATGTGTTGCTGCCGACCCGTACTGCCTGTGGTCTCCCAGTCAGGAAGTCCAACAGCCAGTTGCACAGGGAGGTGTTGATCCCCAGCTGGTCCAGTTTGTGAACGAGCTGCTGGGGGATGATGGTGTTGAACAGGTCATGATCAGGTCTTGCAAATATCGCGGCGCTAGGCCATTTTGGACTTTATATGCCAGTAATAAAATTTTGAATTGGATTGTAAATTTTACAGGGAGCCAATGGAGGGAAGCTAAAACTGGAGAGACGTGGTCTCTTGTTGGTTCCTGTCAGCACTCGCGCTGCTGCATTTTGGATCAGCTGGAGGATCTTCAGAGAATTACTTGGACATCCAGCCAACAACACGTTACAGTAATCTAGTCTAGAAGATACGAACGCATGAATTAGTTTTTCGGCATCACTCTGCGAGAGGATGCTCCTGATCTTTGCGATATTACGGAGGTGGAAAAACGCAGTTTTACAAACCTGATTAATATGCTGTTTAAATGCTGATAAAGGTGTTATCTAGCGTTAAAACTAATATCCACTATTATTGCGGTGGCCTACACAGACCCGTCAATCTCGGGAAGAAGACATCTGTTTATTTTGCATTTCAAATAAATACATTCAATATCTATATTTAATTGTTATCAGCACTTGACCTTGTTTTGTGAGTTTCAGATGTTCACGACATTTTCAAGTTGTTCCTGCCTAGAAAGTTGATTCGAATGGTGTGAAATAGGAAGGTGTGAAACCAACACTGTGAAGCTTTGAAGCTCGTTATTCACACTTACACCCTGGATCCACCAAGTCAGATGTAAAACTGTTAACTAGTCATCTGTTTGGTCGAATCCGTCAGCACCGTAAACCTAATTGAAGAACCGGGCATCAAACTAACCGGTTCATCTGCTCTTTGATTAATGAAACGTCCTCCTCTTGGGACCCCTCGACTACGCTAAAAGGCCATATACCCGGATGTCGTCAGCAGCTGGTTCCCCTCCTGCACGGCTGCTTTCAGGCATCCATAGTTCAGAAACAATTCTAAGAAAAAAGATATATACATTTTTCTTTTCCTTTTACTGTTTCTCCAATTTTCTGCTGTAGTTTCACTGAGACTTCATTAACAGACCAGTTACTGATGCATGCCTTCTGATTACTTGGAAGAGTCAACAGTGCAGAGTTTAGGAGCCTCAGAAATTGTTGATATTCATTCATACATTCATGATACAGAAGGGAGGAGACCAAACACAGAAGAGAGAACTGAATGCCCTGGTTAAAAATAGCTGCTCTTTGGTTCCCATGAAACCTGCAAACTTGTTCATATGCCAGACAAAATATTTGCTTCTGCCAGGCCTCTTTAGTCACTCTCTTCTGCTTTTTTAAGGCCACTTCCTGTTGCATTTTTTGACAGAATGCAGTCAAATGAGAAGAGATTTCTGGTGAATTCATAGTTTTACAGTTGCTTCTTCCAAAACAACAGTTCTGAAATTTTATTACTTGCATATAAAGTCCAAAACAGCATAGCTCCACAATATTTCCAAGACCTGGTGGGTCCTAATGTTCCTAACAGAGTTCTCCGTTCTCAGAGTGCAGGTTTACTTGTAGTTCCTAAAAGATCCCAACGTACATTTGGAGGATGGGTCTTCTTTTAAAAGAAAAACTTTAAACTTTATTATTCTTGTCAGTATGTATCTCATGAAACACACAGAGTTTTGCGTCTGCCTTTACATCACTAGTTTTCACTAGGAGCAGTGGGCTGCTAGTTTTCCAGCGCCCGGGGCAAAACTGAACCTGGCTCCTCCCATCCCAAGCCCATCTCTGTAAGCACTAGGCCATCACTCCCCAAGCTGCTATCAGGAAGCATCACTATGGAACCAACTTCCAGTTTGGGTGAAGGAGGCTGACACCACCTCCACCTTTAAACCAAACTTCAAATGTTTGTGTTCAGTAAAACATCTAGTTGGTGTAAACTTTAGTGTGTCAGGACCAGTAGTCACAGCTGCAGCTGCAGGACCAGACTGGAGCAGCTGGTCTTCAACACAGCTTCATCTGGATCTGCTGCTGTAGACCTGCTGCAGGGGGACCCCAACATGATCCACTGACCTGCAGTCCCACCTCTGACCACCTCAGTGTCTGCTGTCTACACCTGTTTAGATAGTGGTCTCTGTAGTCCACCAACTAACCAGGTACCAGTCTGATGGACAGAAAACTCTCAGTTCTCCAGTTAACAGATAATTATACTGATGGATCTGGTCTTTGGTACCTTTGACGGTGTGTCTGTGTCTCTTCTCTCTACTTCCTGTTCTACCTGCTGGTCTTCAGCAGGAGGGTCCCCCCTTATGATCCATGTTTCTTCCCCCTTATGATCCAGGTCCTGGTCCAGGTTTCTTCCCTCCTTATGATCCAGGTCCTGATCCAGGTTTCTTCCCCCTTATGATCCAGGTCCTGGTCCAGGTTTCTTCCCCCATATGATCCAGGTCCTGGTCCAGGTTTCTTCCCCCTTATGATCCAGGTCCTGGTCCATGTTTCTTCCCCCTTATGATCCAGGTCCTGGTCCAGGTTTCTTCCCTCCTTATGATCCAGGTCCTGGTCCAGGTTTCTTCCCCCTTATGATCCAGGTCCTGGTCCAGGTTTCTTCCCTCTTAAAGGGGACTTTTTACCTGCCGTTGTTTATGTAATAATTGCTCGGGGGTCATGTTCTGGTCTCTGGAAAGATCCTGGAGACAACTTGTGTTGTAATAGGCGCTATATAAATAAAATTTAATTACATCAGACCTGACGTAAAGTCTAGCACTCACTGTCCAGCAGGAAAAACACATTCATTTAAATGCTGACTTCAAATTTGTTCAAAGACAAAGGGGAGCATATCACCATTTGTCTCATTTGGTTCTAGTTTATCTGAAAATAACTGGACCATTCACAGATGCATGCATCTAAAGTTCAGACCAGAGTCCTTAGGTGCCAGCGCTGCATACTTCATGTACACGTGTGTCAGGATGAACTAAAATCAACTTTGGTTGGATTTGTGCATACCCCAAGCGTCATTTGGCAGTTCACCTCTACAAAGTAGTGAAACTTGCTTTTATTCTTAAAGTTAGGAGACATTTGAAAACAATGTTTCTTCTGGTGTTTGAGCTCCTTATGATTTACACCCGAACAATGATAACAAAACCACATGGAACCTAATTTCCCAGATATATTATAATTAAAATGTTTACAACCTAAATCCAAAGTAAATTGATTAGTTTTTCTCTTTGTGTCATGAAGATGTGAACACACATCAGTGATGGTTGTGAGTAATACAGACGTTCATCACTTGAGATGAGATGAACAGTATTAATGATCCTTTCAGTGAAGAACAATTCACGTGACATCAACATGGTGGCATAATCACACTCGTGTTCTAGAAACGACTGCGTAAAGTCGTGTAATTACACAACAACAGCAGCTTCGGTCCAACTAGAAGACACTGAAGAGTTTGGAGGGGGCTTGTCTTCAGGCACCATGCTGACCTGCTGGTCCAGGATGAAGACTGGATCATCAGCTGATTTAGGTTACCAAGAGGATCCTTCTAGATCTGAACTGGTCCCAGTTACAGAGGGAGACTGGGGGAGGTTTTTCATGCCAGTACCAGTACAAGTCCTCACCATGCTGGTTCAACAGGAGTCTTTCAGTGGGACCTGCTGACAGGTGGGACACCTGTCAGTCATCCCTGATCCAACTGTGACGGCCTTATGAGACGACTGATCCAGATGAGACCAGATACAGACCATCTACTGAACTGTCTGAACAAATATTCAAATGTCAGCAGTTGTTGAGCCGTTGATGTACACCCGAGTGTTTCGCTGCGCTGACAGTCATGTGGATGTATGTAGAGTCATGTGACTCATCCGTGTTGCATTCAGTTAGCATGTGATTCTGGAAAAAAAACAACACGAACAGGTCATTTCATTGTTGATTTTCTTCACTACACTCAAGGATCTAAAGTCTGTTTTAGTCATGGGTTTGGAGTCTGGGAGGGGTTAGGTCATGTGATAGGACGACCCCCAGTGAAATCACACTGCAATTTAGTTTTAGTTTCATGCTCAAACACAAAATATCAACCAAAACCTTGTGAGACTTCGTCTGACTAGAACAGACTTCATCAGGAGATCTGGCATATCTCCATGCTGAAGAACAGACAGGTGTTTACCACCAACTCCTATATCAGGAGGAACGGGCTTCACCTCCAGCAGAGTCTGTAAATGAATCATGAACGGCGGAAAACCAGTCGGACCGCCGTGGGAGACGACACAGCTGCTGATGTGCTGCTGATGTGTCCGTTAAAGAGGTCACACGGCAGTGTGCCGTTACACTCACATAATCATTTTCCATTTCAAAAAACAGATGCACGCAGAAGAAAAGGTCTCATGAGCATTGGAAAGTCAGTCAAAATGAAGGTTGAGTTCAAGCGCTGGTCTCGGGCTCCATGCTGCTTATCAACAGTTAACTCAATGTTGTTTATGCATCAAAACGGTTATTAAAGAGGTCGAAAGTCAAGGTTTTAGACTTTAACAGAGACCAGTTTTAAGACAAGCCTTTTAAGTTTAGAAAAGACGAGTCTAGAGTTTAACACAGATGAGTGTTTAGAGTTTTACCAAAAAGATCTTCCTAAACTATGAAAACCAGGCGCACAGATGGGTTAATGCCTCAGTCAACAGGCCTCTACTGGGTTTTGTGGACTCCAGCTCATTTAACTCTTGGAGTGTCAGAATGCATTGTTCTTCCTGCCGCTTTGTTAAATCTGTATAAACTCAGGTTTTATCTGGAAAGGAGAAGAACAGGAAATCAAAAGGTGAACGGGATCTGGCAGTAGATCATTAAATCTTTTTTATTGTGTTTAATCAGACGACTGCACATCTACCACGTAGGACTGTGAGCAAATGAATCTGCTGGGGTTGCAGTGATGGTCCAGGCTGAACTCTGCTTTTTCTGCTTCGAAAAGACATCTGCCTAAGCTTCATCACACCTGCTTCGTGCCAGATTGACCCAGACCCTCCATCTCAGCTGTGCAAGCATCGAGTTTGATGGACATCGTGTAAAAGGACTGTACTCAGACTTTGGTGTTGTCTTTTTTAAATATGTTGTAGCACTCCTTATAAAAGTCTAACAAACCACCTCATTAAATAAAACAAGACAAAAAAATTGAATGTGTATTTGATCTATTCTTAAGATGAAAATCACACAAGTCTTTTCTGATTAGACGCCATGATTTTAGGTCAACTTTGATAAATACTGATTTATATTCTTCAATCAGTGGGGATATGAATTAAAATAAACCCTTTCTCGATGTCACAGATGTTTTGATGGACCATCTCTCCACCCTGACCTCTTACTTACATGCTCTCAAAACAATAGCTGACAACTTCCTCCTTTGGTGCCGAGTCATCCTTCCCGTGGTCACCAGACACTTCATGACACTTCTGAAGTTCTGAACAAGCTCCTGCATCAATAACCAGCCTAGAGTGATTTGAAAAGGCTTTTGGAATACTGAGCACATTTTCTCACAGTGTCTCCAAAGGTAAAATCTGTCATGTTGGATAGGGTCATGACTGGCTGAGGAATAAGGAGAGGCAGCAGGAGTCGACCGTTTGTGGGATGGGAACAAGGAGTTCCCACCGTCACACCAGCTGACAAATCATAGATATAATAAACCTGGAACTTCTAACTACAATTCAGATGCTTTGAGCACATAAAAAAGTTATTCCTTAATCGTTTTAGTTTTGTTTTAAGCAAAACTACAGCATTAAATGACTGTAAAATGTTCTCTGTACACACAGATGGATGACTTGTGAACATTCATGCCCAAACGCACACAGAAGATTCGTCAGGAATGAATTTACACACACCCCACAGGAGGTCATTGATACGAAGCCGACAGCTGAACCCCACACAGCCGGACTGAGTCTCCAGCCAGACAGGAAAAGATCTGGGTGTGTGCGTGCGTGCGTGCGTGCGTGCGTGCGTGCGTGCGTGCGTGTGTGTGTGTCGCTGTCAGAGATAAGCAGGTCAGGGCTACAGAGAGATAAAATTCAGGATGGAGCCCCCCACCACACACACACACACACACACACACACGCACACACACAGATTCAAACACACACACGCACGCACACACGCACATGCGCTGGCTGCAGCCACTGCCTAAACCAACCAAACGGTCATTCAGCTGTCAGCTCGCTAACAGACAGTTTAACTGCACTCCATTAACATAACTAATTGACCCTCGTAGGTCTAACAAAGTGGCAAATTTATGAGCAGAGTCATGTCCTCTCCTCATTTACGCTGATGAAGCGTTTATTTGGCCTGCTGAGCATCACTTCAGCACCAAAAATGAGGAAACTTTAAAATCCCATAAAACTGCTGCATGTATTAGAGGTAAAAGTGGACTAGTATTACTTAATGAACCTATCATTTGTCATCTGATATTCTTTAATTAACTGTGACTAATAAGAAGCATGGTCTGCTGCAGCTTTTCAGAATCAGTAGGTCCTGACCTTCATGGCAGGTCCTCCTGAAGGGTTATCAGAGACATGAAAGGCTGTGAGATGATTATTGACAGAAGAAATGAGTTAACATAGCCAGTCTCACGTTCTTTTCTCTTATCTTTGAATTTGTGAAAACCGCAGCAACTTGTGTTTACAAATCTAACAGCTCACAGACGCTGCTGGGCGTCGCCCACATGTTCACTTGTCAAGCAAATGTTTTTGGGCAACTGTTTAATCTCGAGCAACAAATCGTGTTTTACATTTAGTTCAGTTCAAATAAAATTTATTTATACAGCTTCTATTACAGCACAAGTTGTCTCTAGGATCTTTCCAGAGACCCAGAACATGACCCCCGAGCAATTATTACATAAACAACGGCACCCCTGCGAGGGGCAGGGGTCCACCTGGACAGGTTGCCAGTCCATCACAGAGCCACATGCAGAGACAAACAACTGTGCACGCTCATGCTCACACCTACAGGCAATTTAGAATCACCATTCAACTGAGTATGCATGTGTTTGGACTGTGGGAGGAAGCCGGAGCACCTGGAGGGAACCCACACAAGCACAGGGAGAACATGCAAACCCCACACAAGTGGGAAAGACCCACCGGGCCGGGAATCAAACCAGGAACCTTCTTGCTGTGAGGCAACAGTGCTTTAGAAATGAAATAATCTTGCTGTTGTCAACCATTAAGTTTAGTGCTAAGTGAACTGATCTACTAGTGATCTAGTGATCTACTCCTCTTTTCCTCTTCCTCGTCCTTGAACCCTCAAAGAACACTGACCACAGACCTGATCATTAATTAATAATAAAAGGGATGTGAATGCAGCCTGCACTGGTGATGCATGAATACACTAGAACACCAGCTCGGTTTGTCCTGAATGACCCTCAGCAAGAAGAACAAGTTATTCACTTCCTGCACAGCACAATGGCTGTTGTTCTTGACAGGATGTGACATCATCACCAAGGAAGTTGTTAGAGGAAGTGGCTGTGTCTCCTTGTGTGAAGTGGAGACAGTGTATCTGTCCATCTGTCTCCTGATCAATGACGGCCACGGCTGCAGGTCAGCTGCTCCTTACATCAGAAGCTTTCATTGATCTGATCAGCTGGCTTTACATCAATTAGTGTAAAGCCAATCACAGATGGACGGTGGACCCCACCAAGGACAGGTACCCAGAACATCCCATCACAAACAAGCAAGTTCACACTCAAGTCTTCTGACTCCTGATACAGGCCATGCTTATATCCCGCCCCCATTACTGCAACTTCCTCCTCACCATCCTTCCAGCTCGTCTGCTCAAACCACTACAAAGGTCCAGAATGCAGCAGCACGTCTGGTCTTTCATCGACACAGACGGGCACACGTCACACCTCTGTTCACTGGTCTTCAGTGGCTACCTGTGGCTGCTCCAATAAAACACAGGTCCCTGTCACTGGTCTACAAGGTGGTCTCAGAGTCCACAGCTGCCTGAATGAACCCCGTCGTAAAGGTTCACACCCCTTCAGGAGCACTGCGCTCTTCACAAGAGCACAGACTGGCCTTGTCTTCTCCTCCCGCGAGGAGATCTCAGTCCAGACTGTTCTACACGTGGTTCCTCAAAGGCGGAACAAGTTACGAGTTGATACAGGAGTGGAGTCGTCCCTCAGTACGTTCAAGAAGGTGTTGAAAACTGTCCTCTGTGCTCTCCAGTTTCTACTAAACTGCAGTAAACTGCATTTGAATGTCGCCTTAGCCGCACGGATTTAAACGCGGATTCATCTGCACCTACTTTGTGATCTGCTATGTTCCTGTGGCTTTTATTCCTCTGTTGGAAGTCGCTTTGGAAAAAAAGATGTGAAAAATGAAATGCAGTTTGGTTGAAAGCTGGAGCCAAGACCCCCACAGACACAGGAAGACATGGAAACTGCATTCATGACCTCAGGAAGGAGTAAAATCACTTTCATTGTAGTTTCATTCATAAGTGTGTGTGTTTATATGCCTTGAAATGTAGACATGTTTTCTGGTGTATAAATTCTCCCATAAGTTATGCCTACAGAACTTTTAGAAAACTCTGAGAGACTATGAGACTAGTTGCATCAAACCATGAAAACAGAGATCCAAAACTAGACCTCAGCTGCTTCTGTCTCAAAGTTATTACAAAATACTGAGATATGTGGTACTGGCTGAAAATAGATAGACCTGTGTATATTAACAAGTAAAATAAAATAAATAAAATCAAACAGATAACCTAGTTCTGAAATGTGAAATGTGCTGCTAAAAACGATTCATACAAGAAACTTCTAGAGAATTGTATTGCGGCTTTGCCACCAAAGACTAGAGGTAGTATTTACGTCCAATGTTCCGTTGTTTTTACTGTCAGTAGTTCACTGTGGCAGCACAGGGGCTTAGCGGTCAGCACTGTTGCCTCACAGCATGAAGGTTCCTGGTTTGATTCCCTGGCAGGAGTCTTTCTGTTTGCATGTTTTGCATGTTCTCCCAATATTGAGTGGGTTCCCTTCAGGTGCTCTGGCTTCCTCCCACAGACCAAAAAAAAAAAAATGCATGGTAGGTTGATTGATAATTCTGAATTGCCCGTAGATGTGGGTGTGAGCGTACATGGTTGTTTGTCATGTAGGTGACCCTGTGATAGACCGGGGACCTGTCCACAGTCCTGTTGACTCTCGCCTGTAATGAGTCGAGTTAGGCTCCGGCAGACCCCTGTGACCCTGCAAAGGATGTAAGGATGCAAAGCAGGTATAGAAAATGGATGGATGGATGGATGTTAGATGGATGTTGGATGGATGGATAGTTCACACTGAATTGTTCCAATTATACATAACTGGCTCTCTTTTAAGACTGTCCAAAGATCAGGACTGCACATAAGTGGAGTTTTTCCCAACAGATGAAGGATTTAATTTCACTCCTCACAGAAAACGATGGCTGTGTGTATGTGTGTGAGCCAGAAACAGAGAGTGTGTGTGTCTGTGTGTCCAAAGGCATCTTCTAAAGTAACAGCTTGTGCTGCCTGTGGGACAACGTGCACTGTCTCTCTCTCACAATAAATGCTCCAGGCCTGTAACTCATTAATGGTTCAACATATGGCCTCACACACAAACAGAAAGACAATAATGTAGCTCTTACAATATTGATTCTGAGGCAGTTTATTTCTTCCTTTTTTACAGTCCTGCATGGCTCTTCTGTTTTGTTTCATCAGTTTATTTGAGTCTTACTAATGAGAAAAAGACACCTGACTTGTTCCTGGAAGCAGTTTCTCCCTTCTATTCTATTACAATTGGACTATTTTGGGTATTTTTTCCATGTTTTCACCCAGTCTGTAACATCCAGTCTTCTAACAGTGAGGTCCTTGTCTCCTTGGTCTCTGGAGGCCATCGTATACCCAGATGTACTCTGAACTACAGTGGGAGGACATGATAACACATTCTTTTGTTTCAATATTTTAAGCTATATTTATTTTTAAGAACACAGACTGTTGTTCTTTGTAAAGCTGACTGGCTGTTCCTGTCACCATCTCTTCAGTCCTGATTCTAGATCTTACACTAAGAAGAAAAGTAAATTCAGAGGGACTAGGCACCACTTCTCCAGTCTTCCTTCTGTATGTCCTAGTTCTTGTGGAATGAGACTCCTTTCCAGCTCACTGATCTGGGGTTAAGGGCTCCATTCTGCTCCTGCATCCTTTCTGACCAACAGACCACAGTCAGGATTGGACAGCACTACTGCAGAATCATCACCTTCAACACAGGTGCTCCTCAAGGAATGGCCACCACCTGCACAAAGGGAGGGACAGCCGACACCCGGAGTCGGCACAGGGCCAGTCATAAGGAACCTGCCAACATGTCATGGGCATGCCCAGCCAGTAATTAGTCACCACACCACCCCCTCCAGAAAACCCCCCTAGAGGCCAGCCCACGCACCAGACATACTAGCCGAGGCTTATCCTGGACCTGCCAAAGCCCCAGAAAGTCTACGCCACAGGGCCAGTCACAAATAGCAAGGATGTGCACCAGACAGCCTAGGCACCCAGAGGGTCCCCCGGGTCCCACCCAGCAGCAGATGGCCCAAAGCATCCCCCGACCCACTCTGCGAACCCCCTTCCATCTCAGCTGACCAATTTCTTTTTTAATATTTATTTACTTATCTTTTCCTTTTCCTCTTATCCTTGTTTATTTATGTCCCTCCTATGTTCATTTTTTTATGTGAATCCATGTGTGTCTTGAGTGCATTAAAAAGAAACTGGGAATTGCGGGGTCAACATTCCCTGCATGTCCCAGTCTTTCATATAGCCAATTGTGTGTTTTTATTTATTCAGTTATCTTTATTCTTGTATTTTAATTTTTTTAATGTAATTTTGTATGTGTCTTGGGTGCATTAAAAAGAAAGTGGGACATGCAAGGTGGATAATCCCTGCATGTCCCAAACCTTCTGTGTAACTAAAATGTATGTTTTGCAAATTTCTTTTCCCAGGTACCTGGGATGCCATGCAGGACCACTGCCGACCAGAGGCACCGCGACACCCCATACCTGTCCTAGCACCACCCCCGGGTAGAGATCAGTGGTAGTATGGTAGACTTCTGATATATTGGAGAAGACTTTAATAAGTTTGGTGGTTTGGAGAAAGGGTGTTGACAGTTTGTAAGTACAGTACTGTGGTGACTGTTGCCATCAATGATGTGTAAAGAGTCTTTATCCAATGAGTAACTGATTTATCAAAGCAACATTTTTTAAATTTAAAACATTTTTTTAAATACATTTTCCAAATTAACATTAATATGAAATGCTTTTTTGCCATCTAATGAAAATATGGCTGTTGGGGCATTTTTGCAGTGAGTTATTAATTAAAATGAATAGTCTTAGTATAGGTTGCAAACTTTAGCTCCTTACTGATAAATTTAGTGTCTGAATTAATCTGAGACAAAAGACAATAACTCACTGGAAGAGTAGGATCTCTTGCAGGTTTTAATATTCAAGAAATCTGGCTGTTTCCTGAACCAGCAGAAAAAGGTAAAACTTTGTAAAAAAAACCACCAGGACAAACTTCTTGACTTAAATTTGGTGCCAGGTTTGTACAGTAAGTGTGAACAAAAGTACTGGAGATGAGAGGCGGAGACAAGATGTTTTAACGACCGCCCCAAGAGAAGCTGCAGGTGAGCTGTGCCAACCGTCAGCTGCCACGCCCACAGGAAGCAGGAACCCACGAGGCAAACAGAAACAAACCACAGACCCAAGCGGTGTCCACAGCCTTATCAGTTTAAACCTTGGTTAAGGTCTTGCCAGCACCTACACTAAATTCAAAGCTTGAGAATTACTGCAGAACAGCTTGAGATTGTAAATGCAGCTTTAACGTGGATGTGTTTGGAAACAGGGATTTAGCTGATTGAATGTCCTTCATAATCTGCTCAGAAGGTTTGTGCGTCGTTACTGGGAATTTGCCACAGTTACAGGAAGTGCTGGAAAAGTGGCAAAAAATTCCAGAGTGCAGGCTGTGTGTGCTGAGGTTGTAGCACACACACACACACACACACACACACACACACACACACACACACACACACACACACACACACACACACACACACTGAGGGGCCTGATGGAACCAATTAGCAGACGTTATCATGGCCTGGAGACGTCACAAGCTGTTCACACACCCCACCCTCCTCCTGTTGCTGGGGGGTCTTTGTGTGTGTGTGTGTGTGTGTGTGTGTGTGTGTGTGTGTGTGTGTGTGTGTGTGTGTGTGTCACTTAACATCACTGTTAAAATATTTACAGTCTTCTGTATTTTACAGTTTAATGACTGACCTACATTAGTGAGTGTGTGTGTGTTTGTGTTTATGTGTGTGCGTGTGTGTGTGTGAGAGAGAGAGTGTGTGTGTGTGTGTGTGTGTGGAGTGTGTGGAGTGTGTGTGTGTTTGATGTCATGGTAACTGTCAGTGACCTCAGACAGGAACCATTTATAGTTGGAATCGCAGACGTTTGCGGGGATCTGTGTGTCATCACATTAAAAATCAACTGTTTTCTGTTCACGTTCCATCAGTCTTTTGATTTAACATTTGTACACCAGGAACACTGACCAAAGGGCTGCAAGATGTCACCTAACACTGAGATAAACACTGGAGTAGTTGAGTTTGTGAAAACATCCCATGCATCCTTCTTCGTGTAAAGATAGGAGCTTGTAGGACGTCTTTGCCCAGAAGCAAAGCTTTTTTACATTTTTCCCACAGACATAAGATGAGTCAACGTTGGAGCTCTTCTTCTTCAAAAGACAGGTTTGGAAGCCAGTAACCTTCAAACATAGATTTTAAGTTACTTTCCTGAAGTTTCAGTGAGAAAAACATACTGATCATGTTCATACCCATCTTGGGGACATGATCAGTTCAGCTTGTTTATTGTCTCAAGCTCTATGTTGCCTTTAGGATCTCTCCAGAGACCAGAACATGACCCCCAAGTAATTATTACATAAACAACAGCAGGTAAAAACTCCCCTTTAGGAAGGAAGAAACCTGGACCAGGACCTGGATCATAAGGGGGGACCCTCCTGCTGAAGACCAGCCGGGTAGAACAGGAAGTAAAGAGAAGAGACACAGACACAACATCAAAGTTTGAAAAGACCAGATCCATCAGTATTATTATCTGTTAACTGGAGAACTGAGAGTTTTCTGTCCATCAGACTGGTTCCTGGTTAGTTGGTGGACTACAGAGACCACTATCTAAACAGGTGTAGACAGCAGACACTGAGGTGGTCAGAGGTGGGACTGCAGGTCAGTGGGTCATGTTGGTGTCCCCCTGCAGCATTCGCGCTGCTGCATTTGGGATCATCTGGAGGATCTTCAGAGAATTACCTGGACATCCAGCCAACAACACATTACAGTAATCTGGTCTAGAAGATACGAACGCGTGAATTAGTTTTCCAGCATCACTCTGAAAGAGGATGCTCCTGATCTTTGTGATATTACAGAGATGGAAAAACGCAGTCTTACAACCTGATTAATCTGCTGTTTAAATGATGAATCCTGATCAAAATAACTCCAAGGTTTCTCACAGTTTTACTGGAGGCCATCACAACACCATTTAATCCCACAAACAACCTCTTTTTTTTTTTTCCCAGAATTTAGAAGCAAAAAGTTACTGGACATCCAGTCCTTGATGTCCTGATGCTGATGGTTCCATTTCATCTTGATAGACAAATACAGCTGCGTATCATCAGCATAACAATGAACAATAATACTGTTTTATACTGTACTCAACATATCTGCTTTTGTCACTGTACTAGTAGGTTCATCAACTTCAGTCTTCAAGAGACTCCAAAATGTCAATACTGGGACTACCCTTTACGATCCAAATGCCAGGAGTGAGATTCTGTTAGCTGAAAAAAATGGCAAAAGCTTGAGAGAGCTCAGTGATAAAATGATGCATGCTGACATGAAGGTGGAGTAATGTACTAGTAGATTGAAACTGGCTCTGAAATCTACATCATCTGCTATAGTATTGTACACTAGAGCATCGTATAGTATAGCACAGTATGATATGGTGTAAACACTTTGGTATATTGTACTACAGTATGGTATAATCTACGACAGTATGGTATAATATACTACAGTATGGTATAGGGTCGTAAGGTATGGTATAATGTATACAGTATGGTTTATTGTACTACAGGATGGCACAGTGTACTACAGTATGGTATAGTGTAGTAAGGTATGGTATAATGTACTACAATATGGTGTAATGTATACAGTGTGGTATAGTGTACTACAGTATGGTACAGTGTACTACAGTATGGTATAATGTACCACAGTACAGTATAGTGTACTACAGTATGGTATAATGTAATACAGTATGGTATAGTGTACTACAGTATGGTATATTGTACTACAGGATGGTACAGTGTACTACAGTATGGTATAGTGTAGTAAGGTATGGTATAATGTACTACAGTATGGTATAATGTATACAGTATGGTATAGTGTACTACAGTATGGTACAGTGTACTACAGTATGGTAAAGTGTACTACAGTATGGTATAATGTATACAGTATGGTATTGTGTACTACAGTAAGGTACAGTGTAGTAAGGTATGGTATAGTGTACTACAGTATGGTATTGTGTATTACAGTATGGTATAATGTACTACAGTATGGTACAGTGTAGTAAGGTATGGTATAGTGTAGTAAGGTATGGTATAGTGTACTACAGTATGGTATAATGTATACAGTATGGTATAGTGTACTACAGTATGGTACAGTGTAGTAAGGTATGGTATAGTGTACTACAGTATGGTATAATGTATACAGTATGGTATAGTGTAGTAAGTTATGGTATAGTGTACTACAGTATGGTATAATGTATACAGTATGGTATAATGTACTACAGTATGGTATAATGTATACAGTATGGTATAGTGTACTACAGTATGGTACAGTGTAGTAAGGTATGGTATAGTGTAGTAAGGTATGGTATAGTGTACTACAGTATGGTATAATGTATACAGTATGGTATAGTGTACTACAGTATGGTACAGTGTAGTAAGGTATGGTATAGTGTACTACAGTATGGTATAATGTATACAGTATGGTATAGTGTAGTAAGTTATGGTATAGTGTACTACAGTATGGTATAATGTATACAGTATGGTATAATGTACTACAGTATGGTATAATGTATACAGTATGGTATAGTGTACTACAGTATGGTATAATGTATACAGTATGGTACAGTGTAGTAAGGTATGGTATAGTGTACTACAGTATGGTATAATGTATACAGTATGGTATAATGTATACAGTATGGTATAGTGTAGTAAGTTATGGTATAGTGTACTACAGTATGGTATAATGTATACAGTATGGTATAATGTACTACAGTATGGTATAATGTATACAGTATGGTATAGTGTACTACAGTATGGTATAATGTATACAGTATGGTACAGTGTAGTAAGTTATGGTATAGTCTACTACAGTATGGTATAATGTATACAGTGTAATATGGTGTACTACAGTATGGTATAGTGTAGTAAGGTATGGTATTGTGTACTACAGTAGGGTACAGTGTACTACAGTATGGTACAGTGTACTACAGTATGGTATAGTGTACTACAGTATGGTATAGTGTATTACAGTATAGTATAGTTTACTACAGTATGGTACAATGTACTACAGTATGGTATAGTGTACTACAGTATGGTAAAGTGTACTACAGTATGGTATAATGTACTACAGTATGGTACAGTGTACTACAGTATGGTATTGTGTACTACAGTATGGTATAATGTACTACAGTATGGTACAGTGTACTACAGTATGGTATTGTGTACTACAGTATGGTATAGTGTACTACAGTATGGTAAAGTGTACTACAGTATGGTACAATGTACTACAGTATGGTATGGTGTACTACAGTATGGTAAAGTGTACTACAGTATTGTATAATGTACTACAGTATGGTATGGTGTACTACAGTATGGTAAAGTGTACTACAGTATGGTATAATGTACTACAGTATGGTATGGTGTACTACAGTATGGTAAAGTGTACTACAGTATGGTATAATGTACTACAGTATGGTATAGTGTACTACAGTATGGTAAAGTGTACTACAGTATGGTATAATGTACTACAGTATGGTATGGTGTACTACAGTATGGTAAAGTGTACTACAGTATGGTATAATGTACTACAGTATGGTATGGTGTACTACAGTATGGTATAATGTACTACAGTATGGTATAATGTACTACAGTATGGTAAAGTGTACTACAGTATGGTATGGTGTACTACAGTATGGTAAAGTGTACTACAGTATGGTATAATGTACTACAGTATGGTATGGTGTACTACAGTATGGTAAAGTGTACTACAGTATGGTATAATGTACTACAGTATGGTATGGTGTACTACAGTATGGTAAGGTGTACTACAGTATGGTATAATGTACTACAGTATGGTAAAGTGTACTACAGTATGGTATAATGTACTACAGTATGGTATGGTGTACTACAGTATGGTAAAGTGTACTACAGTATGGTATAATGTACTACAGTATGGTATAATGTACTACAGTATGGTATGGTGTACTACAGTATGGTAAAGTGTACTACAGTATGGTATAATGTACTACAGTATGGTATAATGTACTACAGTATGGTAAAGTGTACTACAGTATGGTATAATATACTACAGTATGGTATGGTGTACTACAGTATGGTAAAGTGTACTACAGTATGGTAAAGTGTACTACAGTATGGTATAATGTACTACAGTATGGTATGGTGTACTACAGTATGGTAAAGTGTACTACAGTATGGTAAAGTGTACTACAGTATGGTATGGTGTACTACAGTATGGTATAATGTACTACAGTATGGTATGGTGTACTACAGTATGGTATGGTGTACTACAGTATGGTATAATGTACTACAGTATGGTAAAGTGTACTACAGTATGGTAAAGTGTACTACAGTATGGTATAATGTACTACAGTATGGTATGGTGTACTACAGTATGGTAAAGTGTACTACAGTATGGTATAATGTACTACAGTATGGTAAAGTGTATTACAGTATGGTATGGTGTACTACAGTATGGTATAATGTACTACAGTATGGTATGGTGTACTACAGTATGGTATGGTGTACTACAGTATGGTATAATGTACTACAGTATGGTATGGTGTACTACAGTATGGTATGGTGTACCACAGTATGGTAAAGTGTACTACAGTATGGTAAAGTGTACTACAGTATGGTATGGTGTACTACAGTATGGTAAAGTGTACTACAGTATGGTAAAGTGTACTACAGTATGGTATAATGTACTACAGTATGGCATGGTGTACTACAGTATGGTAAAGTGTACTACAGTATGGTATAATGTACTACAGTATGGTAAAGTGTACTACAGTATGGTATGGTGTACTACAGTATGGTAAAGTGTACTACAGTATGGTAAAGTGTACTACAGTATGGTATAATGTACTACAGTATGGTAAAGTGTACTACAGTATGGTATAATGTACTACAGTATGGTAACGTGTACTACAGTATGGTATGGTGTACTACAGTATGGTATAATGTACTACAGTATGGTATGGTGTACTACAGTATGGTATGGTGTACTACAGTATGGTATAATGTACTACAGTATGGTATGGTGTACTACAGTATGGTATAATGTACTACAGTATGGTAAAGTGTACTACAGTATGGTAAAGTGTACTACAGTATGGTATGGTGTACTACAGTATGGTAAAGTGTACTACAGTATGGTATAATGTACTACAGTATGGTAAAGTGTATTACAGTATGGTATGGTGTACTACAGTATGGTATAATGTACTACAGTATGGTATGGTGTACTACAGTATGGTATGGTGTACTACAGTATGGTATAATGTACTACAGTATGGTATGGTGTACTACAGTATGGTATGGTGTACTACAGTATGGTAAAGTGTACTACAGTATGGTAAAGTGTACTACAGTATGGTATGGTGTACTACAGTATGGTAAAGTGTACTACAGTATGGTAAAGTGTACTACAGTATGGTATAATGTACTACAGTATGGTATGGTGTACTACAGTATGGTAAAGTGTACTACAGTATGGTATAATGTACTACAGTATGGTAAAGTGTACTACAGTATGGTATGGTGTACTACAGTATGGTAAAGTGTACTACAGTATGGTAAAGTGTACTACAGTATGGTATAATGTACTACAGTATGGTAAAGTGTACTACAGTATGGTAAAGTGTACTACAGTATGGTATAATGTACTACAGTATGGTAAAGTGTACTACAGTATGGTAAAGTGTACTACAGTATGGTAAAGTGTACTACAGTATGGTATAATGTACTACAGTATGGTATGGTGTACTACAGTATGGTAAAGTGTACTACAGTATGGTATAATGTACTACAGTATGGTAAAGTGTACTACAGTATGGTATGGTGTACTACAGTATGGTAAAGTGTACTACAGTATGGTAAAGTGTACTACAGTATGGTATAATGTACTACAGTATGGTAAAGTGTACTACAGTATGGTAAAGTGTACTACAGTATGGTATAATGTACTACAGTATGGTAAAGTGTACTACAGTATGGTAAAGTGTACTACAGTATGGTATAATGTACTACAGTATGGTAAAGTGTACTACAGTATGGTAAAGTGTACTACAGTATGGTATAATGTACTACAGTATGGTAAAGTGTACTACAGTATGGTAAAGTGTACTACAGTATGGTATGGTGTACTACAGTATGGTATAATGTACTACAGTATGGTAAAGTGTACTACAGTATGGTAAAGTGTACTACAGTATGGTAAAGTGTACTACAGTATGGTATAGATGTAACAATAAAATTCATCACAACATTGTAGCTTAGCTTAATATAATATCACCACTTTGATAAAAATGGATGTGACTTCAATAGCAATAAAACATCACAGCTGATGTCATCAAATGACTGATTTCAAGTTTATCACAATAATTTACTGTCAGAGTTTTATTACTTTTGCTGCATCTGACCCTCGATCGCAGTAAACTGCCAGAAAACAATCGGAAACAAGTACTTTTGATTATGTTTGCGCAAGTTGAATTCTTTTGTCCACATTGTGCTATCACAAAAGGAAATCTGGACTCAGCCAGTACTTCAGAGGAATAAACAGTCACTTCCTTCCATTTTTGGAAATGTCAGCAGCTACGCCCACCTCCTCCAGCCGACCTCATGCAGAGTCAGCACATTACCACATCAAAGGTCTGTTTCTGATCAACTGATCTCAGATCAATTCATGTAAACACAGATTGGGCCGTGTGTCTATTAGCATTCCAAAGATAACATCCCCCATAGTGAGCCATGCACTGAATCTGAGTGTGTTTGTGGAGCTCCGTCAGGTATCAGACGGTCGCTGTAGTTTGTCACCAGTGATCTGATTAGATTGCAGCGACACGCAGACTATTATTTTTACTATCAATTTGCATCAGAACAAATTGTCTTTACAAGCACATAAATAAAAAGAAAAATGAAAATGTTTGTGGAGGAATTCAGCCAAAATAAGAAGCTATGTAGAGCAGACATACATATGCTCAAATACTACAAAAAGGACAAAGAAATACTACAAGCAGAACTACGACGTGCTGCTGTGGTCAATGTTCATGTTGAAGCTGCAGTAACATAAACCAACATGAAACCGATTCTCCTGGATCTATATACTTTCAGAAGCTTGAATTGGAAGTAAATCTTTTCACAGCTGTGTGGAAGTGAACTAGAGAACAAACCACAACACAGGAAGTGCAAAATACACTGCAAAAACCCATTTGTAAATAAGAAAAAAAACTTTAGAATACTACGTTAGAATAATACTTTAGACTAGTTTGCTAGTTTTAAGAACTCTATTCAAGAACATTTTTCTTTCCCCGTGGACAAATATTTTTATACTTAAATATGACAATTTTGACTACATTTATAGAATATCATGCTTCTTTCAAGAGGGGCTGTTTTTGCAGTTCAGATACACTGTGACACACAAACACCACAGGTTTTTCTCCTTGTGAAAGAAAGTTAGTTCTTACTGGTTTTTGTGGTTTTTAATCTCGACTCCAGTCTGCTGTGGTCCATGAACTCTGAGGTTTACCAGGACTTCTAAGAAGGCATCTCACGTAAACCAGACAGACAACTGCAGTAAACTGCTCTGTTAGATTACAATTAAACAAAAGCATTGTAATCTGTCTCACACTTTGTTTTTTTCTTTAATAAAACTCAACGTTATTTATTTTATTTAATAAAAGACACACATTGAAACACATTTAGGAAGAAGAAGATCCACCACGCCCATCACCAAGGAATAAGAGTGGCTAGCAGCTTCTGAATCCTCCTGCTGGTTTGTTGATTGTTTCATCCAATCAGCCTCAGTGAGCAGCTGATGGCTTTGAATTCTTTACGTTATAGAAATAAAATACTTACAGGTATAAGTGTCATGTTTAGCTTTGTAAATAAAAAGAACATGAGAGCAAAGATATAACTTGGCCTGCAAGAATCAAACCCTAGAGAGAGAACTTCACTCATATGTTTGAGTGACTCTTAGTGACTATTTGGAAGAAATAAACTGGTTAGTTCTGTGTGTTTCTGCAAACATCATTAGTTCCCTCCTGGTCTTTACTAGTTGGTCCTCACACCAGTTCTCTACTGGTCTTCACCAGTTCTCTACTGGTCCTCACACCAGTTACTCTTCACACCAGTTCCCTCCTGGTCTTTACTAGTTGGTCCTCACACCAGTTCTCTACTGGTCTTCACCAGTTCTCTACTGGTCCTCACACCAGTTACTCTTCACACCAGTTCCCTCCTGGTCTTTACTAGTTGGTCCTCACACCAGTTCTCTACTGGTCTTCACCAGTTCTCTACTGGTCCTCACACCAGTTTCTCTTCACACCAGTTCCCTCCTGGTCTTTACTAGTTGGTCCTCACACCAGTTCTCTACTGGTCTTCACCAGTTCTCTACTGGTCCTCACACCAGTTACTCTTCACACCAGTTCCGTCCTGGTCTTTACTAGTTGGTCCTCACACCAGTTCTCTACTGGTCTTCACCAGTTGGTCTTCACACCAGTTCTCTACTCGTCCTCACACCAGTTCTCTACTGGTCTTCACCAGTTGGTCTTCACACCAGTTCTCTACTGGTCCTCACAACAGTTGGTCTTTACACCAGTTCTGTGCTGGTCTTCACCAGTTGGTCCTCACACCAGTTCTCTACTCGTCCTCACACCAGTTCTCTACTCGTCCTCACACCAGTTCTCTACAGGTCCTCACACCAGTTCTCTACTGGTCCTCACACCAGTTACTCTTCACACCAGTTCCGTCCTGGTCTTTACTAGTTGGTCCTCACACCAGTTCTCTACTGGTCTTCACCAGTTGGTCTTCACACCAGTTCTCTACTCGTCCTCACACCAGTTCTCTACTGGTCTTCACCAGTTGGTCTTCACACCAGTTCTCTACTGGTCCTCACAACAGTTGGTCTTTACACCAGTTCTGTGCTGGTCTTCACCAGTTGGTCCTCACACCAGTTCTCTACTCGTCCTCACACCAGTTCTCTACTCGTCCTCACACCAGTTCTCTACTCGTCCTCACACCAGTTCTCTACTGGTCCTCACACCAGTTACTCTTCACACCAGTTCCCTCCTGGTCTTTACTAGTTGGTCCTCACACCAGTTCTCTACTGGTCTTCACCAGTTCTCTACTGGTCCTCACACCAGTTTCTCTTCACACCAGTTCCCTCCTGGTCTTTACTAGTTGGTCCTCACACCAGTTCTCTACTGGTCTTCACCAGTTCTCTACTGGTCCTCACACCAGTTACTCTTCACACCAGTTCCGTCCTGGTCTTTACTAGTTGGTCCTCACACCAGTTCTCTACTGGTCTTCACCAGTTGGTCTTCACACCAGTTCTCTACTGGTCCTCACAACAGTTGGTCTTTACACCAGTTCTGTGCTGGTCTTCACCAGTTGGTCCTCACACCAGTTCTCTACTCGTCCTCACACCAGTTCTCTACTCATCCTCACACCAGTTCTCTACAGGTCCTCACACCATATCTCTACTCGTCCTCACACCAGTTCACTACTGGTCTTCACCAGTTGGTCTTCACACCAGTTCTCTGCTGGTCTTCACCAGTTGGTCTTCACACCAGTTATCTACTGGTCTTCACCAGTTGGTCTTCACATCAGTTCTGTGCTGGTCTTCACCAGTTGGTCCTCACACCAGTTCTCTACTGGTCTTCACCAGTTGGTCTTCACACCAGTTCTCTACTCGTCCTCACACCAGTTCTCTACTCGTCCTCACACCAGTTCTCTACAGGTCCTCACACCATATCTCTACTCGTCCTCACACCAGTTCACTACTGGTCTTCACCAGTTGGTCTTCACACCAGTTCTCTGCTGGTCTTCACCAGTTGGTCTTCACACCAGTTATCTACTGGTCTTCACCAGTTGGTCTTCACACCAGTTCTGTGCTGGTCTTCACCAGTTGGTCCTCACACCAGTTCTCTACTGGTCTTCACCAGTTGGTCTTCACACCAGTTCTCTACTCGTCCTCACACCAGTTCTCTACAGGTCCTTACACCAGTTCTCTACTTGCCTTCAGACCAGTTTTTTACTGGTTCTCAAATCAGTTCTCTACTGGTCTTCTCACCAGTTCTCTACTGGTCCTCACATCAGTTCTCTACTGGTCCTCACACCAGTTCTCTACTTGTCTTCAGACCAGTTTTTTACTGGTTTTCAAATCAGTTCTCTACTGGTCTTCTCACCAGTTTTCTACTGGTCCTCACATCAGTTCTCTACTGGTCTTCACACCAGTTCTCTACTGGCCTTCACACAAGTTTTCTTCTTGTCTTCACACAAGTTCTCTGCTGGTCTTCACCAGTTGGTCCCCACACCAGTTCTCTACTGGCCTTCACCAGTTGGTCTTCACACCAGTTCTCTACTCGTCCTCACACCAGTTCTCTACAGGTCCTCACACCAGTTCTCTACTGGTCCTCACACCAGTTACTCTTCACACCAGTTCACTACTGGTCTTCACCAGTTGGTCTTCACACCAGTTCTCTACTGGTCTTCACCAGTTGGTCATCACACCAGTTCTCTACTGGTCCTCACACCAGTTCTCTACTGGTCCTCACACCAGTTCAATACTGGTCTTCACCAGTTACTCTTCACACCGGTTCTCTACTGGTCTTCAGACCAGTTTTCTACTGGTCCTCACACCAGTTCTCTACTTGTCTTCAGACCAGTTTTTTACTGGTTCTCAAATCAGTTCTCTACTGGTCTTCTAACCAATTTTCTACTGGTCCTCACATCAGTTCTCTACTGGTCTTCACCAGTTGGTCTTCACACCAGTTCTCTACTGGTCGTCACCAGTTGGTCTTCACCAGATGGTCTTCACATCAGTTGTCTACTGGTCCTCACACCAGTTCTCTACTCATCCTCACACCAGTTCTCTACTGGTCTTCACACCTGTTCTCTACTGGTCCTCACACCAGTTCTCTGCTGGTCTTCACCAGTTTGTTTTCTGGTCTTCACCAGTTGGTCCTCACACCAGTTCTCTACTGGTCCTCACACCAGTTCTCTACTGGTCTTCACACAAGTTTTCTTCTTGTCTTCACATCAGTTCTCTACTGGTCTTCACCAGTTGGTCTTCACACCAGTTCTCTACTGGTCTTCACCAGTTGGTCTTCACACCAGTTCTGTGCTGGTCTTCACCAGTTGGTCTTCACACCAGTTCTCTACTGGTCTTCACCAGTTGGTCTTCACACCAGTTCTCTACTGGTCTTCACCAGTTAGTTTTACACCAGTTCTCTACTGGCCTTCACACAAGTTCTCTACTGGTCTTCACCAGTTGGTCTTCACGCCAGTTCTCTACTGGTCCTCACACCAGTTCTCTACTAGTCTTCACCAGTTGGTCTTTACACCAGTTCTGTGCTGGTCTTCACCAGTTGGTCTTCACACCAGTTCTCTACTGGTCTTCACCAGTTGGTCCTCACACCAGTTCTCTACTGGTCTTCACCAGTTGGTCTTAACACCAGTTCTCTACTCGTCCTCACACCAGTTCTCTGCAGGTCCTCACACCAGTTCTCTACTAGTCCTCACACCAGTTACTCTTCACACCAGTTTACTAACGGTCCTCACACCAGTTACTCTTCACACCAGTTCACTACTGGTCTTCACCAGTTGGTCTTCACACCAGTTCTCTACTGGTCTTCACCAGTTGGTCTTCACCAGTTGGTCTTCACATCAGTTCTCTACTGGTCCTCACACCAGTTCTCTACTGGTCCTCACACCAGTTCACTACTGGTCTTCACCAGTTACTCTTCACACCGGTTCTCTACTGGTCTTCAGACCAGTTTTCTACTGGTCCTCACACCAGTTCTCTACTGGTCTTCAGACCAGTTTTTTACTGGTTCTCAAATCAGTTCTCTACTGGTCTTCTAACCAATTTTCTACTGGTCCTCACATCAGTTCTCTACTGGTCTTCACCAGTTGGTCTTCACGCCAGTTCTCTACTGGTCCTCGCACCAGTTCTCTACTAGTCTTCACCAGTTGGTCTTTACACCAGTTCTGTGCTGGTCTTCACCAGTTGGTCTTCACACCAGTTCTTTACTGGTCTTCACCAGTTGGTCCTCACACCAGTTCTCTACTGGTCTTCACCAGTTGGTCTTAACACCAGTTCTCTACTCGTCCTCACACCAGTTCTCTACAGGTCCTCACACCAGTTCTCTACTAGTCCTCACACCAGTTACTCTTCACACCAGTTTACTAACGGTCCTCACACCAGTTACTCTTCACACCAGTTCACTACTGGTCTTCACCAATTGGTCTTCACACCAGTTCTCTACTGGTCTTCACCAGTTGGTCTTCACCAGTTGGTCTTCACATCAGTTCTCTACTGGTCCTCACACCAGTTCTCTACTGGTCCTCACACCAGTACACTACTGGTCTTCACCAGTTACTCTTCACACCGGTTCTCTACTGGTCTTCAGACCAGTTTTCTACTGGTCCTCACACCAGTTCTCTACTCATCCTCACACCAGTTTGTCTTCTGGTCTTCACCAGTTGGTCCTCACACCAGTTCTCTACTGGCCCTCACACCAGTTCTCTAGTGGCCTTCACACAAGTTCTCTGCTGGTCTTCACCAGTTGGTCCTCACACCAGTTCTCTACTGTTCTTCACCATTTAGTCTTCACACCAGTTCTCTACTGGCCTTCACTCAAGTTCTCTACTGGTCTTCACCAGTTGGTCTTCACGCCTGTTCTCTACTGGTCCTCACACCAGTTCTCTACTGGTCTTCACCAGTTGGTCTTTACACCAGTTCTGTGCTGGTCTTTACCCATTGGTCTTAAAGCCAGTTCTCTACACCAGTTCTCTACTGGTCCTCACACCAGTTCTCTAATGGTCTTCACCAGTTGGTCTTTACACCAGTTCTGTGCTGGTCTTTACCCATTGGTCTTAAAGCCAGTTCTCTACACCAGTTCTCTACTGGTCTTCACCAGACCACTACTGGTCTGGTGTTTGCACCAGTCTGAATGTAAAGCTGTTGTTTTAGGTCTGATGTCTGCAAATGTCTAGAGAAAGAAAGGAACAGCTCATTCAGTTAAATTCCATTCAATTTTTATTTATCTATTACAACACAAGTTGTCTCTAGGATCTTCCCAGAGACCAGAACATGACCCCTAATCAATTATTAGATAAACAACGGCAGGTAAAAAGTCCCCTTCTGGAGGGAAGAAACTTGGACCAAGACCTGGATCATAAAGGGGGAAGAAACCTGGATCATAAAGGTGAACCCTCCAGCTGAAGATCAGCCGGGTAGAACAGGAAGTAGAGAGAATAGAGACACAGACACACCATCAAAGGTACAAAAGACCAGATCCATCAGTATAATCATCTGTTAACTGGAGAACTGAGAGTTTTCTGTCCACCAGACTGGTACCTGGTTAGTTGGTGGACTACAGAGACCACTATCTAAACAGGTGTAGACAGCAGACACTGAGGTGGTCAGAGGGTGGGACTGCAGGTCAGTGGATCATGTTGGGGTCCCCCTGCAGCATTTGTTCTGCTGCATTTTGGATCAGCAGGAGGAGATGCATCTCTTGAAGCTTTGGTCTGCAAACATGTACAGAAGAGAAAAGAGGGGACAGACCAGCACAACAAACTACAAGAACAATGGAGAACATTGTGCTTATGAGATACTGTTAATTAATAACTGATGACTGAGCTGAAGAAGGGAACAAGAAATAGATGAGAGAAGAAGACGCTTAGTTTTGATGTTGCACTTCACTATTTTGAAACCTTCAGTTGATTTAACTCCAGTATGTTGCAGATCTGTAAAAGTAGATGTTTGCTGGTCTGGTGTCCAATATCAACACAATGCTAAGAGGAAAGGACATCAGCACCTGATTTACAGAAGCAACTGTTTTTCCTAATCAGTCTGGAAAGAGTGAGTCATAAAAACATTTTTATTAAGCTGGAAGTTCAGCATTTTCGATGAGAAAGCTTGTTTATATGCAGAAAATGTTAGACAGTTGTCAATCTGCGCTAAAATATTCCATAGTATTGTTGCTGCAAAGGAGCGATCACCCCACGTGAAAGGGTCACCTCAGATCTGCAGATCTCAGGTTGCAGGTCAGGATGTAAGGCTGTAGAAGGTCATAATATAAGGAGTTTGACCATTGAGGGCTCTAAAAGTAAGGATCAAAATTTTTAAATAATTTCTAAAATTCACTGGTAACCATGGCCAGCTCTACGCTGGGGTGACAGGGGGCAATGCACCCTTAAATACACATCCTGCCCCCTTTAGTCAAACTTTTAGGTTGAGAAAATATTAAATTATCCACTAAATTATCCAGCTGAATTTAGAAAAGTTTTACTACAATAGCTGAAAAAACATCCACTGTAAAAGGCACTAATGAGATGATAGGTTTCATCTCTTCTACTCTCTTTTCCTCTGTGCTGTGTTTGTGTACAGGCCCACAGCACTCTGCATGGATCCGCACCCTCACCCAGCTAAACGTCCAATCACTTTTAGTATGCAAATGAGCTGGTGTCAGGTTTCTCAGTACTTGCAAATGAAATGCACAACAGCGGGAGTCTTTGCGGAAGCAGCAAATCTCTGCTGTCAAAGTCTTAGTGACTTGTGAGAAAATTAACAACTAAAAAAATACATCTATATGTGCACAGTCAAATGGGGAATAGTATATTAAGAACTGTTTCTTTTTATATCCACTGCAAGCCCGTGTGCTGCATAGAGCCGACTGAGGACCTGCCACAAAGCCCCGCCCCAGCTTTCATGTACTGATGAAATCCCAGTGATTTGAGTAAAACGGATTCACTTTCCACTCCTTCAAACCGCAGAATCCAGCAGCTCACAAATGGAAAGGTAATGCTGTGAGAAGCATCCTTTGTTCAAGGTTTTAAACAGTGTGGTGCAGCTCACCAGCACCAACAGCAGTAGGAATGATGCTGCTGCTGGCACATCAGAGACCGCAGCAACATATCTACTTCTGAGACATCAACAAGGACACCTTCTCCTGTACCTCTACCAACAACTGCTGTCCCAAAGCAACAGCTCAACTACCCAGTGACTTAAAAGGCAGTACACCATCCCAGGGGTAGTTACCCCATACATGTGTTTGGTATAACCTTAAGATCATTTGATCCTGCCTGGGGACTGCACATGACCATGGGTGGAGTTCTCTGTTGTGTTCTGGATTCAATGATGGTTGGTAAAATACACAATGACAAAATCTTTACTGTGTCAAGAATTGGGGCTCCAGGGGACAGCAGACACTTACAGACAAAATATACATATCCAGAGAACATGAGCTTTGAAGTGAGCTGCTCTGCTGTGATTTTCTCCAGGACTTTTGACAGGAATGGAAATTTTGAAATGTTGAAATCGGCCTACAGGTTTTTGGTATTGCTGGATTAAAACTAAACTTTTTAAGGATTGGTTCAACAACTGCTGCTTTAAATGAGCTGGGAACCACACCAGTCAAATTATGTATGGAAAATACCTTTAACACATCGTCCAGTAACACCAAACACTAAATAATTTAATTCAATTTTATTTATATAGTGTCTAGTATATAAATATAATATAAAATGTAATATTGACGATGGCATGGTGAAAAACATTAAATGTTATAGTATGAAGTTGGATTTCCTTATGCTAAGCCCCTTAGATGATTTTTTATCATTCATTAAATTTATTTATTTGGCTTGTGATCATGATTAAGTATGTATAAAGTCAACATTTTAATCTGAAACTGAATAGTTACTGGCAATTAAAGTCTATCCATCATCACCTGCTTCTTCCTGATCACAGTGCCGCTCAGCTCTCCTCAGGTGGAAGGCAGGACTTCACCTGGACAGGTAACCAGTCCATTGCAGGACCACTGCCATAGAGGCGCGATTCCACATCACAGGTGGGGGAGCTCAGAGATGACTTGTTCTTAATGAGCTGGTCCAGGTAACTTGTTGATGGATAAAACCTGAGCTGTTCAGAAGTCAGTGTGAAGTAGGGATTTAGTGATTAATTCAGCACATGGAATAATTAGAGGAGTGTTGAACACGTGGTTGCATTGAGGAGGAACTAGGAGACATAATGAGTTCAGAGTCACACTGCAGATGACTGAGGACACACGCACACACACAGAGACACAAGCAGAGTTTGGGCGGATTTTACAGGGTGAAAAGGAAACGCCGTTATACGCGCACGCGCACACATGCAGAGAGGGAGGGTCTCCGCGTGATGAGACGCGCGCTCAGCTTCATTGAAACTCAGTTGAACTTTAGTTGAGTTCGGTTCTGCTGTCGTCTGTTTGACTGCTTTTATTTGCTTTAGTTTGGTTTCTCGTCACGTTTCTGTCTAAGAGCTCAGACCCGCGTGGTGCGCGAGTCCGTCACCGGAGCGCACATGCAACAGGCGCATTAACCAAAGACAACCGATTAACCGACGAATCACCGATCGGAACCGAGAGGGACGCACTGTGAGCTGTGTGAGCGGCACGGACCCAGAACCCTACGGTACGGACCCAGAACCGGGAACAGGAACCGGCAGAGTGGCAAAGAGAGACTGGACAGCAGGACGGGTTCTGCCAAAGGCGTTTAACGAACCAAAACAGTTTTTAAACCGTTCTCCGGATACGATTGAAAAAGTAGTTTGTATATGAACAACAATTTAAAAATACCCAGTTTAAACATTATAATGAACAGGGAGGCCACGAAGAGCTGCGTTTGATCACGTTTGAAGTTGTGGATTAGCCTGTAGCCTATCTACAGCAGTTTTCATCTTAGTGATCATCACAGTCAGGATTAAACAAGAAAAAAAAGTTATTTTCCAACCCTCATTTTCCTTATCTTTTTTTTTACAAGGCGTTTCATGTCAAAGATAATATGACGCTGCAGAAGGTTATTTTTAACATAAAAACCTGTCAGAAAGAAAGCAGATGGTTCTCGGGTTCTCCTCAGTTACCGTTACTTTTGGACAGTTTTCAGTCTTAATACTGTAATTACTCTGCAGACATGAAGGAAGTGTGCTTCTTTAAGTCTCTAAGTGTGTTTCCCGGTTGTTTAAATACTCAGCTGTGTGTTTTTGAGACTAAAAATAGTTTTTATTTCATTTAATTTATTTTTCATCTCAGTTTGCAGTTTTTAATGTGTTTGATATGTCTACAAACAGTGAGAGATTCAGACATCATCTATACCACATTTCCATGAGTGTGATCAGTCCGAAGCTCCACCACATAAAGACATAAAGAACTTCTGAGTTTCATTCTGTTTTTATGATCTTGACTGTTGATTCCTGTAACACGTATTGATTATACCAAACCAATAAAACTGTTCCCTGGGTTTTCCTGCAGGTTGTCCTCAACATGCGCTCACCAGGGGTCAGGAAGCTGGTGCTCTGCAGCTTGGTCCTGGTTCAGGTGCTGGTCCTGGTTCCTCATGCTTCAGGATATAGTTTGGATGTGGAACACAGTCTGGAGTTCAGCGGACCTCAGACCTCTATGTTTGGATACTCAGTGCTGCTGCACCGCCACAGAGATCAAAACTGGTCTGGATCTGGATCTTTATTTATCATATTGATCTATCACTACAAAACACTTATTGATTACTTATTGGTCCACTGACGAGCCATTGTTCATCAGTGGAACAATAACAACCTCCAATAATAACTACTTAATGTCTGCTAATCCTAATAAACTTGTTGATCTCTTATTGATCTATGGTTGCTTCTATCTGCTGTTAATTAGCCTGCTAAACAGAAACAAACTGTCCATAATAATATTTACTCTATTAGCTACTGAATGCATGTTGAGCTGATAATGACTAATTTGTAAAGAATAAAAACATGACTGTTTTATTTGTTGTTTTGCCATAGTTCATCACTTAATTCATAACTTTGATGAGTTTGCATTGAACCTATTTAAAATCATTAAACAGACTGCTGTTGATCTTCTGTGGATTTTCTGTTCACATCCTCTTGACTGTTCATTTAAAGGCCACATTTAAAATGATGATGGTTATCAATAATGTTTATCATTGATCTCCTCTATCAAACAACTTTGAGCATTTTAAAAAAGAAATATTCTGGTGTCATTGCAGAGATGCAGCAGTTAGATTCATTTAAATATCAGTGATGTTTTCTTAAGATGACTTCCTTGCACACTGAATATCTGTGTGTGTGTGTGTGTGTGTGTGTGTGTGTGTGTGCGTGCGTACACACTAATTAGCCAGTTGATGCCAATGACAGAAGCTCTTTGATGCCTCAGACAGCGGTCCATTCACACAGAATCCCATCTGACCTCTGGTTCTCTGTCAGGTTGGTGGTTGGAGCTCCAGTGGCTAACGTGTCGTCCAGGCCGTCGGTTCAATCTCCAGGAGCTGTTTTCAGATGCCAAATCACAGCCGAGAATCGCAGCTGCCACCACATGCCTGCTGGTCTGTGTGTTTTTCTTTCATCTCCTTCAGTGTTAAGACCTTGCTATTCACAACAAATGTGAAAAGTAGTCTTAAAAGATGAAGAGCATAATGAAAAACATGTCTTTACACTGTCCCACTCTGTCCTTTGGTCTGTTTATGGCCACATCACTGATGCTATAGAGCATTCATTAAATATTTCTAATCTGACTGCAAAATAGCAGTTTTGGTTGATGAAAATACTGCTTAACTAAAAATGATGCTTTAATGCTGATAGATAACAGAGAAGCGGTTGTTCATACGAAGCATGTCAATGCTTTTTTTACATTTGTTTTTCTGTGCAGAGGTGTTCAGTTGTGGGAAGACGTGCGAAGCTGAGAGTGATCACCAGTGGCTGGGCGTCAGTCTGTCCAGACGACCTGGAGGACAAGGAGGACACATCCTGGTAACACACGTGACCTTCCAGTGTTCTAGCCTTCCTGTTTCCTCCCCCACGTTTATTGATCATGTCTGATAGTGGAAACTAAACACTGAAAACGACTTTTTACCTGATCATGGTTATTATTATTATTATTATTATTATTATTATTACCCTCATCAATCTCTGTTTTCAGTATTCCAATTAACCACGTGTTTTTAGTCCAGTTACAAATGTATTTTCAAACAGCTTAAACAGGTTTTCTTAATCCAGTATACCAGATGTATTTACTCCAATTAACCAGGTGTTTTTAGTCCAGTTAACCAGGTGTTTTTAGTCCAGTTAACCAGATGTTTTTAGTCCAGTTAACAAGATGTTTTTACTTCAATTAACCAGGTGTTTTCCTTTGAACTTATTAGCTTGCTGTGTGCTACATGATAACAGAATTGTAACAAACACACTTATTCCTATTTATTTCCTCATAAAATTGATTGATTCTAGGTACTTAGTTTTGTGCTCATTAACACAAAAATCATGTTTATGGGTACAAACTGGGGCAGCATGGTGGCTTGGTGGTCAGCGCCGTTGCCTCACAGCAAGAAGGTTCCTGGTTCAGTGTGGAGTGTGGAGCATGTTATCCCCGTGTACTACGGGTACTCCGGCATTCCTCCCACAGTCCAAAACCATGCATATTAGGTTGATTGATAATTCTAAATTGCCTGTAGGTGAGGGTGTGAGCGTGCCTAGTTGTTTGTTTCTGTATGTGGCCCTGTGATAGACTGGTGACCTGTCTGCAAAGGATAAATGGGTATAGAACATGGATGTATGGATACAAAGTTAAGTTTTCATAACGTTTATGTTTTATATAGTAATTTTCCACTAAATCAGTGAAAGTGCACCTACTGGTTAATGTCACTGAAATAAAAGCTTAAACTATTAATACTACACATCAATTTGTACAGATTTCCAAGCAAAAATTAAATCTGCTACCTGCTATAAATAAGATGACTAAATTCTGCCTGGAATTTTAAAAATAAAATGATTTTTTTCTTTTTATGCCTAGTAACAATGTGATGGATACATAAACTATTGTTTGAAAACTATGACACTACAGCAGTGTTGAGAAAAACCTTCCAAAATCCTCTTCATCGTAATTGTCTTTATTAAATATTGAATTTAAATTAAGGAATGTACAGCAGTGAGTCTGTTGCTGTCATAGAAGTAACAATACTCTGCTACTAATGTGTGTTCTAACAAATGTTTTTTACTTTACTGCTAATTAACTCTTGTGATGTGTTCTTGTATTCAGGCATGTGCTCACCGATGGAAGAATGTCTACTACTCAAGAAAAGACAGTCAGAAAAACAAACTGCCTAACGGAGTCTGTTACCGCTTTAGCAGTGACCTTGCACACTCCCATCCCATCATCCCCTGCTACAGAGGTACTAAACATACTTGACTAACATACAATTGACCTAAACTAATGTGTAACAGAATTAAACTGTTGTATGAATGAACTAAACTATTGTAAGACTGAACCAAACTACCGTAAGACTGACCTAAACTATCATACAACTGAACTATATTAACGTGTAAGAGAATTAAACTATTGTACAAATGAACTAAACTAACGTACAAGTGAACTAAACTGCTGTAAGACTGTACTATACTAACATACGACTAACCGTAACTATCATACAAGTGAACTAAACTAACGTGTAACAGAATGAAACTACTACTAACTACAAATGACCTAAACTCTGAGAATGGAGAACTATTACGAACATGAGGAACTATCAGGTCTTGGAGATAACCAGGAGTTTGGCTGTTTAGGGCTTTTTACACAAGTAATAAAATTTCAAATTGGATTCCGAGTTTTCCGGGGAGCCGATGGAGGTGAACAATGGAGAGACGTGGTCTCTCTTGTTGATTCCTGTCAGCATTCACGCTGCTGCATTTTGGATCATCTGGAGGATCTTCAGAGAATTACTTGGACATCCAGCCAACAACACGTTACAGTAATCTAGTCTAAAAGATACGAACGCGTGAAATAGTTTTCCAGCATCACTCTGGGAGAGGATGCTCCGGATCTTTGTGATATTACAGAGGTGGAAAAACACAGTCTTACAAACCTGATTAATATGTTGTTTAAATGTCAAATCCTGATCAAAATAACTCCAAGGTTGCTCACAGTTTTACTGGAGGCCATCGCAACACCATCTAATCCCTTCCTAAGGTGTTTGGGACCACAAACAACAACCTCTGTTTTATCAGAATGTAGGAGCAAAAAGTTAGTGGACACCCAGTCCTTGATGTCCTTAAGACACCTGAAGTTTGTCTAGTGGTTCTGTTTTATCTTCATAGACAAATACAGCTGCGTATCATCAGCATAACAATGAATGCTGTGGTTCTGGATAATACTTCACAAAGACTGCATGTATAAGCTGAACAGGATTGACCCTAGAATTGAACCCTGCGGGACACCATTGCAGACCCTTGTCTGTACTGAAGAGACCTCATGAACATGAACAAACTGGAATCTATCAGACAGATCTGATTTAAACCAACCTAGAGCTGTCCCTTTAATCCCAACTACATACTCTAGTCTATGCAGTAAAATGTTGTGATTTATAGTATCAAAACAGCACTGAGGTCCAGCGAAACCAGTATGGACACTAATCCATTATCTTAGGTCCAGCAGAACCAGTTTGGCTGATGGTTCTGTTTCATCTTCATAGACAAATACAGCGGTGTATCATCAGCATAACAATGAAAATTGATGCAGTGATCTAAACTATCATACGACTGAATTAAACTATCGTACGACTGAACTAAACTATCGTCTATCGTACGGCTGAACTAAACTATCGTACGACTGAACTAAACTATCGTCTATCGTACGGCTGAACTAAACTATCGTCTATCGTACGGCTGAACTAAACTATCGTAAGGCTGAACTAAACTATCGTACGACTGAATTAAACTATCGTACGACTGAACTAAACTATCGTCTATCGTACGGCTGAACTAAACTATCGTAAGGCTGAACTAAACTATCGTAAGACTGAGCTAAACTATCGTACGACTGAGCTAAACTATCGTACAACTAAACTAAACTATCGTAAGGCTGAATTAAACTATCGTACGACTGAGCTAAGGTTTCGTACGACTGAGCTAAACTATAGTACAACTGAGCTAAACTATCGTACGACTGGGCTAAACTATCGTACGACTGAGCTAAAGTTTCGTACGACTGAGATAACTATCGTACAACTGAGCTAAACTATCGTACGGCTGAGCTAAACTATCGTACGGCTGAACTAAACTATCGTACGGCTGAGCTAAACTATCGTACGGCTGAACTAAACTATCGTATGGTGGAGCTAAACTATCGTACAACTGAGCTAAACTATCGTACGGCTGAGCTAAACTATCGTACAACTGAGCTAAACTATTGTACTGCTGAGCTAAACTATCGTACAACTGAGCTAAACTATTGTACTGCTGAGCTAAACTATCGTACGACTGAACTAAACTATCGTACGACTGAACTAAACTATCGTACAACTGAGCTAAACTATCGTACGGCTGAGCTAAACTATCGTACGGCTGAGCTAAACTATCGTACAACTGAGCTAAACTATCGTACGGCTGAGCTAAACTATCGTACGGCTGAGCTAAACTATCGTACGGCTGAGCTAAACTATCGTACGACTGAACTCAACTATCGTACGACTGAACTAAACTATCGTACGGCTGAGCTAAACTATCGTACGGCTGAACTAAACTATCGTACGGCTGAGCTAAACTATCGTACGGCTGAACTAAACTATCGTATGGTGGAGCTAAACTATCGTACAACTGAGCTAAACTATCGTACGGCTGACCTAAACTATCGTACAACTGAGCTAAACTATCGCACGGCTGAGCTAAACTATCGTACAACTGAGCTAAACTATCGTACGACTGAACTAAACTATTGTACGACTGAATTAAACTATTGTACGACTGAGCTAAAGTTTCGTACGACTAAGCTAAACTATCGTACAACTGAGCTAAACTATCGTACGGCTGAGCTAAACTATTGTACGACTGAGCTAAACTATCGTACGGCTGAGCTAAACTATTGTACGACTGAGCTAAACTATCGTACGGCTGAGCTAAACTATCGTACTGCTGAGCTAAATTATCGTACTGCTGAGCTAAACTATCGTACGACTGAACTAAACTATTGTACGACTGAGCTAAACTATCGTACGACTGAGCTAAAGTTTCGTACGACTGAGCTAAACTATCGTACGACTGAGCTAAACTATCGTACGGCTGAGCTAAACTATCGTACGACTAAACTAAACTATCGTCTATCGTAAGGCTGAACTAAACTATCGTACGGCTGAGCTAAACTATCGTGCAACTGAGCTAAACTATCGTGCAACTGAGCTAAACTATCGTAAGGCTGAGTTAAACTATCGTACGACTGAGCTAAAGTTTCGTACGACTGAACTAAACTATCATACAACTGAACTAAACTATCGTAAGGCTGAGCTAAACTATCGTATGACTGAACTAAACTATCGTACGACTGAACTAAACTATCGTCTATCGTAAGGCTGAGCTAAACTATCGTGCAACTGAGCTAAACTATCGTGCAACTGAGCTAAACTATCGTAAGGCTGAGTTAAACTATTGTACGACTGAGCTAAACTATCGTACGACTGAGCTAAAGTATCGTACGGCTGAACTAAATTATCATCTATCGTACTGCTGAGCTAAACTATCGTTCGACTGAAATAAACTATCGTACGACTGAACTAAACTATCGTCTATCGTACTGCTGGACTAAACTATCGTACGGCTGAACTAAACTATCGTCTATCGTACTGCTGAGCTAAACTATCGTACAACTGAGCTAAACTATCGTAAGGCTGAAATAAACTATTGTACGGCTGAACTAAAGTATCGTACGGCTGAGCTAATCTATCGTGCGACTGAGCTAAACTATTGTACGACTGAACTAAACTATTGTCTATCGTAAGGCTGAACTAATCTATCGTAAGGCTGAATTAAATTATCGTACGACTGAGCCAAACTATCGTACAACTGAGCAAAACTATCGTACGACTGAGCTAAACTATCGTACGACTAAGCTAAACTATTTGACAACTGAGCTAAACTATCGTGAGGCTGAATTAAACTGTCGTACGACTGAATTAAACTGTCGTACGACTGAGCTTAACTATCGTATGACTGAGCTAAAGTATCGTACGGCTGAAATAAATTATCATCTATCGTACGGCTGATCTAAACTATCGTACAACTGAGCTAAACTATCGTAAGGCTGATGTAAACTATCGTACAACTGAACTAAACTATAGTACGGCTGATCTAAACTATTGTACGACTGAACTAAACTATCGTACGACTGAACTAAACTATCGTACGGCTAATCTAAATTATCGTACAACTGAACTAACATATCGTACGACTGTGTGATATCTACTGTGTGACTAAACTTATTAAACTAATTTACTAATTAACTTTATTATTATGTAACTGAACAAAATTATTCTACAACTGAATTAACCGAATTGTACCATGAACTAAAGTTATCGTAAAGTTTATAAGGTTTGTGTTGTTGTCTGAGAACATGGAAACCTTGTTACAAAAAGACTAAAATCACCTTATCCACAAAGAAAGCACAGCTACATGTAAGATTGTGAGTGTGCTTGCCCTGCGATCTGTCACAACTGGATAAAAAACTGTGTGTTATGTGTGTTCAGCTGTAGAAGCAAATCATTTAGATTTTCTTTTTTCCTAAGTGTTTGCTCACGTTCACCTCTTGGCTTCTCTCCTGCAGACCACCAGACGAAATTTGGGGAGGATTATGGGTCATGCCAGGCGGGAATTTCCAACTTCCTGACAGAGGTCAGTAACATAAGCCACTAGCTGCTGCAACTTAAATTGGCTCATAGCATTTATCAATTTGAAATTAAAAAATGTTGTTAGATGACAGAGTTGGCAGAGCAAAGGACAGCAATGACATAGACTCATTGTGTCTCAGGATCTGATCGTCATGGGGGCCCCAGGGACATCCTACTGGACAGGCTCAGTTCTGGTCTACAATGCGTCCAGTGGAGTGATGTCAGTGTATCTGGATGATCAGACCGGAGCCGTCACCTTTGGGAGTTACCTGGGTAACACAAATCACTAGACCTGCACTTGCAATGTAGATGCTGTTTATTTATTCATTTAGAGAGTCAGAGTCAGTTTATTGTCAATTCTACTACATGTGAGACACATACAGAGAATCGAAATTACGTTACTCTCGAACCCTCGTGCTACACAATAAATAAATTTTAAACACAATCATTTACAATCATTATTTAAAGAGCAGAACTATGTTTCCTGCTTCTCAACATTACTGTGCAGAAATCAAGGTTATACAAAACTATTAATCAGTATTTTTGTTAATTCCATTTAATCAGATGTATTCTGCCAGATATGGGTCATTTTGGCATTGGAGTCCTAGACTTTAAGTTTAAGTTCCACTTGAAGTTGTTTTGTTACCGACACCAGTATCCAATATAGTTATTAATACTGATTTATCACATTTATGGAGATAAAACGATACAACACTGAACACATTTATGGTCGAAAACGTTACAGTCAGTTATATAAGAAATATTCTTAATTTCATGTTAATTTAATAAAACTGTTTCAGTTGTTAATAAAAAGAAAAATTAAATTAAATTAAAAATAACACTGGTATTGGATCATGACTCGATATCAGAAAGGAAAACTAGTTTCAAAATGTCGGACATTGTTAAGAGTAAGTTTTCAGCCAGAAACTGTCGATTACGTGAACAGACGTTGTTTTTAATGTGTCTGCTGGTTGCTGATCAATATGACTGCGTGAGATAATGAGAGTGGAACTCATTGGTTCTTTCTTTAATAATGTCACATGTTGGTGTGGTGAGAACACAAGTACTGGGATGTCTGTGTATTGTGTGTGTACTATGTGTACCTGTCATATAATATCTAACATATAACAACGTCATCAACATCAGTTGAATACAGTACTTTCACTGAGTAATTTTGTATATAGCTGAAGATGTGTGATTTCCTTCCCTCACTACCGTCACACTCACACTACCCACTCAGTACCCATTCAGCAGGGAGCCATGGCCTAGGTGTTACAGAGGTGGGCTTGGGCCTGGAGGTTCAGCCCAGGTTCAAGTCCCTGGGCTGGTGAATCACTGTGTGAATCACTGTCCAACTGCTCCCTGGGCTGGAAAAATAGCAGCGTCCAGTCCAGTGCTCCTACTGCAACTAGTGATGGGTTAAAAGCAGAGGCAAATTTAAGTGTGTTTCGTGAGATATATACTGACAAAAATAATAAAGTACCCACTGAGTTCCAGGTTGTTGCAGCTGCACCAGGTCACAACTATAGCAACAAGCTGTGACAAAAGCAGGGAAGCATGTTTTATTTTTTCTTGTAAGGTGATGAAGCTCCACCCAATCACAAGTGGTGGCTGGACCAGTTCTGGTGGTAGGTGTGAGCAGTGAGGTTTAGAACATGCTGCAGTCTTCTTATTCTGGATTTCACACATCTGCAGGCTACCAGCTTTACATTGACTCATTTCCAGGAAACTCACCTTAAACTAGATTAACATCTGAAAACACATAAACTTGTAACCGGATTTGGTTCACATCACAGGTTATAAAACAATGAAGTCATTTCCTCTCCTCATGTGTCCTAAAGTGTGAACGTGTGATCATAAATTTAAAATATATGCTCATTTTGGGTTTGATACTGTGTGAAAGGTCATTGAACAGAAACGTAGAGCCACTGAGTTGCAGAAAAGTTGCAGAATCCAACACCAACTTCTAATCCTGAGTTATGAACAAACTGTCATATTTTATTTTTCTGTAAAAAATCTAATGTGGAAACAGCAAAAACTCTTTGGCAGTTATGTGTCAGCTTTCTTCTGTGCACAGACTTCCTGACGTCTACAGGCAAATTATTCACACAAATCAGCATATGTATGTTTCAAATTAGAAAGATTTATAAAGAGATTTCAGATAAGGAAATAAAGATGTTATTGTGTTTTGTTTAATTGACAAAGAAAGTTTTGAGTTTGAGGAGAAGAGTTTGAATGTCAACTAGAGACCCAATCTTCTCTTCAGCTGATGATCAAGAGCAGAATTTTTACTTGGCTGAAACATTACATCAAAGTACTCAATAAAATACTACCCCATAAACATAAACGACCATTTGTAATTATACTTTATTTTGACCCAAAAAGAAATCTAATTATTCAACTCACATGAAATAGATTATTGTCAAAATGTGGAAGTCAGCATTATTGTTTGGCAACTGGGGTCTAACCTAATTTCTCCTGTCTGAGATTCAGAGCCTGAAGGTGGACTGATATAATGAGGTTCCAGGATCGAAATCCGGGGATGAGGTTTCTGGATCAGGTGCTTGGGCGAGGTTCTGGGCAAAGGGTCCTGGATCAGGTTCATTGCTAAGGTTTTGGGGTGAAGTTCCTGGATTAGATTCTGGGATGAGGAGCCTGGATCAGGTTCTAGAGTGAGGTTCTGGGGTGAGGTTCTGGGATGAATTTTGTGGATCAGTTTCTGGGCTGATGTTCCTGGAACAGGGTCATTGCTGAGGTTCTGGGTAAGGTTCTTGGATCAGTTTATGGTGTGCGTTACCTGGATCAGGTACTAAGGTGAGGTTCTGGGATGAGGACCCCGGACCAGGTGCCAGGGTGAGGTTTGGGGGCTTGTAAACAGTTGTCAGCAGCTTTAAGCAGTCACATTATCAGAGGTCTGATAGTGTTAACTGGGACAAGTAATTCCATACGAAAAAGGTATTTTATTCTTCCAGCAGCTTAAATCATCCACACTGAAACTGACCTCTCTGTAACTTTTAAGTCCCAACACCAGAGAAGGTTTTCAGACCAGCTTCCACTGTTTGTTCTTGTCTTCTAGAGGATATCGATAGGGGTTAGAGTTAGGGATCTTTCTTTCAGCAGGTTCCTGGTTTCTCTGGCCCAGCTGTAATCAGCTGCACCTGTCTGTGTTGTGATGATCTCTAGGAAATGTAGTGTGTGATGTGACAACATGTTCAGTTCCGTGGTAAACTGTTCCCACTGTCTGCCATGCTGCATTATTGGGACCTCTGGATTTGTGATCTACTGTTGTAAGTGGAAAGTTTGATAATTATTGATTTTATACTCAACAAAGTGTTTTTAAAAAGCTTAAAGCAAAATATAACCAAGTAAAAAAACATGTAAAACATTGTCCTGTTTTAGTAGTTTAACTACATATAGAATGTGAATATTTTAGCTTACACACCAAAAGTGAAGCTGTTTCCTGCTGCTGAAGGTTACTCCGTGGGAGCCGGTCACTTCATGAGTCCTTCTACTGTGGAGGTGGTCGGTGGTGCGCCACAGTACAACCAGAGGGGGAAGGTAGGACCTCAGGACTGGTCAATCTGAGCACCAGTTTCTCTAAAAACATGAATACTGTGTTAGCAACTGTTAAGTCTTGTCTTTTATCTTTTCTGATATGATTATGGGTTAGGTTCTTGCTTCTGGGTACTTTATGGAGTTTTGATGGTAAAGTGTGTTTGTGCCTTCCAGGTCTTCATCTTCACAGCTGACAACGTCATGCTGCGTGTTGTTTCAGAAGTATCTGGAAAAGAAGTAAGAAGCCGCTTAGAGGAATCCTCATACATTTAAACCTTTAGAAAATTAAACATGAATATGTCTTTGTAGCTGGGATCTTACTTTGGCTCCAGTGTGTGTGTGGTGGACCTGAACGCTGATGGTTTATCAGATCTTTTGGTGGGTGCTCCAATGGCAACAGGAACCACTAGAGAGGAGGGCCGAGTCCATGTATACATCAACCAGGGGCAGGTAAGAACGTTGCCCAGCATGAACGAATATGAATTCATGGCAGCCTGTGGAGGTAGGGAAGCCAGCAGCAGCTGTGTGTTTAAGTTCATTCAGCATGGAAGGTAGCCCTCATCATTTTTCCATGTCATTCTGGCTTTTCTGACATTTTCACACAACTGAAAAAAAACAAACAAACTACAAACTACAGGAACAAAACTTTTGTCTGTCTCCTCACAAACTAACCAAGGCAAAGTTGGAGGAGGTGGCATTTCAGCTGAGTGGCTCCAACACTTTTGCGGCGCGGTTTGGCGAGACCATTGCTGACCTGGGAGACTTGGATGATGATGGTTACCCAGGTAACGGCCACAGCAACACAGATGACCTATGGCATCATTAAGAACAGCTGTTGCAAATTGCATGATTGCTGCTGACGTTACTGAAGACTACTTCACTGTGATTCTGATGCTACGAATGTTACTTGTACTTCTTCTTATACTGCCGTACTAATACTGTTACTACTACCAATATTGTTTCTTCTATTATGAATAATTGTGTATTCATTTTCACATACTAATCTTTACTGGTTTCAATTCAATTCAATTCAATTCAGCTTTATTTATAAAGTGCCAATTGATGACAAATGTCATCTCAAGGCACTTCAACAACACATTTCATCTTATTCCAAATTAGTCCAATTAATACAAAGCCAATAAAATAACAATAACATTAACTGCCTTGCTAAGGAAACCAATAGATGGCATCCAAACTTTTCTTGGATCCAATCCCCGTACTGAACAAGCTCCAGGCGACTGTGGAAAGAAAACCACCCCTTTAACTGGAAGAAACCACTGACAGAACCAGACTCAGGGAGGACCAGCCAGCCCCATGGACTGGTTAGAGGTTTAGGGGACAGGAAAGAGGAGAGAACAGGAACAACAGATCAGGAACATCTGCTGGGAAAAAGAAACACGGGTTCAGAACAACAACAACAACAACATAGTCATTAATAGAGTTAGAGCAGAAGAGAACAGCAGGAAGAGAGGTGCATCATGGGAGGTCCCCCAGCAGTCTAGGTCTATAGCAGCATCACTAAGGGATGTTTCAGGTCCCCTGATCCATCCCAAACTATAAACTTTGTCAAAAAGGATGGTTTTAATCTTCATTTTAAAGGTAAAGAGGGTGTCTGCTTCCTGAACACAAACTGGCAGCTGGTTCCAGAGGAGAGGAACCTGATACCTGGTATCTGGTTCTACCTCCCATTCTACTGTTAGAACCCCCAGGAACCCCAAGTAAACCTGCTGTTCGAGTAAGGGGTGCTGGAATTCCTTATACAGGCTGTCCAGTCCCTACACATCTGATGTCAGAGCTTGAAGTACACAAAGTGTTTAAATTTGTAGACACCAAAAAAGAACATGCCCTTCATGGAACTCATTTACCCATATTTTTTGAAAATTGCTGCTGACTTTATGGCAGAACCCATCATCTACATTTTCAATCTCACTCACTATTAATTAACGAAAACCTGCTATTTAAAGTTTGGCTTTCATAATTCCTCTTATGAAAGGTGAGGACATTTCAAATTTAAGAAACTATAAGCCATTCCAACCCTGTCTTCAACAAACATTCATCAAACATTTTAGAGGGTGAACAACTTGAGGATTTGTTTACATTCATGTACTATTTTATCAAGGCAGTCAGGGTTCAGGAAAAACATGGCACTATCACAGCAGAGTTAAAAGTGGTAAATAACAGTTTCTGCCATTGATAGAAAGCAACATTATGTTTTTTCTTATTGATCTGTTGAAAGCCTTTGACCCAGTGGACCATCTAATAATGAAACAGGCTTTTAAATACAGGACTCTCAGAACAAGCAGTGGGCAACAAAACATGTTTCTCTTTTAAAAAAGAAGAGACGATATAAAAATATTTTTGCTGCGTTTTTTATATGCATGTCCCTGCACATGTATTGCATTGCTTCACTCATTTAACCATGCTTCCCTTTGCTTGATAACGAAGTGTAAACCTCAGACTGATCATTGTAAACTTTACTCCTCCTACTTCAATGGTCTGATCTGAAACCCGTCGGGTTAACAGGTACAGACTGATTAACAATGACCTCCTGCTGTCTCCTTATCTGTGTGTGTGTATTGTCAACAAAAGTCTGACGGGCTTATGAATGTGCTCTCAGGACTTGTACACAATGACTGCCTTCAATATGGAGTTGAAAAAGCCCTGACTGGAGCGATTCACAAAACATCTTGAAACCATCTCTTGAATCCATCTCTATGACCTGGCCCTGAGGGCTAGGTCCTAGTTGTATTTCTCACTTTCCTGTTTATTTTAATTCCATCTTAAAATTTATGTGTGGTATGGATATGTGTGAATAAAGGGAAATCTAGTTAAAATATAATGTAATCTAAAAAATGTTGTAGGATCAGAACTGTGTGTGTGTGTGTGTGTGTGTGTGTGTGTGTGTGTGTGTGTGTGTGTGTGTGTGTGTGTGTGTGTGTGTGTGTGTGTGTGTGTGTGTGTGTGTAGAAAGAAGGGCGGAGTCTGTTATTAAGTTTATTAAATGGTAAGGACAAACTGTTCCTGCTCTGTAACTAGACATGGCCTGTAATTTACCACAGCTGGATAAAAAGATGTGTGTGTGTGTGTGTGTGTGTGTGTGTGTGTGTGTGTGTGTGTGTGTGTGTGTGTGTGTGTGTGTGTGTTTAGAGGTGGCAGTTGGCGCACCACATGAGGACGAGCTTAAAGGAGCCGTCTACATCTACAACGGCAGGAAAGATGGCATTTCAGCAACTCCATCGCAGGTACAAACTCTGAAACTAAGAAAATTAAAACTACAACTATCACAGTCATTGGTGTGTAACATGCTTCTATTTAGCAGTTTCTGTGATAATCACATGCATACATGATTGAATGTGCTGACGACAACAAAACAAAGAATTCAAATCTTTAAATGCAGATTTATAAATTAAAGATGGTGTAGCTTATAGATATTGACCTTATTTCAAAATATTTAAATATAACATCTAACTTAGTCACTTTTTGTGACCTTTGAATTGTCACCAAGGAGAATAAAACATTTTATTTTATCAGAAAAAAAAAACCTTTATTTGTTAAATGACAATAATAACAATTTTTTTTGTCCGATAAAGGTTATTATAAATTATTTATAAAACATTAAATATCCTGGAATAAAATGTTGCTAAATTGAAAATTTCACCTTATTGTAAAAAAGACACCTACTCATGTACATTTTTAGTTATTTTAGAGCTGCATCTAGTTATTTTTAAGGAAATCTCTTGTGGATCTTGTCTGACCAATAGTCCCAACCTCATACTATTTACAGAAATATTATTTAAAAAAAATCAAGAACACATGTTTTTATATTAAAAATACACATAAAATGATGTTATGCAATTTTATGTAGATTTTTTTTTTCTTGCAGTACACCATACTTTGAAAATTAAAAATCTTAATTCGTAAGTAACTAGTAAGTGACATGCAACAATCTGGATAAAATAGATAATTTACAGTAATAGAAATTTTAACGTATAGGTGTCTCAAGTTAAAATGGTTAATTATATACTGAATGAAGATAGTATTTAATCATGTTTTTGTTGGTTTTTAGAGGATTACCGGGTCGTCCCTCGGCCGTGACCTGAGGATGTTCGGACAGTCTCTGAGCTCCGGCATCGACGTTGACGATAACGGCTACCAGGGTACGTTGATCCAGTTCACCTGTTCTCAGTTCACCTGCTCCCAGTTCACCTGTTCCCAGTTCACCCGTTCCCAGTTCACCCGTTCCCAGTTTACCTGTTCCCAGTTCACCCGTTCCCAGTTCACCCGTTCCCAGTTTACCCGTTCTCAGTTCACCTGTTCCCAGTTCACCCGTTCCCAGTTCACCTGTTCTCAGTTCACCCGTTCCCAGTTCACCTGTTCCCAGTTCACCTGTTCTCAGTTCACCTGTTCCCAGTTCACCTGTTCCCAGTTCACCTGTTCTCAGTTCACCTGTTCCCAGTTCACCTGTTCCCAGTTCACCTGTTCTCAGTTCACCTGTTCCCAGTTCACCTGTTCCCAGTTCACCTGTTCCCAGTTCATCTGTTCCCAGTTCACCCGTTCCCAGTTCACCTGTTGTCAGTTCATCTGTTCTCAGTTCACCTGTTGTCAGTTCATCTGTTCCCAGTTCACCTGTTCCCAGTTCACCTGTTCCCAGTTCACCTGTTCCCAGTTCACCCGTTCTCAGTTCACCTGTTCCCAGTTCACCTGTTCCCAGTTCACCCGTTCTCAGTTCACCTGTTGTCAGTTCATCTGTTCCCAGTTCACCCGTTCCCAGTTCATCTGTTCCCAGTTCACCTGTTCTCAGTTCACCTGTTCTCAGTTCACCTGTTCTCAGTTCACCTGTTCCCAGTTCACCTGTTCTCAGTTCACCTGTTCTCAGTTCACCTGTTCCCAGTTCACCTGTTCTCAGTTCACCTGTTCTCAGTTCACCCGTTCCCAGTTCATCTGTTCCCAGTTCACCTGTTCTCAGTTCACCTGTTCTCAGTTCACCTGTTTCCAGTTCACCTGTTCTCAGTTCACCTGTTCTCAGTTCACCTGTTCCCAGTTCACCTGTTCCCAGTTCACCTGTTCTCAGTTCACCTGTTCTCAGTTCACCTGTTCTCAGTTCACCCGTTCCCAGTTCACCTGTTCTCAGTTCACCTGTTCCCAGTTCACCTGTTCCCAGTTCACCCGTTCCCAGTTCACCCGTTCCCAGTTCACCTGTTCTCAGTTCATCTGTTCCCAGTTCACCCGTTCCCAGTTCACCGGTTCTCAGTTCACCCGTTCCCAGTTCACCCGTTCCCAGTTCACCTGTTCTCAGTTCATCTGTTCCCAGTTCATCTGTTCCCAGTTCACCTGTTCTCAGTTTACCTGTTCTCAGTTCACCCGTTCCCAGTTCACCCGTTCCCAGTTCACCTGTTCTCAGTTCACCCGTTCCCAGTTCACCCGTTCCCAGTTCACCCGTTCTCAGTTCACCCGTTCTCAGTTCACCCGTTCTCAGTTCACCCGTTCCCAGTTCACCTGTTCCCAGTTCACCTGTTCTCAGTTTACCCGTTCTCAGTTCACCCGTTCCCAGTTCACCCGTTCCCAGTTCACCTGTTCTCAGTTCACCCGTTCCCAGTTCACCCATTCCCAGTTCACCCGTTCTCAGTTCACCCGTTCTCAGTTCACCTGTTCTCAGTTCACCTGTTCTCAGTTCACCTGTTCCCAGTTAATCCGTTCCCAGTTCACCTGTTCTCAGTTCACCTATTCTCAGTTCACCCGTTCCCAGTTCACCTGTTCCCATTTCACCCGTTTCCAGTTCACCTGTTGTCAGTTCACCTGTTCCCAGTTCACCCGTTCTAAGTTCACCTGTTGTCAGTTCACCTGTTCTCAGTTCACCTGTTCTCAGTTCATCTGTTCCCAGTTCACCTGTTCCCAGTTCACCTGTTCCCAGTTCACCCGTTCCCAGTTCACCCATTCTCAGTTCACCTGTTCTCAGTTCACCTGTTCCCAGTTCACCCGTTCTCAGTTCACCTGTTGTCAGTTCATCTGTTCCCAGTTCACCTGTTCTCAGTTCACCTGATCCCAGTTCACCTGTTCCCAGTTCAACTGTTCTCAGTTCACCCTTTCCCAGGTCACCTGTTCCCAGTTCACCTGTTCCAAGTTTATTTGTTCCCAGTTCACCTGTATCCAGTTCACCTGTTTCCAGTTCACCTGTTCTCAGTTCACCTGTTCCCAGTTCACCTGTTGTCAGTTCACCTGTTCTCAGTTCACCTGTTCCCAGTTCACCTGTTGTCAGTTCACCTGTTCTCAGTTCACCTGTTCTCAGTTCACCTGTTCCCAGTTCACCCGTTTCCAGTTCACCTGTTCTCAGTTCACCTGTTCTCAGTTCAACCGTTTCCAGTTCCCCCAATTCCCAGTTCACCCTTTCTCAGTTCACCTGTTCCCAGTTCACCTGTTCCCAGTTCACCCGTTCTCAGTTCACCTGTTCCCAGTTCACCTGTTGTCAGTTCACCCGTTCTCAGTTCACCTGTTCGCAGTTCACCTGTTGTCAGTTCACCCGTTCTCAGTTCACCTGTTGTCAGTTCATCTGTTCTCAGTTCACCTGTTGTCAGTTCATCTGTTCCCAGTTCACCTGTTCCCAGTTCACCTGTTCCCAGTTCACCCGTTCTCAGTTCACCTGTTCCCAGTTCACCTGTTCCCAGTTCACCCGTTCTCAGTTCACCTGTTGTCAGTTCATCTGTTCCCAGTTCACCTGTTCTCAGTTCACCTGTTCTCAGTTCACCTGTTCCCAGTTCACCTGTTCCCAGTTCAACTGTTCTCAGTTCACCCTTTCCCAGGTCACCTGTTCCCAGTTCATCTGTTCCAAGTTTATTTGTTCCCAGTTCACCTGTTCCCAGTTCACCTGTTCCCAGTTCACCCGTTCTCAGTTCACCCGTTCTCAGTTCACCTGTTCCCAGTTCACCTGTTCCCAGTTCACCTGTTCCCAGTTCACCCGTTCTCAGTTCACCTGTTCCCAGTTCACCTGTTGTCAGTTCATCTGTTCCCAGTTCACCTGTTCCCAGTTCAACTGTTCTCAGTTCACCCGTTCCCAGTTCACCTGTTCCCAGTTCACCTGTTCCCAGTTCACCTGTTCAAGTTGTGTTAAAGTCGATGTCTCCACAGATGTGGCGGTTGGTGCGTTCCTCTCAGACTCAGCCGTGGTTCTCAGGTGAATGAAGCTTAAATGTTTTTAGCCTTTCATACAGAGGTGTAGAGGAAGAATATATACTACCAGAGAGACATATTAAGTCTTTACCAAAATATGCATTATTTTGTTGGAAAAAAATGTTGTTTTTAGCCGTGCGAAGTCACGATCCTACTTGGTGTTGTAGTGAATTCTTCAGTAGTTTCTGTGATTGTGCCCTGTAGGGCCCGTCCAATGATCCAGCTGAGGGCAACGCTGATGCTGCCTGAGCAAATTGACCAGCAGGTGCCGCTGTGCCAAGACCATCGGACTCCGACTGTCTGCTTTAACGTTACCGTCTGCTTTAGTGTGACATCCAGACACTTTAAAGGGGCCATAGGTACCGTCTTAGGAAGTTTACAGTGTCAATGGTGCGCAGCTTTAGCTGATGAGATTTAACCTCTTTTCTTCTCAGAACTTCAGTATAATTTGACCTCTGACCTCATCCATAAACCAACTTTCCCTCATCGCTTCTATTTCCATGGTAACGGGTCATCCAACAGTACAAAGGGGATTGTGAAAGCACGGCATGGCCGTCTCATGTGTGCAACACATGTGGCATATCAAAGGGTAAAAAAAAAAAAATGCTGACAGTAACAAGGATGAACTGGATCAGATTAACTTGTTTTGTTTTTTTCCTGGAACAGAAAGATGTGAAGGACATTTATACGCCGGTTCAGTTTGAGGTTTCTTATGGTCTCAAAGAGAGAAACACCCACAGACTCTCATCCAAAACCTTCCCTCCATTAAAACCAATCCTGCAGCTGAGCACAAGACACCACAATACCATCAGGAACCAGGTACATGGCAGCGCAACACGATGCAGGAGAAAAACATACTACAGATGGATTGATACAGATGGAACATTTACAGATATGAATGAATAAGTCATGAATATGAGTGACACGCTACAAATGAGTAACACGTTACAGATTAATAACACGCTACAGATGAGTGAAATGTTACAGATGAGTGACACATTCTATGTGGGACATTAAATGTCTTTCTCAACATTTGTCAGACCCAGTTTGCTCGTTCCTGCTCTTCGGTGAACTGCTCAACTGATATGAAGCTGTCAAGTCAATTAGAGTTGCCACAGTAAGAATACAACCCCACACACTGTTAATATGGTGCCAGTCACAAACATGAAACAGGGTTAATTTAGCTTTAATATCCTTTAATTTAGCTGTGTTTTCTGGAAAAGTTCAAGCAGACGAGCTGTTCAGCTCTCTAACTGCAAAAACACAGAAGTGTAACTTCATACCTCATGATGGGAATTAGCAGCAGCTTTTTACGATGTCAGACATCATCTCAGCATTTTTTCTAAGTGTACCACAATGGTTTCTTCAACTCTCTGCTCATGGAGGTATGGTAAAAAAGTACAAATATACTGTCTACTATAATATAGTACAAAAACAGCAAAAAAAAGCCTACATTTTAAATGAAATGCAGTTATTTTTGTTAAAGGTCATTTTTGGGGTGAGAATGAGCTAAAAAAGGCTGATTCAAATCATGTGTGAGAGTAAAAAAATAACCTCAGAAGGAACAGACATTCTATGGATGATTTTAATAAGCATTTGGAAGAATTAAAAATAAATATTACATTTACCAAAATGTTTTTATGCTCATCTGACGTTTGGGCCTTTTTCAAAAACAATAGATGTGAGCACATGATGTAATACGTTATTCAAATGACTAATGCTTGAATGATCAGCTTACTTACTTACAAACTGAAAGAGACCGAGGAGCTCAAACACAAGTCCTCAGTTAACGAAAAGGCCTCATAAACAGGAATCCAAATTTAAAAAAAAAACCCTCAATCAATCACTACCAGGCAGGAAACAAAACAAGCAGGATGAAACAGAACTGGGGAGAAATACAGAACCAGGATGAAACAGAGCCGGGATGACAAGCAGATGGACCAGCAGGGAGGAAGGCAAGGCCAAGACAATGTACTCTGACAGGCACTGACAAGACAGGTGCAGACAAGCCGGGACTGGACACATGAAGTCAAAGTAGAACAAAAATGCACTGGGAACCAGATTTTCAAAATATAACAGGAAAATGATCACAAACACAAGACCAAAACAAAAGAACTAGGAAAGCACAAGAATGAAAAACCAAAAAGTACCAAAAACTCTGTTTGAAGGATGACCATGAAACTGTTTTTTTCTGCTTTTAAATTAATGAACATAATAAAATGTGAAGAAGACCAGGACATGCTGACATGACATGAACACACTGAACAGAATTCCAGAAAACCTCTTCCAGTTTTCCTTCCTTATGAGGCCAATTGACTTATTTAGTTGAGTTTGTGTCTAGTTAGCAATGACTACACTGTTTTTTACAGTTTATTGTTGTCATAAGTCATATGACCTACAGCTGCTATTTCTATAAAGCAACATTTCAGCAAAACAGTTTGTGGAAAACCATGTAACTGATAATGATGCTATGATTCCATTGGTCTCAATGAAAAAAGGATTTTTAATATGGTCTTTTATACACACAGCTGGTTTCTTCAGACTGACAGATGTTCTTTTGGATGGTTTTGTTATTTGTGATCAGTGAGCGGACGTTCTTCGCTCTGGGTTCTGGACAGACCATCACACTGAAAACCTGGCTGTCAAACTCTGGAGATGATGCCTTCCTGCCACGACTGACGCTACGATTCCCCAACTACATCCACTACATCAAAGTGCTGCAGAATGTGAGTATAATGGTTCAAGGGAACAGTGTGGCTCCCTATCATGTCATGAGCTGCATTCAACTGGTGCTAAAAGGCACAACGGCTGTCAATTAGGATGAAAAGCGCATTCATTATTACATTATCAGTCGTGTTTTAGTTTTCAACCATAATTGATGACCACAGTCAATAATAATGTCTTACCTGGGCCATGAGATTAGGATTAAAATTAGAATTCTACACTCCTTCAATCTGAGTTCAGAAATTTTAACAGCACCAATAATTAGCAGAACTTCCTGTTCATGTCTCTATGACCAGGACGACTACGCGGTCAGCTGTGAAATGACAGAAGAAGACGACACCACAGAAGTCAATGTGGACTGCAGGGTCAGCAGCCTCATCCTCTCGGCCCAGTCCCAGGTATGATCCCAGTACTTATAACAGATAACAGAGGTTGACCTTACAGACTAGCCCACAGGTTCCGGGCTAGTCTGTAAGATTGTGGGTTAGTCTGTAAGAGTGTGGGTTGTTCATGAAGATGGTGGGTTGGTCTGTAAATTGTGAGTTGGTCTGTAAGATTGTGGGTTGTTCATGAAGATTGTGGGTTGGTCTGTAAGATTGTGGGTTGGTCTGTAAGATTGTGGGTTGTTCATGAAGATAGTGGGTTGGTCTCTAAGATTGTAAGTTGTTCATGAAGATTGTGGGTTGGTCTGTAAGATTGTGGGTTGTTCTGTAAGATTGTGGGTTGGTCTGTAAGATTGTGGGTTGTTTTGGAAGATTGTGGGTTGGTCTGTAAGATTGTGGGTTGTTCTGTAAGATTGTGGGTTGGTCTGTAAGATTGTGGGTTGGTCTGTAAGATTGTGGGTTGTTCTGGAAGATTGTGGGTTGGTCTGTAAGATTGTGGGTTTTTCATGAAGATGGTGGGTTGGTCTGTAAGATAGTGGGTTGGTCTGTAAGATTGTGGGTTGTTCATGAAGATAGTGGGTTGGTCTGTAAGATTGTAGATTATTCATGAAGATAGTGGGTTGGTCTTTAAGACTTTGGGTTATTCATGAAGGTTGTGGGTTGGTCTGTAAGATTGTTGGTTGTTCTGTAAGATTGTGGGTTGTTCAGGAAGATAGTGGGTTGGTCTGTAAGATTGTAAGTTGTTCATGAAGATAGTGGGTTGGTCTGTAAGATTGTGGGTTGGTCTGTAAGATTGTGGATTGGTCTGTAAGATTGTAAGTTGTTCATGAAGATTGTGGGTTGGTCTGTAAGATTGTGGGTTGGTCTGTAAGATTGTGGGTTGTTCATGAAGGTTGTGGGTTGGTCTGTAAGATTGTTGGTTGTTCTGTAAGATTGTGGGTTGGTCTGTAAGATTGTGGGTTGTTCATGAAGATTGTGGGTTGGTCTCTTAAGATTGTAAGTTGTTCATGAAGATAGTGGGTTGGTCTGTAAGATTGTGGGTTGGTCTGTAAGATTGTGGGTTGTTCTGTAAGATTGTGGGTTGTTCTGGAAGATTGTGGGTTGGTCTGTAAGATAGTGGGTTGGTCTGTAAGATTATGGGTTGTTCAGGAAGATAGTGGGTTGGTCTGTAAGATTGTGGGTTGGTCTGTAAGATTGTGGGTTGGTCTGTAAGATTGTGGGTTGTTCATGAAGATAGTGGGTTGGTCTGTAAGATTGTGGGTTGGTCTGTAAGATTGTGGGTTGGTCTGTAAGATTGTGGGTTGTTCATGAAGATAGTGGGTTGGTCTGTAAGATTGTTGGTTGTTCTGTAAGATTGTGGGTTGTTCAGGAAGATAGTGGGTTGGTCTGTAAGATTGTGGGTTGTTCAGGAAGATTGTGGGTTGGTCTTTAAGATTGTGAGTTGGTCTGTAAGATTGTGGGTTGTTCTGGAAGATTGTGGGTTGTTCAGGAAGATAGTGGGTTGGTCTGTAAGATTGTGGGTTGGTCTGTAAGATTGTGGGTTGGTCTGGAAGATTGTGGGTTGGTCTGTAAGATTGTAAGTTGTTCATGAAGATATTGGGTTGGTCTGCAAGATAGTGGGTTTGTCTGTAAGATTGTGGGTTGGTCTGTAAGATTGTGGGTTGTTTTGGAAGATTGTGGGTTGGTCTGTAAGATTGTGGGTTGTTCTGTAAGATTGTGGGTTGGTCTGTAAGATTGTGGGTTGGTCTGTAAGATTGTGGGTTGTTCTGGAAGATTGTGGGTTGGTCTGTAAGATTGTGGGTTTTTCATGAAGATGGTGGGTTGGTCTGTAAGATTGTGAGTTGGTCTGTAAGATTGTGGGTTGTTCATGAAGATAGTGGGTTGTTCATGAAGATGGTGGGTTGGTCTATAAGATAGTGGGTTGGTCTGTAAGATTGTGGGTTGTTCATGAAGATAGTGGGTTGGTCTCTAAGATTGTAAGTTGTTCATGAAGATAGTGGGTTGGTCTGTAAAATTGTGGGTTGGTCTGTAAGATTGTGGGTTGGTCTGTAAGATTGTGGGTTGTTCTGGAAGATTGTGGGTTGTTCTGTAAGATTGTGGGTTGTTCTGGAAGATAGTGGGTTGGTCTGGAAGATTGTGGGTTGTTCTGGAAGATTGTGGGTTGGTCTGTAAGATTGTTGGTTGGTCTGTAAGATTGTAGATTATTCATGAAGATAGTGGGTTGGTCTTTAAGACTTTGGGTTATTTATGAAGATAGTGGGTTGGTATGTAAGATTGTGGGTTGGTCTGTAAGATTGTGGGTTGTTCATGAAGATAGTGGGTTGTTCATGAAGATGGTGGGTTGGTCTGTAAGATTGTGAGTTGGTCTGTAAGATTGTGGGTTGTTCATGAAGATAGTGGGTTGTTCATGAAGATGGTGGGTTGGTCTATAAGATTGTGGGTTGGTCTGTAAGATTGTGGGTTGTTCATGAAGATAGTGGGTTGGTCTCTAAGATTGTAAGTTGTTCATGAAGATAGTGGGTTGGTCTGGAAGATTGTGGGTTGGTCTGGAAGATTGTGGGTTGTTCTGGAAGATTGTGGGTTGGTCTGTAAGATTGTTGGTTGTTCTGTAAATTTGTGAGTTGGTCTGGAAGATTGTGGGTTGTTCATGAAGATAGTGGGTTGTTCTGTAAGATTGTGGGTTGGTCTGGAAGATTGTGGGTTGGTCTTGAAGATAGTGGGTTGGTCTGGAAGATTGCGGGTTGTTCTGGAAGATTGTGGGTTGGTCTGGAAGATTGCGGGTTGTTCTGGAAGATTGTGGGTTGGTCTGGAAGATTGTGGGTTGTTCTGGAAGATTGTGGGTTGTTCATGAAGATAGTGGGTTGGTCTGGAAGATTGTGGGTTGGTCTGGAAGATAGTGGGTTGGTCTGGAAGATTGTGGGTTGGTCTGGAAGATTGTGGGTTGTTCTGGAAGATTGCGGGTTGTTCTGGAAGATTGTGGGTTGGTCTGGAAGATTGTGGGTTGTTCTGGAAGATTGTGGGTTGTTCATGAAGATAGTGGGTTGGTCTGGAAGATAGTGGGTTGGTCTGGAAGATTGTGGGTTGGTCTGGAAGATTGTGGGTTGTTCTGGAAGATTGAGGGTTGGTCTGTAAGATTGTGGGTTGGTCTGTAAGATTGTGGGGGTTTTCAGGAAGATAGTGGGTTGATCTGTAAGATTGTGAGTTGGTCTGTAAGATTGTGGGTGGTTCATGAAGATAGTGGGTTGGTCTGCAAGTTTGTGGGTTGGTCAGGAAGATTGTGGGTTGGTCTGGAAGATTGCGGGTTGTTCTGGAAGATTGTGGGTTGGTCTGGAAGATTGCGGGTTGTTCTGGAAGAATGTGGGTTGGTCTGGAAGATAGTGGGTCTTTCAGGAAGATAGTGGGTTGGTCTGGAAGATTGTGGGTTGGTCTGGAAGATTGTGGGTTGGTCTGTAAGATTGTGGGTTTTCAGGAAGATAGTGGGTTGGTCTGGAAGATTGTGGGTTGGTCTGGAAGATTGTGGGTTGTTCTGGAAGATTGCGGGTTGGTCTGGAAGATTGCGGGTTTTTCTGGAAGATTGTGGGTTGGTCTGGAAGATTGCGGGTTGTTCTGGAAGATAGTGGGTTGGTCTGTAAGATTATGGGTTGGTCTGGAAGATTGTGGGTTGGTCTGTAAGATTGTGGGGGTTTTCAGGAAGATAGTGGGTTGGTCTGTAAGATTGTAGGTTGGTCTGTAAGATTGTGAGTTGGTCTGTAAGATTGTGGGTTGTTCATGAAGATAGTGGGTTGTTCTTTAAGATTGTGGGTTGGTCTGGAAGATTGTGGGTTGGTCTGGAAGATTGTAGGTTGGTCTGGAAGATTGTGGGTTGTTCTGGAAGATTGTGGGTTGTTCATGAAGATAGTGGGTTGGTCTGGAAGATTGTGGGTTGGTCTGGAAGATTGTGGGTTGGTCTGGAAGATGGTGGGTTGTTCTGGAAGATTGTGGGTTGTTCATGAAGATCGTGGGTTGGTCTGGAAGATAGTGGGTCCGTCTGGAAGATAGTGGGTTGGTCTGGAAGATTGTGGGTTGGTCTGGAAGATTGTGGGTTGTTCTGGAAGATTGAGGGTTGGTCTGTAAGATTGTGGGTTGGTCTGTAAGATTGTGGGGGTTTTCAGGAAGATAGTGGGTTGGTCTGTAAGATTGTGAGTTGGTCTGTAAGATTGTGGGTTGTTCATGAAGATAGTGGGTTGGTCTGGAAGTTTGTGGGTTGGTCAGGAAGATTGTGGGTTGGTCTGGAAGATTGCGGGTTGTTCTGGAAGATTGTGGGTTGGTCTGGAAGATTGTGGGTTGTTCTGTAAGATTGTGGGTTGTTCTGGAAGATTGTGGGTTGTTCATGAAGATAGTGGGTTGGTCTGGAAGATTGTGGGTTGGTCTGGAAGATTGTGGGTTTTTCTGGAAGATTGCGGGTTGGTCTGGAAGATTGCGGGTTTTTCTGGAAGATTGTGGGTTTGGTCTGGAAGATTGCGGGTTGTTCTGGAAGATAGTGGGTTGGTCTGTAAGATTGTAGGTTGGTCTGTAAGATTGTGAGTTGGTCTGTAAGATTGTGGGTTGTTCATGAAGATTGTGGGTTGTTCATGAAGATTGTGGGTTGGTCTGTAAGATTGTGGGTTGGTCTGTAAGATTGTGGGTTGTTCTGGAAGATAGTGGGTTGGTCTGTAAGATTGTGGGTTGTTCATGAAGATAGTGGGTTGGTCTGTAAGATTGTAGATTATTCATGAAGATAGTGGGTTGGTCTTTAAGACTTTGGGTTATTCATGAAGGTTGTGGGTTGGTCTGTAAGATTGTTGGTTGTTCTGTAAGATTGTGGGTTGTTCAGGAAGATAGTGGGTTGGTCTGGAAGATTGTGGGTTGGTCTGTAAGATTGTAAGTTGTTCATGAAGATAGTGGGTTGGTCTGTAAGATTGTGGGTTGGTCTGTAAGATTGTGGATTGGTCTGTAAGATTGTGGGTTGTTCATGAAGGTTGTGGGTTGGTCTGTAAGATTGTTGGTTGTTCTGTAAGATTATGGGTTGGTCTGTAAGATTGTGGGTTGGTCTGTAAGATTGTGGGTTTTTCTGGAAGATTGCGGGTTGGTCTGGAAGATTGCGGGTTTTTCTGGAAGATTGTGGGTTTGGTCTGGAAGATTGCGGGTTGTTCTGGAAGATAGTGGGTTGGTCTGTAAGATTGTAGGTTGGTCTGTAAGATTGTGAGTTGGTCTGTAAGATTGTGGGTTGTTCATGAAGATTGTGGGTTGTTCATGAAGATTGTGGGTTGGTCTGTAAGATTGTGGGTTGGTCTGTAAGATTGTGGGTTGTTCTGGAAGATAGTGGGTTGGTCTGTAAGATTGTGGGTTGTTCATGAAGATAGTGGGTTGGTCTGTAAGATTGTAGATTATTCATGAAGATAGTGGGTTGGTCTTTAAGACTTTGGGTTATTCATGAAGGTTGTGGGTTGGTCTGTAAGATTGTTGGTTGTTCTGTAAGATTGTGGGTTGTTCAGGAAGATAGTGGGTTGGTCTGGAAGATTGTGGGTTGGTCTGTAAGATTGTAAGTTGTTCATGAAGATAGTGGGTTGGTCTGTAAGATTGTGGGTTGGTCTGTAAGATTGTGGATTGGTCTGTAAGATTGTGGGTTGTTCATGAAGGTTGTGGGTTGGTCTGTAAGATTGTTGGTTGTTCTGTAAGATTATGGGTTGGTCTGTAAGATTGTGGGTTGGTCTGTAAGATTGTAAGTTGTTCATGAAGATAGTGGGTTGGTCTGTAAGATTGTGGGTTGGTCTGTAAGATTGTGGATTGGTCTGTAAGATTGTAAGTTGTTCATGAAGATTGTGGGTTGGTCTGTAAGATTGTGGAATGGTCTGTAAGATTGTGGGTTGTTCATGAAGGTTGTGGGTTGGTCTGTAAGATTGTGGGTTGGTCTGTAAGATTGTGGGTTGTTCATGAAGATTGTGGGTTGGTCTGTAAGATTGTGGGTTGGTCTGTAAGATTGTGGGTTGTTCTGTAAGATTGTGGGTTGTTCTGGAAGATTGTGGGTTGGTCTGTAAGATAGTGGGTTGGTCTGTAAGATTATGGGTTGTTCAGGAAGATAGTGGGTTGGTCTGTAAGATTGTGGGTTGGTCTGTAAGATTGTGGGTTGGTCTGTAAGATTGTGGGTTGTTCATGAAGATAGTGGGTTGGTCTGTAAGATTATGGGTTGTTCAGGAAGATAGTGGGTTGGTCTGTAAGATTGTTGGTTGTTCTGTAAGATTGTGGGTTGTTCAGGAAGATAGTGGGTTGGTCTATAAGATTGTGGGTTGGTCTGTAAGATTGTGGGTTGTTCAGGAAGATTGTGGGTTGGTCTTTAAGATTGTGAGTTGGTCTGTAAGATTGTGGGTTGTTCTGGAAGATTGTGGGTTGTTCAGGAAGATAGTGGGTTGGTCTGTAAGATTGTGGGTTGGTCTGTAAGATTGTGGGTTGGTCTGGAAGATTGTGGGTTGGTCTGTAAGATTGTTAGTTGGTCTGTAAGATTGTGGGTTGTTCATAAGATAGTGGGTTGGTCTATAAGATTGTGGGTTGGTCTGTAAGATTGTGGGTTGTTCATGAAGATAGTGGGTTGGTCTCTAAGATTGTAAGTTGTTCATGAAGATATTGGGTTGGTCTGCAAGATAGTGGGTTTGTCTGTAAGATTGTGGGTTGGTCTGTAAGATTGTGGGTTGTTTTGGAAGATTGTGGGTTGGTCTGTAAGATTGTGGGTTGTTCTGTAAGATTGTGGGTTGGTCTGTAAGATTGTGGGTTTGTCTGTAAGATTGTGGGTTGTTCTGGAAGATTGTGGGTTGGTCTGTAAGATTGTGGGTTGTTCATGAGGATGGTGGGTTGGTCTGTAAGATTGTGAGTTGGTCTGTAAGATTGTGGGTTGTTCATGAAGATAGTGGGTTGTTCATGAAGATGGTGGGTTGGTCTATAAGATAGTGGGTTGGTCTGTAAGATTGTGGGTTGTTCATGAAGATAGTGGGTTGGTCTCTAAGATTGTAAGTTGTTCATGAAGATAGTGGGTTGGTCTGTAAAATTGTGGGTTGGTCTGTAAGATTGTGGGTTGGTCTGTAAGATTGTGGGTTGTTCTGGAAGATTGTGGGTTGTTCTGTAAGATTGTGGGTTGTTCTGGAAGATAGTGGGTTGGTCTGGAAGATTGTGGGTTGTTCTGGAAGATTGTGGGTTGTTCTGTAAGATTGTTGGTTGTTCTGTAAGATTGTAGATTATTCATGAAGATAGTGGGTTGGTCTTTAAGACATTGGGTTATTTATGAAGATAGTGGGTTGGTATGTAAGATTGTGGGTTGGTCTGTAAGATTGTGGGTTGTTCATGAAGATAGTGGGTTGTTCATGAAGATGGTGGGTTGGTCTGTAAGATTGTGAGTTGGTCTGTAAGATTGTGGGTTGTTCATGAAGATAGTGGGTTGTTCATGAAGATGGTGGGTTGGTCTATAAGATTGTGGGTTGGTCTGTAAGATTGTGGGTTGTTCATGAAGATAGTGGGTTGGTCTGGAAGATTGTGGGTTGGTCTGGAAGATTGTGGGTTGTTCTGGAAGATTGTGGGTTGGTCTGTAAGATTGTTGGTTGTTCTGTAAAATTGTGAGTTGGTCTGGAAGATTGTGGGTTGTTCATGAAGATAGTGGGTTGTTCTGTAAGATTGTGGGTTGGTCTGGAAGATTGTGGGTTGGTCTTGAAGATAGTGGGTTGTTCTGTAAGATTGTGGGTTGGTCTGGAAGATTGTGGGTTGGTCTGGAAGATTGTGGGTTGGTCTGGAAGATTGCGGGTTGTTCTGGAAGATTGTGGGTTGGTCTGGAAGATTGCGGGTTGTTCTGGAAGATTGTGGGTTGGTCTGGAAGATTGTGGGTTGTTCTGGAAGATTGTGGGTTGTTCATGAAGATAGTGGGTTGGTCTGGAAGATTGTGGGTTGGTCTGGAAGATAGTGGGTTGGTCTGGAAGATTGTGGGTTGGTCTGGAAGATTGTGGGTTGTTCTGGAAGATTGCGGGTTGTTCTGGAAGATTGTGGGTTGGTCTGGAAGATTGTGGGTTGTTCTGGAAGATTGTGGGTTATTCATGAAGATAGTGGGTTGGTCTGGAAGATAGTGGGTTGGTCTGGAAGATAGTGGGTTGGTCTGGAAGATTGTGGGTTGGTCTGGAAGATTGTGGGTTGTTCTGGAAGATTGAGGGTTGGTCTGTAAGATTGTGGGTTGGTCTGTAAGATTGTGGGGGTTTTCAGGAAGATAGTGGGTTGGTCTGTAAGATTGTGAGTTGGTCTGTAAGATTGTGGGTTGTTCATGAAGATAGTGGGTTGGTCTGGAAGTTTGTGGGTTGGTCAGGAAGATTGTGGGTTGGTCTGGAAGATTGCGGGTTGTTTTGGAAGATTGTGGGTTGGTCTGGAAGATTGTGGGTTGTTCTGTAAGATTGTGGGTTGTTCTGGAAGATTGTGGGTTGTTCATGAAGATAGTGGGTTGGTCTGGAAGATTGTGGGTTGGTCTGGAAGATTGTGGGTTGGTCTGGAAGATTGCGGGTTGTTCTGGAAGATAGTGGGTTGGTCTGTAAGATTATGGGTTTGTCTGGAAGATTGTGGGTTGGTCTGTAAGATTGTGGGGGTTTTCAGGAAGATAGTGGGTTGGTCTGTAAGATTGTAGGTTGGTCTGTAAGATTGTGGGTTGTTCATGAAGATAGTGGGTTGTTCTTTAAGATTGTGGGTTGGTCTGGAAGATTGTGGGTTGGTCTGGAAGATTGTGGGTTGGTCTGGAAGATTGTGGGTTGTTCTGGAAGATTGTGGGTTGGTCTGGAAGATTGTGGGTTGGTCTGGAAGATTGCGGGTTGTTCTGGAAGATTGTGGGTTGGTCTGGAAGATTGTGGGTTGTTCTGGAAGATTGTGGGTTGTTCATGAAGATAGTGGGTTGGTCTGGAAGATTGTGGGTTGGTCTGGAAGATAGTGGGTTGGTCTGGAAGATAGTGGGTTGGTCTGGAAGAATGTGGGTTGGTCTGGAAGATAGTGGGTCTTTCAGGAAGATAGTGGGTTGGTCTGGAAGATTGTGGGTTGGTCTGGAAGATTGTGGGTTGGTCTGGAAGATTGCGGGTTGTTCTGGAAGATTGTGGGTTGGTCTGGAAGATTGTGGGTTGTTCTGTAAGATTGTGGGTTGTTCTGGAAGATTGTGGGTTGTTCATGAAGATAGTGGGTTGGTCTGTAAGATTGTGGGTTGGTCTGTAAGATTGTGGGTTTTCAGGAAGATAGTGGGTTGGTCTTGAAGATTGTGGGTTGGTCTGGAAGATTGTGGGTTGTTCTGGAAGATTGCGGGTTGGTCTGGAAGATTGCGGGTTTTTCTGGAAGATTGTGGGTTGGTCTGGAAGATTGCGGGTTGTTCTGGAAGATAGTGGGTTGGTCTGTAAGATTATGGGTTTGTCTGGAAGATTGTGGGTTGGTCTGTAAGATTGTGGGGGTTTTCAGGAAGATAGTGGGTTGGTCTGTAAGATTGTAGGTTGGTCTGTAAGATTGTGAGTTGGTCTGTAAGATTGTGGGTTGTTCATGAAGATAGTGGGTTGTTCTTTAAGATTGTGGGTTGGTCTGTAAGATTGTGGGTTGTTCATGAAGATAGTGGGTTGTTCTTTAAGATTGTGGGTTGGTCTGGAAGATTGTGGGTTGGTCTGGAAGATTGTAGGTTGGTCTGGAAGATTGTGGGTTGTTCTGGAAGATTGTGGGTTGTTCATGAAGATAGTGGGTTGGTCTGGAAGATTGTGGGTTGGTCTGGAAGATAGTGGGTTGGTCTGGAAGATTGTGGGTTGGTCTGGAAGATTGCGGGTTGTTCTGGAAGATTGTGGGTTGGTCTGGAAGATTGTGGGTTGTTCTGGAAGATTGTGGGTTGGTCTGGAAGATTGTGGGTTGGTCTGGAAGATTGTGGGTTGGTCTGGAAGATTGTGGGTCTTTCAGGAAGATAGTGGGTTGGTCTGGAAGATTGTGGGTTGTTCTGGAAGATTGTGGGTTGTTCTGGAAGATAGTGGGTTGGTCTGGAAGCTAGTGGGTTGGTCTGGAAGATTGTGGGTTGTTCTGGAAGATAGTGGGTTGGTCTGGAAGATTGTGGGTTGTTCTGTAAGATTGTGGGTTGTTCTGGAAGATTGTGGGTTGTTCATGAAGATAGTGGGTTGGTCTGTAAGATTGTGGGTTGGTCTGTAAGATTGTGGGTTTTCAGGAAGATAGTGGGTTGGTCTGGAAGATTGTGGGTTGGTCTGGAAGATTGTGGGTTGTTCTGGAAGATTGCGGGTTGGTCTGGAAGATTGCGGGTTTTTCTGGAAGATTGTGGGTTGGTCTGGAAGATTGCGGGTTGTTCTGGAAGATAGTGGGTTGGTCTGTAAGATTATGGGTTTGTCTGGAAGATTGTGGGTTGGTCTGTAAGATTGTGGGGGTTTTCAGGAAGATAGTGGGTTGGTCTGTAAGATTGTAGGTTGGTCTGTAAGATTGTGAGTTGGTCTGTAAGATTGTGGGTTGTTCATGAAGATAGTGGGTTGTTCTTTAAGATTGTGGGTTGGTCTGTAAGATTGTGGGTTGTTCATGAAGATAGTGGGTTGTTCTTTAAGATTGTGGGTTGGTCTGGAAGATTGTGGGTTGGTCTGGAAGATTGTAGGTTGGTCTGGAAGATTGTGGGTTGTTCTGGAAGATTGTGGGTTGTTCATGAAGATAGTGGGTTGGTCTGGAAGATTGTGGGTTGGTCTGGAAGATAGTGGGTTGGTCTGGAAGATTGTGGGTTGGTCTGGAAGATTGCGGGTTGTTCTGGAAGATTGTGGGTTGGTCTGGAAGATTGTGGGTTGTTCTGGAAGATTGTGGGTTGGTCTGGAAGATTGTGGGTTGGTCTGGAAGATTGTGGGTTGGTCTGGAAGATTGTGGGTCTTTCAGGAAGATAGTGGGTTGGTCTGGAAGATTGTGGGTTGTTCTGGAAGATTGTGGGTTTTTCTGGAAGATAGTGGGTTGGTCTGGAAGATAGTGGGTTGGTCTGGAAGATTGTGGGTTGTTCTGGAAGATAGTGGGTTGGTCTGGAAGATTGTGGGTTGGTCTGGAAGAATGTGGGTTGGTCTGGAAGATTGTGGGTCTTTCAGGAAGATAGTGGGTTGGTCTGGAAGATAGTGGGTTGTTCTTTAAGATTGTGGGTTGGTCTGGAAGATTGTGGGTTGGTCTGGAAGATTGTAGGTTGGTCTGGAAGATTGTGGGTTGTTCTGGAAGATTGTGGGTTGTTCATGAAGATAGTGGGTTGGTCTGGAAGATTGTGGGTTGGTCTGGAAGATAGTGGGTTGGTCTGGAAGATTGTGGGTTGGTCTGGAAGATTGCGGGTTGTTCTGGAAGATTGTGGGTTGTTCTGGAAGATTGTGGGTTGGTCTGGAAGAATGTGGGTTGATCTGGAAGATTTTGGGTTGGTCTGGAAGATTGCGGGTTGGTCCTTTCTGGTCATGGTTTCAACTCCTTCAGTCCTTTTGAGGGGGCGTGAATTTGCTCTGGAGCATCACTGCTGCCCAACTTGTGACCTCACTGGTGTGTCAGAGAGAATATCCACAATATTTAAACCAGAATGACTAATTATCATCTTCTAACTGTGAACGTACAAGACTAAAGAGATGTTTTTAGTTCAACCGAGAGCTCAAAGCTCATCTGCCCTCACTTTCTCTTCCCCCTGTATGTCTACATTTCCTCAAACTCTGTTCTGTTGTCAGAATAAGAAATTGCAAAGGAATCTGTTGGAAAAAAAAACGGAGCAGCTGAAACAAGGAGTTTTTTTTAAATCATTTAGCATGTAAAATGCTTTAGTCATGAAACTTTAAGATTTTCAGTGATCACCAACCCTTTAAGTACTAAAATATATTGCCTTGTTTTATGTCTTGAAGCTCAATATCAGTTTTCTACTGGACGTTAACCGAAACAGCACACCAGGTGATGCCTTCATACACATCAACACCAGCAGGTAGGTAAAGCCTAAACTCTCCTATCTACAGCTACGTGACGCACACACACACTTTCATTTCCAACTTGAGTCGAAATGACAAATGAAACTGTGTGATGCATTAAACTCATTTCTCTGCAGTGACCTCTATGAGAAGGAAGAGTATCTCCATGACAACAGCATCAGACTCGTTCTTCCTCTCAAATATGGCGTTAATGTCAACATCCATGGGTCAGTCCACACAAGTCTCTTACATCCAGTCTTTAGATGATTATTTACTCTCATTTCTCACTGATGCTTTTCAGAAAGTATAGAAATCAATATTAGTAACAAAATCATGACAGTAGAAAATCAAAATCAAAGAAAACTTATTTTATAAAATTCTTTAATTCAATTCAATTCAATTTTATTTATATAGCGCCTATTACAACACAAGTTGTTTCTAGGATCTTTGCAGAGACCAGAACATGACCCCCGAGCAATTATTACATAAACAACAGCAGGTAAAAACTCCCCTTTAAGAGGGAAGAAACCTGGACCAGGACCTGGATCATAAGGGGAAAGAAACCTGGACCAGGACCTGGATCATAAGGGGGGACCCTCCTGCTGAAGACCAGCCGGGTAGAACAGGAAGTAGAGAGAAGAGACACAGACACACAAGACAGGATACAACAGTATAATTATCCATCAGCAGCAGAACTAAGACTTCTGTGTGTATATGTGATATATGGATAGTGATCCACACTTTAGAAGAGACCTGAGCAAGTATGCTCAGCGAATATGAACTTTTGCTGTGTGTAAATATGATGTTTTGTACATATAAATATGACCTTATTCTGGGTATAAGTAAAACTTTTAACGGCATGAGTGTTAACTTCTGCCATCTGACATCGAAGGTTTGGCCTCACATATCAGCTAGTTAATTAAAATGTCCTCCGTGGTTTTAACTCTGACAATTACCTGCAGTCATGTTTTCAATCAGTCTGAATAGAAAATAAATGACTGAAAACGGTTCAAAAGAAGCGTTTATTCTCTGGATTAAACAGATAAATCTGCTACCATCCTTTGCTGTCCTGTTCAGTGCAGCGTTGCCTGCTCAGCTTCATATTCATTTTAATGTCAGAATAATGTGCTTTTAAGAAAACAACACATTTAGAAGGACTTAACAGGTTTGGTAAGTAGTCCAGCTTCTGTCTCTGTGGTCATGGGGGAGATGTTTTCCTTTTTTTTAGAATGTAAAAGATCCTTTTTTCTTGAGCTGGTAATGACACTGACTACATTTACATGGACAACAACAATGTGATTAGTGACACTAATGTAATTAAGACAATATTCCGATCAGGCCATTTACATGAACTGCCCTAAAAATGTTCACTTCATAATCTGGGTTTACAACTAAAGCTCCAGGTACAACTGATGGTTAATGTTCTACTTGTCAGTAGATTTTGATGGTTAAACCTTTTTATTCTTTTTAAATAAACATTTTCCAGCTGCAGGTTGCTGTGCGGTTGTCTTGAAGCTTTTCCATGAAGGTCTGAGCAGTACTGGATGAGGATGCGTGGGGTTGCCAGGCTTTCCTCGTTATAAGCCACATTTAACTTGTTTCTTTGTAGATGCTTTTTCACTTTCAAATATCAGAAGTTGTGGGTTTTATCGATTAAATGTTGCTTTTTCAGTTAACATCAAATAAATGATATACTGTATATTAAATAAAGAAGTAGAGTAAGTAAAAAAGATAAATGTCTGTTTACTAAATTTGATCATCATTTGTTTTACTTAGACAAATGTGATCAGTCGTTTGTTTTATTGACATAAATGTGGCCAGTCATTTGTTGTATTTTAAATAAATGACACTTATTTTAAACAAATGCTCAACATCTGGACATGCTGAAGGTCGTTTCCAGCCTCTGCTGATCTCTGCTTCTGTCTTCAGGTTTGTGAGTCCGACCTCATTTGTGTTTGGAGATGAAGATGTGATTCCTGCTGAGTGCTACCATGAAACATTCAACTACACATACAAGGTAGTTTGTTTTGGTCACAGTCACAAAGACCTGCTTTGTTATGTTAATCAACAGTGATGGCAAAGCAGGTTCTCACAACAGTTATCATAATTTCTGGACTCTAATATTGTAACAGCAAAGATAAAAGTTCCCAGAGACAAACACATCTGTCATTACACTGAGATGAGTCAAATAATGTTGCTGTAATGCTGTTGTCACCATCTTCTCTCAGTCAAGCTGCTGTTTATGTTGTTGTAGTGTTGGACTGACTGGACTGGCTGGTCTCAGTCAGTCCAGGTTTTTAAAGGACCTGATCCACAACTGGCCAGTTTAAGGCTGATTTAAGCTGTTATCTGTTGTTTTTAACTTGTGTTATCTTGAGTTTGGCTCCTGTTGTATCTGTAAGTGTCTTTGCAGTGACTGAGGGATATACTTTATTATCAATGTATTGATAAAGGTCATCTGATCATATAATGTATTTTTACTGCGCCCTTCCAGGAAGGTGGAGCTAAATCATTTTTAAGTGTGTATTTAAAAGTATTGGTTTAAGTTCAATTTAATTCAATTATATTTATACAGCGTCTATTACAATTATTACACAATACAATTATTACATAAACAACAGCAGGTAAAAACTCCCCTTTAAGAGGGAAGAAACCTGGACCAGGACCTGGATCATAAGGGGGGACCCTCCTGCTGAAGACCAGCCGGGTAGAACAGGAAGTAGGTCAAAGGTACAAGACAGGATACAATAGTATAATTATCTATCAGCAGCAGAACTAAGATTTCTGTGTATATATATGGGTGAAATATGGATAGTTGGTTGGTTAGTTACTTTAGAAGAGACCTGAGCAAGTATGCTCAGCGAGTATGAACTAAATTGCTGTTTCTGACAGGTATTTCTTCTGCTGAGTTTGGTCCAACATTTGCTATAATAACTATTAAATCTATTTAGCACATCCTTTATATTATTAATATTCTGGTAGTTATCTATAAAATAACTGTTATATTTGGAGGTTTTTCTGATAATACTATTTGATATGTTCTATGTAGCTTTAATATTATCATCATTATTATTATCCAATAATTTATAATAACATTCCTTTTTACACGTTTTTATAATATAAATGAACTTTTTTTTAATATTTCTTATACCCATTTTCTGATTCAGTGTTTTATAAATTTCCTAAAAAGTTTTTTTTTTTACATGCATTTTGTGATCCTTTTGAGATCCACTGCTCATTGTTTTGCCTGTTTCTGTTCCTCTTATGTTTCTTAACTGGACACATTTTTATCATAATGATTTAATTATTCTTAAAAATTCTTCATGTGCTTCATCCACATCGTTTGTTTGTATGTTATATATTAATCCCCAATCATATATAATCAATTCAGCTTTTAGTGCCTTCAAGGAGCCATCTGTTCCAACGCGTCTGTACTGTGGTCTGGTGTTTTGATCAACTTTTTTATAGTTGATCAGTTATGTCATTTATTAATATTCCACTACTTAAACTGTTCTCTAAGACATTAATAAATATATTATCAATTAAGGTTGTATAGTGCGATGGGCCTGATGATTTTAGGATACAGGCTTAGACTGTATATGGTATTAATAAATTCTTCTGACATTTTATGTTTGTTGGATTTAGAAGATCAATACTGAAATCCCCACAGATGAATATAACTTTTTGATTGACTTTCATTTACTTACAAACCTGATTAATATGCTGTTTAAATGACAAATCCTGATCAAAATAACACCAAGGTTTCTCACAGTTTTACTGGAGGCCATCGCAAGACCATCTAATCCCTTCCTCAGGTGTTTGGGATGTCTTAAGTCTTAAGAAAAGGCTCAGACTGATGATTTTCAACAAGTACAGGGATGATGATCTGAGGTGAACCTGAACAGGGTCTCTAACATTGTAAATAACATTGTACATATGAGTATGAGTTTATATTTTTGTGTGGATGTGTATGTGGATTAGTCATTGTGCACTTGGACGTAGTTGGATCTCCTTCGCTCTTCCTGGTCCTTCTGTGTTGTGGTCTGGCTCCGGGGTTTTTTGGGTTTGGGTTTCCTCAGTGGTCCACATTTGGTGTCTCTTGATGGCAGGGCGGGGGAGGGGTTATGAGGGTCCTTGTGGACTTTGGGGGGTTTGCGGGGGGCGCCCCGCTGGCAGGGGTGGCCCTTGGTAGTGATGCTCGGCTGAGTCTGCCAATACTGGGGCGATGGTTGGGCGGGCACCCCTAACCTACCCCAGCAGGGGTGCTTCCGAATTGCAGTGGAGGGGCCTCAGAGGCTGGCAGAGGGAGGTGGGTGGTACTTGGGCTGGCTTGTGGGTGTTGCTGTCAGGGGTCTGGGTGCTTGTGTTGGTGGTGTGGTGTCTAGTACAGGCCAGGTTCTGCTTGTAGAGGTACTGCTCTCATGCTGTCATTGTGGGGTGCTGGTTGAGGGCTGGTGGCGGGGACTGGGCTTGGGTGGTTTTGGTGTTGGAGTGCAGCATAATGCGACTGGGAGGGGGGCTGGGTGTTCTTGGGGTGTATGTAGTGTGAAGTATATGTAGTATATGTAGTATACAGTATAGTATATGTAGTATATAGTGTAGTGTATGTAGTATATAGTGTAGTATTTGTAGTATATGTAGCATATAGTGTAGTTTTTGTAGTATATACAGTAGTATGTGTAGTGTATAGTGTAGTATATGTAGCATATAGTGTAGTTATTGTAGTATATAGTGTAGTATGTGTAGTGTATAGTGTAGTGTATAGTGTAGTGTATAGTGTAGTGTATAGTGTAGTGTATAGTGTAGTGTATAGTGTAGTATGTGTAGTGTATAGTGTAGTATTTGTAGTATATGTTGCATATAGTGTAGTTTTTGTAGTATATAGTGTAGTATGTGTAGTGTATAGTGTAGTGTATAGTGTAGTGTATAGTGTAGTGTATAGTGTAGTATGTGTAGTGTATAGTGTAGTATTTGTAGTATATGTTGCATATAGTGTAGTTTTTGTAGTATATAGTGTAGTATGTGTAGTGTATAGTGTAGTGTATAGTGTAGTGTATAGTGTAGTATGTGTAGTGTATAGTGTAGTGTATAGTGTAGTATATAGTGTAGTATATAGTGTAGTTATTGTAGTATATAGTGTAGTGTATAGTGTAGTATGTGTAGTATATAGTGTAGTGTATAGTGTAGTATGTGTAGCATATAGTGTAGTTATTGTAGTATATAGTGTAGTATATCTAGTATATAGTGTAGTATATGTAGTATATAGTGTAGTATTGGTAGTATATAGTGTAGTATATGTAGTATATGAGTAGTATATATAAGACTGACAGGAATCGACAAGAGAGACCACGTCTCTCCTGTGTTCACTTCCCTCCATCGGTTCCCCGGAAAACTCCAATTCAACATTTTATTACTTGTGTATAAAGTCCTAAACATCTAAAGACCTGATGGTTCCTTACGTTCCTAACAGAGTTTCCGTTCTCAGGGTGCAGGTTTACTCGTAGTTCCTAGAAGATCCAAATGTAGATCTGGAGGACGGGTCTTCTGTTATCAGGAACCATCAGTATGGAACCAACTTCCAGTTTGGGTGAAGGAGGCTGACACCACCTCCACCTTTAAAACCAAACATTAAACGTTTGTGTTCAGTAAAACATCTAGTTGGTGTAAACTTTAGTGTGTCAGGACCAGTAGTCACAGCTGCAGCTGCAGGACCAGACTGGAGCAGCTGGTCTTCAACACAGCTTCATCCTGGATCTGCTGCTGTAGACCTGCTGCAGGGGGACACCAACATGATCCACTGACCTGCAGTCCCACCCTCTGACCACCTCAGTGTCTGCTGTCTACACCTGTTTAGATAGTGGTCTCTGTAGTCCACCAACTAACCAGGTATCAGTCATATATACATGGAAGTCTTAGTTCTGCTGCTGACGGATAATTATACTGATGTCTCTTGTCTTTTGTACCTTTGACGGTGTCTGTCCTCTCGGTTCATCATCTCACAGTAAATAAATGAAGCAGAATAAACATATTCCATCATTAAATTACAGTTCTGAAGAATACTAATATTTTTTGGTCTTCGTTGGACATTTCTAAGACCTGGACTGATCTTTTGTCTCCTGATTTTGGTGCAGGTGTTGAACTCTGGTCCCAGCAGGTCAATAGGCACTGTGGTTGTCATTTCACTTCCAAAGATCCTCGCATCTTACCAACACAGACTGCTGCAGGTGCTGGACTGGAAGGTACGGCCAAACCAGCTCCATCAGTGTAGGAACGTCAGTGGTTTTGACTGGAGCTGGATGGATCTGGGGTGGAGCTAGGAAGAGCTGGGGTGGAGATGGAATGGAGCTGATTGAAATGTGGTGGAGCTGGGGTGGAAAAGCAGTCAGCAAAATCTTAAACAATGTAGTTACAGTATTATATATTTGTGATACTGTCACAGCTGTAGTCTTGTTAACAGTATTTGATGAGTAAGCTCTACATGAGTAAGATATTATAACTAATTCTTTCTTTTGCAGGTGTCACATGGTGAATGCTGGATCAGCGACAAAACTGTTCAGGTTTTGGAGGACTGTGATGTTCCTCAAGCGTCCTTCATCAAACAGTTCTTTTTCTTCTTCTCACCAACCTCCACTCGTAGAATGGTACACAAACACAGCAGGAAACTCATTTTCTCTGATATATGACACACCTGCACATTATGTAAACCTGTGGCATATATCAGAGAGCCATAAATGATGCTCCCATTCCGCTTTAGATGTGCAAGTTCAACTCCAAGTCTTCATAATGTTTGCTTGTCCACATGAGTCCAGATTTCACGAAAGTTGCAAAGCAGTGTGTTGATCTCATGTTGGTATAAAATTTCGCAAAATGTCACCATAACTAAAGTCAGACTTATGATCAGAGAGTGATGACCTCATCTAGGATTACTCAGATGCTTGGTTTGATCTGGAACTCACACGCAGGAGAACCACTGATTAATACTCTGATCAGCTGTTCAACACACTGTTCAACAGTTTCAACTGTGGTTGCAGTTTTGTGGTCATCAGGATGAGCTGTGTGAACAGTTGGTGTGTCACCTTGGTAACCTGGATGCAGGGGGAGATGCTACGGTCCAGCTGGAGGTCAAACTCAACCCTGTTGTGCTGCTGCAGGCTCCGGTAAATGTTTGGTCACTGTGAAACTGTCATATCTTAAACGGTGCCGTACTAACCCACATTCACAGCCTCACTCCACCTCCTGTCACTTCTATCACTCCACCTCCCGTTACTCATCCTATCACTTCTTCGAGCACCCATCCTATCGCGCTGCCTCCTGTAACTTCTCCTGTCATGTGTATTGATGGCAGGGAGTGCTGCTGCTCTGTGGCTGTGTGGTTGATATGGCGGAGTGGCCTGCAGCCACATAGACGCTCCACTGTGGCCATGTCTATTTTACCTGTAATACTTGTAGGCTCCTGCATTAGGTACTCTATTACCTGCCCAGAAGAGTTAGTACTACTATGAAAACTTAGCCTTTGGCATTACTCTGCTCAATCCATGATTGTCTACTGAGATATAATCATGCTGTACTACAATCAAAGAAACAAACAGCTGATGCCCGCATCTATCTCAGGGTCGTCACGGAATCATGATACTGGAGAGCACTGCAATGATGTCATCTCCCACAGATCCTCACACTGTCCTTATCCAGGAACATACCTTCACACAGGTAAAACAGCAGCTGGGTACATGAAAGGGTAATTCATCAACAATGACTGATCAACCAATCAAACGTGAAACCAGCTTATCTGTGTTTTTACTCTGCTGAGTTTATAGCAGAGCAGAGATTCTCTACCTGTGAAATGTTTTTCTTAGTTTTTTTGGCTCCGGTAGTACCAAATCTGTAGTTGTTCATCTTAAAACACAAAACATAAAATATGGTACATTTTTAGGTGGTTGTGGAGGCTGTTTATACCCAGAAACCCACGATGGCTGTGAAGATCTTCATCATTGTTGTCAGTTTAGTGGTAGGACTGATGATCCTGGCAGCTCTCATCTGGTGTCTGTGGAAGGTAGGGAGTTGTTTTTTTTACTCAAGATCATTTCTTGTTGTATCAGGTGTGTTCCAACATAATCAAGAAAGACTGAACCAAGAAGACTGAATCCTTGAACATAAAGACTGCTCAAACCTGTTTTGGCAACAACAACTACATGCATGTGTGCCATTAGTGAGCCTTTATTGGTTCACAAGGAAAGTTCAATTGATGTCACTATCGACATGAATAGACTGCAGTGACACCCCCTCAAAGTTTCTGCAAGGATGTTAGAGGACTGAATTGTGATATACTGATAAAGTACAAGACAATACTGTGTACGGTTTTTTGTATCAAAAGCAGCCTCACTGTTTTACTATCTGATTTACAGGCTGGTTTCTTTAAGAGAACCTACCAGAAGCAAGATGAGGAGTTTAAAAGAGACAGCTGGGACTATGTTCCAAAAGTGAACAAAAGAGAGAGCACCACCTAATCTGGACAACGTTTACCGCCGGGACCTCTGACCTCTGAACAGAAGCCAGAACTTACATTGTGACTGTGCAGCAACCTTAATAGACTTCAGTCTGCTGGCTGATGCCACATATGAAGTAGTATGTGCTGCATGAGAAGGTTGGAGAGTGATGGAGGCTGGCAGATGTTCCTGAATGCACCAAAGCTTTTTAACTGTGTACCTGATATGTGTACGCAAGGAAGAGTGTAATGACTCACAAAAGACTCCAGCTATCCATAGCTGGGGATGTATGTATGGATGGAAGGATGGGTGGGTGAGTGGGTGGGTGGGTGAGTGGATGCCTGGATGGATGGGTGGGTGGGTGGGTGGATGTATGGATGGATGACTGAACCAGTCAATTCTGGAGTCAGATGATCTTCATGCCTATATTCTTTTAAGAAAATGTATATTTGTGTATGTAACTCTGACGAGAAACCAATGAAAGCAATGTCCTGGTAATCTCAGGGATGGACACTTGGCTTCTGATTGGCTCCTCATTCTGGGAAAGTTCTTGTCTCTCTGTTGCCCAGCAGAACTAATGCAGACTTACTCATGGTGCACCACACCTAGACCCAGTGGATGATGTCCAGACAGAAAGGGATGGCTGCAGGTGTGTTCGCGCAGCAGCAGTGTTCTGCAGGTGGACATGTGGCCTGACCACACCATCATGGTGAATCAGCACACATTTCTGAATCATCTTCAGTGGTGAAGATGGCTTTTCGAAGGCTTTTTGTGTGTTGAGTCTTAATTGGTTAGGAGAAATTACGTGTTTGACAAAATGTCCAGCACTTGCTGTAGAAAGCAGGAGGGTTTGAGACAGACCTGATGGAACGATTGAACAGATATTCTGAATCATCACAGACAAGAAAATATGTTCAGACAAATAAGAGTTTTATTAATTTAATTTAATTTATATGGTGCTTTTCAAATTAGCATTATCTCAACTTCCTAGTAAATGCAGGAAAAAAGAAATAATTTGTTTTAATTGCTTAAGAAATCAGTTACATAGAAAAAGTTTAATAAAATGTATTCAAAGCATTGTTTAAATTGAATGTGTTCTGTGAATGCAGTTAAAACCACAGCTATCTTCCTGTTTATGTAGCAGAAGTACACACCAGGTTTATTGTTTTTTAATCTTAATTTGTTGAGCACTGGACAATATTGCTGCTTTTATTAGTTAATTTTAATTGCAATAAAGGTTTTTCTACAAACAGCAACTTGTTTTTTTTCCTCACTAGGTCCAGTACTTTAGTAACGTGATCAGTAGAAAAACTGTCAAGTCAATCAATCATCAATAAGCCCAGACAGCAGTAAAACTAAACTTATACAGATGATAACTTATATCAACTAAGAAAAAGAATGTTTTATTTTCTGCCGCAGAACCAAACAGTAGACTGGATTAAAAAAAAAAACAGCTTGTAATTAATTAAAATATAAACAATTAACATATAAAAAAGCCTTAAACTCTATCAGTTTCATGTCAAACATTTAAATCATAAAGCAGTTAGTTTCAGAGTTAGAGCTGCTGATTCAAAAATGTAGCTTTTATGTCAAACAGGAAGCCGTAGAGATGTTCGTCAAACTGGACAAGAACTATAACTTCATGCTGCCATGGAAACTGTAACGGCATTGAGTTGCAGCAGTGACTCTAGAAGCAGCTGCAGGAGATGGAGGACTCGGCCTCATCCACCTCTTCTCCATACAGATGGATGAGTCTGGGATGGACTCTGGAAGCAAAACACATGTTTCTAGATGTTTCTAGGTGTTTTCAAACATTTCCAAATCTTCCTACATGTTTGTAGATGTTCCTAATGTTTCTAGGTGTTTTCAAACATTTCTAGATGTTTGTACATGTTTTTTTTTTTTCAATGTTTCTACATGTTTCTTGGTGTTTTCAAAACTTTCTAGATGTTCTTACATGTTTCTAGATGTTTTAAAACGTCTAGAAGTTTTACGTGTTTTTCTAGATGGTTCTAGTTTTTTTTTTTCAAATGTTTCTAGATAGTTGTACATGTTTCTAGGTATTTTCAAACTTCTTTAGAGGTTCTTATGTGTTTCTAGATGGTTGTAGTTTTTTTTCAAATGTTTCTAGATGTTTGTACATGTTTCTTGGTGCTTTCAAAAATTTTCTAGACATTTGTACGAGTTTCTAGATGGTTCTAGTTTGCTTTTTGTAAAAAAAAAAATTTCTAGATGTTCGTACATGTTTCTAGATGTTTTCAAACATCTCTAGAGGTTCTTACGTGTTTCTAGATGGTTGTAGTTTGTTTTTTTTCAAATGTTTCTAGATGTTTGTACATGTTTCTTGGTGCTTTCAAACATCTCTAGAGGTTCTTACATGTTTCTAGATGGTTGTAGTTTTTTGGTTTTTTTTTCAAATGTTTCTAGACATTTATACATGTTTCTAGATGGTTCTAGTTTGCTTTTTTTTTCAAATGTTTCTAGATGTTCATACATGTTTCTAGGAGTTTTCAAATGTTTCTAGATGGTTCTATTTTTTTTTTCCAAATGTCTCCAGATGTCAGTACATGTTTCTAGGAGTTTTCAAATGTTTCTAGATGGTTCTATTTTTTTCCAAATGTCTCCAGATGTCCGTACATGTTTCTAGGTGTTTTCAAATGTTTCTAGATGTTCATACATGTTTCCAGATGGTTCTAGTTTGCTTTTTTTAAAAATGTTTCTAGATGTCTGTACATGTTTCTAGGAGTTTTCAAATGTTTCTAGATGGTTCTATTTTTTTCCCCAAATGTTTCCAGATGTCCGTACATGTTTCTAGGTGTTTTCAAATGTTTCTAGATGTTCATACATGTTTCCAGATGGTTCTAGTTTGCTTTTTTTAAAAATGTTTCTAGATGTCTGTTCTTTTTTTTTCTCAAATGTTTCTAGACGGTCATACATGTTTCTAGGTGTTTTTAAATGTTTCTAGATGGTTCTATTTTTTTCCAAATGTTTCTAGATGTCCGTACATGTTTCTAGGGGTTTTCAAATGTTTCTAGAGGTTCTTATGTGTTTCTAGATGGTTGTAGATTGTTTTTTTCAAATGTTTCTAGATGTTTGTACATGTTTCTTGGTGTTTTCAAACGTTTCTAGAGGTTCTTATATGTTTCTAGATGGTTGTAGTTTTTTGTTTTTTTTTTCAAATGTTTCTAGACATTTATACATGTTTCTAGATGGTTCTAGTTTGCTTTTTTTTTCAAATGTTTCTAGATGTTCATACATGTTTCTAGGAGTTTTCAAATGTTTCTAGATGGTTCTATTTTTTTTTTCCAAATGTCTCCAGATGTCAGTACATGTTTCTAGAAGTTTTCAAATGTTTCTAGATGGTTCTATTTTTTCCAAATGTCTCCAGATGTCCGTACATGTTTCTAGGTGTTTTCAAATGTTTCTAGATGTTCATACATGTTTCCAGATGGTTCTAGTTTGCTTTTTTTAAAAATGTTTCTAGATGTCTGTACATGTTTCTAGGAGTTTTCAAATGTTTCTAGATGGTTCTATTTTTTTCCCCAAATGTTTCCAGATGTCCGTACATGTTTCTAGGTGTTTTCAAATGTTTCTAGATGTTCATACATGTTTCCAGATGGTTCTAGTTTGCTTTTTTTAAAAATGTTTCTAGATGTCTGTTCTTTTTTTTTCTCAAATGTTTCTAGACGGTCATACATTTTTCTAGGTGTTTTTAAATGTTTCTAGATGGTTCTATTTTTTTCCAAATGTTTCTAGATGTCCGTACATGTTTCTAGGGGTTTTCAAATGTTTGTAGAGGTTCTTACGTGTTTCTAGATGGTTGTAGATTGTTTTTTTCAAATGTTTCTAGATGTTTGTACATGTTTCTTGGTGTTTTCAAACGTTTCTAGAGGTTCTTATATGTTTCTAGATGGTTCTAGTTTGCTTTTCTTTCTCAAATGTTTCTAGACGGTCATACATGTTTCTAGGTGTTTTTAAATGTTTCTAGATGGTTCTATTTTTTTCCAAATGTTTCTAGATGTCTGTACATGTTTCTAGGTGTTTTCAAATGTTTCTAGAGGTTCTTATATGTTTCTAGATGGTTCTAGTTTGCTTTTTAAAAAAATGTTTCTAGATGTTTATACATGTTTCTAGGTGTTTTAAAATCTTTCTAGATGGTTGTATTTTTATTCCAAATGTTTCTAGATGGTCATACATGCTTCTAGATGTTTCCAAACGTTTCTAGAGGTTCTTATATGTTTCTAAATGATTCTATTTTTTTTCCAAATGTTTCTAGATGTCCGTACATGTTTCTAGGTGTTTTAAATGTTTCTAGATGTTCTTACATGTTTCTAGGTGTTTTTCAAACGTTTCTAGAGGTTCTTACATTTTTCTAGATGGTTCTAATTTGTTTTAAAAAAAAATGTTTCTACATATTTGTACATTTCTTGGTGTTTTCAACCGTTTCTAGATGTTTGTGTGTGGCCTCATATGGATGTGTAGTGTCAGATGTAAAGGCAAACCGGACATAAAGAAAATCATGTTTCTTTCATTTGATTGCACTTTTAGAGCTTTGTTTAGCTCTGGAGTTCCATTCCAGGACAAAAAAACAAAAAGCATCAAAACACTTACATGCAGACAATGTGATTTCACCAAAGCTTTGAACTAACTGTAAAGTCTTATGTATCATGACTTTGACTGCCCTGAAAGGTGCCAATAAATAAAATGTATTCTTATTCTTATTATTATTAGTGTTAAAAAATAAGAAAAATATAAGAAGTAACCCCCAGAATGGTTTTGTAAATAAACGCATACGAATAATGATGTCCAGTTAAATTTAAAACAGGAAATACAACAGTGACTAAGGAGGCCACAGTTGGTAGTGAACACCAGAGGTTCAAACCATCCAACGTGACAAGTCTCTCTCTCTCTCTCTCTCTCTCTCTCTCTCTCTCTCTCTCTCTCTCTCTCTCTCTCTCCTCTCTCTCTCTCTCTCTCTCTCTCTCTCTCTCTCTCTCACACACACACACACACACACACACACACACACACACACACACACACACACAAACACACACACACACAAATCAGAGGTCCCAGAATTGATCCTTGAGGAACTCCACATGATAGTTTTGTGGCGGGGGGGTTGTTAGTCCATCAACAGTAGTGAACAAAGTGACTTATTATTGGGACTGAGAGTTCATGGTTAGGTGTCATCCATTTTACTCCTTTTAATATTCATATTGACTTCTGAGTTGTAAATAAAGACCTAACAGTACATAATGGAACTTCCTGTTTGGAAGCCCCCATGTATTAATACTGTATGCTCATATTTGCTCAGTCTTATTCATGTTCCTCCCGCCGCCAGATGACCCTTGATGTTCCCAGATCCAGACTTTAAGACAGAGTTGATTTTTTAGCTTTTTCAGTCGCTGGTCTCTAGAATATATTACTTTGGCAAGCTACAACTGCTGGAACTGTTGCTACATTCAGATCTTTGCTCAAGTCTCATTTCTTCTAGATGGCTTTTAGTTTGAGCTGAAAAATTACATCTTGTTAATAATTTAACACGTTTTTCAAATGTTTTTACCACTTTCTGTAATTTAATTGCTGTCCTACTGACAAAAATTCCAGGTATTTAGAATACCCTAGGTATTTAGACTGACCTGGACTAAAAACATCTAATAATAAAAAAGGTCAACTATAAAAAAGGATTGGTTTGTGAGGACTGGAAATACATGCAGAAAAAAGATGAGAAGTCAATAAAATACCTTAACCTGTGGATCAGTAAATATGGTTTTAAGGGAACTCTAAACTCACAGAAAATAGTTGAACTGCAGGATAAGATAACAATTGACACGAAACAGAACACCAAGAAAATGCGTAAGCGCTGTTTCAAAGAAAGCCAGAAATGGTTGAACGAGGCGACGAGGCGAGAACAAGGAGAAGGGAGGGGGGACTGTAGACAGAAAAAACAGCAGATGAGACAGCAGATGAGACAGGACCTGTACAGAGAAGACAGAAAGAGGAAAAAAATGACGAGGAAGACGCTAACAGAATTCTTTCTGACAGTATTCCAATCTATCCACTGTTACCTCCTCCTGACCCTCCACCACCTGAGTGTATCCTTGAACTGACCCTGAAAAACACACCTACTTCTCCGCCAGCCGCTGACACTGTTCCTCTCATTGAAGCTGCAAATCCAAACACTGACAATGTTAAAAAGGCTGAAGAAGGCCTGACCTCCCATGGGGAGGATGTGGAGGGATCTGTCTGTGACGTGGAGGACCTCGGACGGTCCTGCCACCTTGATGACGGAGAGGTCCAGCGGGTTTGGATGACTGCTCTGGGCGGTGACTGGCGTCATGTCGGAGGTGACCGGGACCCCCAGTATGACGGTAATGTTTTGGATCCCGATAAAATGCAGCTGCGACGCAGAGTGAAGGAACCCGGTGACAGAACAAAACAACGTTTCAACGCTTCATCTGTCTTCACAGTGGTGGACATCAGGAACAGTGGTGGACATCAGGAACACCGTTTTCTCTGTCCCCGTTCATAAAGACAGCCGATCTTGGTTTGGTTTCAGATTTCTGGATGGAAGAAGAAGAAGAAAAAAAATCTGTACAAATGGGCTGCTGTGTGAGCCATGATGATGATCATGTCTCAACAGGAGGGAAGGGGTCAGAGGTCATTTGGATTGAAACCTCCGATAGGAAAGGTGAGCCAAAGTCTGATAATAGGGTGGTTTCAGACATTTAGAGTCTGAATAGACCCGAAAGTCAGTGAAGCATTTTAAGACACCTGACCAAGTAGAGGAGATAATAATTCAATCGAAATGACACCAAATGGGTAAGAAATGCTGCAGGATGCTGGATGGTGACTTTATTCCTCATCCTGAGTTTTTGTTTTTTTAGTCACCCTCTTGCTTCCTGTTTCAGCCATCCATCCATTATCTATACCCGCTTAATCCGTCTCCGGGTCACGGGGGTCTGTCGGAGCCTATTCCGACGCATAGTAGATGAGAGGCAGGGGTCCACCTGGACAGGTCGCCAGTTCATCACAGGGCCCTTCCTGTTTCAGTGAATCCTTATATCTCAGCTGAAGAACTCACGACTGTCTGCCGTAACATCAAGAAGTGAGTTAGAGGTCCGGTTGGTAGCTCGTCAGGCTGAAGTAGCGGCGGACCGGCCAGGTGCAGCTGCTGGTAGCCGCCCCCCTGCAGCCCCTGAGCAGCCGGGCAGTCAGGGCGGCTGGGTGACGGTTCGGAGGAAGCGTAGTCCCAAAAGGCGCACGGAACACCACCATTCGTTTTTCCCCACTCAGCGACACACCCGCTGAGAAACCGACCTTGGTGATTGGCGACTCTATTTTGAGGCATGTGAGGCGACTCCAGCGACCATAGTTAGGTGCATCCCGGGGGCCAGAGCGGGCGACGTCGAAGCAAATTTGAAGCTGCTGGCAAAGAGTCATCGTAAATACAGTAAAGTTATCATCCATGTCGGCGCTAATGACACCCGGCTACGCCAGTCGGAGGTCACTAAAATCAATATTGTCTCGGTGTGTAACTACGCCAAAACCATGTCGGACTCCGTAGTTTTCTCTGGTCCCCTCCCCAATCTGACCGGTGATGACATGTTTAGCCGCATGTTGTCGCTCCGTCGCTGGTTGTCTCGGTGGTGTTCAGAAAACGACGTGGCCTTTATTGACAATTGGAAGACGTTTTGGGGAAAGCCTGGTCGTCTTAGAAGAGACGGCATTCATCCCACCCGGGATGGTGCAGCTCTTATCTCTAGAAATCTGGCTGATATTATTAGATCCTCCCCCTGACAATCCAGGGTCCAGGCCGGGATGCAGAGCTGCAGTCTTACACGCTTCTCTGCTGCTTCTCCAGGACTATCGCCTGCCAATAAAAAGGTAGAAGTAAATGATGTAATTGGAGATTCTAACGAGGTGCCAAGTAAAATAGATTTAGTATCGATTCCCCGTCCTCCAAATGTTCACCAAGCCCGACGTAATAGAGGCGTTAACCAAAATAACCTCGTAAAAATAAAAACAAATACAAATACGCATTTAGTGCGAACTAAAGACCAAACAATTAGATGCGGATTACTAAATATACGATCTTTAAGCTCCAAGTCTCTATTAGTAAACGATCTAATTATCTGGAGTGATTTTCTGCTTAACAGAAACGTGGCTCCAAGAGGAAGAGTTTGTTAGTTTAAATGAATCGACGCCGTCCGGTTACTTTAATTATCATATTCCTCGAATCACAGTAGGAGTAGCGGCGATCTACGACTCCAGTCTTACAATAAAATCCAAACCTAAATGCGATTATAATACGTTTGAAAGCCTCACGCTTAGCTTAAAACTGCCGAGCTGGAAATCAGAGAAGCCAGTCTTGTTGGTGGTAGTTTACCGGCCTCCTGCTGGAGCTTATCTGGAGTTTCTGTCTGAGTTCTCAGATTTCTTATCTAGTTTATTGATCAGTACAGATAAAGTCATCATAGTGGGCGACTTTAACATTCATATGGATGTTGACAACGACAGTCTTAAGTTTGCTTTTGATTCTCTTCTAGAATCGATGGGGATTTTACAAAAAGTTAACGAACCGACGCATTGTCTTAATCATACTCTTGATCTGGTCCTCGTCTACGGTGTAGAACTTGATAATCTGTTAGTGTCACATGTAAACTCCCTCCTATCCGACCACTATTTAATAACGTTTGAGTTCAACATTGTCAACGTTACGCATCATAGGAGGAATTACTTTAGCAGGTGTCTATCCGATAAAGCTATTACTAAATTTAGGGAGGCCATTGCTCTTCATCTTCTTACAGTGGAACATAGTGAAGCAGTTGAGGGCTGTGACCTCGGTTCTACCTCTGCAGACGTTGATTTCCTTGTCGGTAGCACTGCAGATGTGTTGCACTCAGCTTTAGATGTAGTTGCTCCTTTGAGAAAGAGGGTCTCTAACCGTAGGAGCTTAACTCCCTGGTTTAACTCACATATTCATATGTTAAAACAGAAAGTGCGTAAAATGGAAAGAAAGTGGTACTCTAGTAGGTCTGTAGATATTTATTATGCATGGAAATAGTATATAAATAATAGTATATAAAATAGTATATAAAAAAGCGCTTCGCAAAGCTAGAACAGCCTATTATTCAGTGTTAATAGAGGATAATAAAAATAACCCACGTTTTCTGTTCAGCACTGTAGCCAGGCTGACAAAGAGCCACAACTCCGTTGAGCCGTGCATCCCTGCAGCTCTCAGTAGTGAAGACTTTATGAGCTTCTTTAGCAATAAAATTGTCAGAATTAGAGAGGAAATCGGCCAGGCCCTCCCAGCAGTGGCTGTGGGCATTTCTTCAACTTCGGCGACTCCCTTATGCTCCGACCTGACTCTAGACTGTTTTGTTCCTGTTGACCTCTCTGAGCTGACCTTAGTCTCAATGGATCTAAATCATCCACGTGTCTGTTAGACCCAATCCCAACTCGACTACTTAAAAATGTTTTCTCTCTTATTGGAGCGACAATACTGGAACAGATCAACTTGTCCCTAGTCTTAGGATATGTGCCACAGCGGCCCCGTATGGCCCTGCCTGGTGGCCTTCGCTGGGGCCGGCGCCGGTTTCTGGCCTGCGACTGGGGGAGTGGCTCAGCCTCTTCGGGGCTCTGGTGCCCTTTTGTGGGGGGTCCTGATGGTTGGAGCGGGGACACGTGCCGGGCGGTCCCGGTGGGTCTCTGGGTGCCTGGCTGCCTGGTCCGCGCTCTTGCCTTCGGGGTCTGATCCTGCGATTGGGATTTCTGGGGCCCCGGCGGGTCTGGGTTGCGCCTTGGTTGGTGGGTCTGGTGCCGGGGCCGGCCTCTGGGGGGGGACCTCTGGCGGGGAAGGTGTGGCGCCGGTTGCTGTCTGGGTGTGTCGCGGTGTGTCGGCGGGTTCCTTCTCCTGGTTCCTGCGCCGCCTCCGGGTGTCGGCTGTGTCCCCGCCCTGCTGCCTCCGCTCCCGGTCATGTGTATCTGCGGCCGGTGGGTGGTAGTGGTCCCGGCCCCCCCTGGGCTGGTCGCGCTGCTCTGGCTTCCTCTTTCCTTCTTCCCTCCCGCCTTCCGCCTGCCCCACCCTCTTTGCCTGTCCAGCACCGTGGCTACTGGAGTTCGGTCTCGCTGTCGCGTCGCCGGGGCGCGTGGCGGGGGCCGATGCATTGGCGGGCCACCGGCGACACTGTTTCTTGCCCGTCGGGGTTCGATATGTTTGGTGGTCGGGGGATCTGGGGGCATCTCGTGGCCTTGTTTCCTTGAGCCTGCCGGGTCTCCAGCTGGTAATGGTCTGTACTAAGGGAGGGTGTGGGATCGGCGGCCTCGGATTCCTCCCTCCCCTCCTGCTGGCTGCGGCCGCGGCTGTGGGGGGCTGGGGTGGCCCAGGGCTGGGGGGAGGGTTGGGGCGCTGACCGATGACGATAGGAACCAACAACGGAATTTTAAGAATAACTATTTAAAGGAGGAAGTGTTTAAATGACTTAATATTGTTAGTTTTGTAATTAACAAATGTATTATTATTTTTATTATATTCTTGTATGTATTTATGTGCAAATAAGTGAGTTTATATACATAGATGCATGTTTATATGTGTGTGTGTATGGGTGTGTGTGCGCGCGTGTATGTGTAGGTATTGGTGTGTATATGTATGTGTGTAGTTATATACGTGAGTGTGTTTGTGTATATATGTGTGTGAATGTATGTGATACGTATGTATGTATGTATGTATGTATGAATAGCTGTGTGTGTGTGTGTGTGTGTGTGTGTGTGTGTGTGTGTGTGTGTGTGTGTATATATGTGTGTGTGTACATGTTTATGTATTTGTGTGTGTGTATCCAGGTTTGTGTCCCTATGTGCATGTATCTATTTAGGTGAATAGCTACTTATATATATATATATATATATATATATATATATATATATATATATGTGTATTTTCAATTAGGCACATGTGTACATGCATGTATCAATGTATATTTGTATGTATGTATAATCATGTATCATCATGTGTATGGATTATTTATCTATCTTTTCTGTTTATGACTTTATTTTGATATATGTGGACATGTATGAGTATTTAAATACTTCTATGCCTATTATATATATGACTTTTCAATACTGCCTCCAACTCCCCCCAAACGCTCAGACATGTGATTGTAAATAGAAAACTCCTCCCCCTTTTCTCTGTTTTTTTCTCAGTTTTTTTCTTCTTTTTTTTTTTTGTTGCTTATAACACCTGATTGTCCTGTGTCCACCTTTTACTCTTAAACAACACATTATAAACTCCTTGACAAATACTACAACACAGACACCAGACTGCACCACCACTGTCTTGTCTCTCTCTTCTGCTCTCTTTCTCTCCTCTTTCCACACCCGGTGACTCTAGCCCTCCTCTGCAGAACATTTACACCCCTCTCTTCGACTCTCCCTTTACTCTTATCTTGTTTGATTTCTCCAGGGATCAATAAAAATATAGTTTGACTGTTACGAGGGCTGGTGAAGGCAGCACACTCGCACACACCCACACACACAAAACACCCTTGGTTACCAGATTAAAATGCATATATACAACTCCGGTTATACCAACATGGTATCAACCATAAATATATGTGCAAACAAGGGCAAAAAAAAAAAAAAAAAAGGATATGTGCACTGGTTCGAGTCTCGAATGACCTTCTTATGGCCTCAGATACTGGGTTAGTGTCCATACTGGTTCTGCTGGACCTCAGATAATGGGTTAGTGTCCATACTGGTTCTGCTGGACCTCAGATAATGGGTTAGTGTCCATACTGGTTCTGCTGGACCTCAGCGCTGCTTTTGATACTATAGATCACAGCATTTTACTGCAGAGGCTAGAGTATGTTGTTGGGATTAAAGGGACAGCTCTAGATTGGTTTAAATCATATCTGTCTGATAGATTCCAGTTTGTTCATGTTCATGAGGGTTCTTCCATACAGACGAGGGTCTGCTATGGTGTCCCGCAGGGTTCAGTGCTAGGGCCAATCTTGTTCAGTTTATACATGCAGCCCTTGGGAAGTATTATCCGGAACCACGGCATTAATTTTCATTGTTATGCTGATGATACGCAGCTGTATCTGTCTATGAAGCCAGATGAAACAGAACCATTAGACAAACTTCAGATGTGTATTAAGGACATCAAGGACTGGATGTCCAGAAATCTTTTGCTACTAAATTCTGATAAAACAGAGGTTGTTGTTTGTGGTCCCAAACAGCTTAGGAAGAGATTAGATGGTGTGGTGATGTCCTCCAGTAAAACTGTGCGAAATCTTGGTGTTATATTCGATCAGGATTTGTAATTTAAACAGCATATTAATCAGGTTTGTAAAACCGCGTTTTTCCACCTCCGTAATATCGCAAAGATCAGGAGCATCCTCTTGCAGAGTGATGCTGGAAAACTAATTCATGCGTTCGTATCTTCTAGACTAGATTACTGTATTGTGTTGTTGCCTCCAGCTGATCCAAAATGCAGCAGCGCGAGTGCTGACAGGAATCAACAAGAGAGACCACGTCTCTCCAGTTTTAGCTTCCCTCCATTGGCTCCCTGTAAAATTTAGAATCCAATTCAAAACTTTATTACTGGCATATAAAGTCCAAAATGGCCTAGCGCCGCGATATTTGCAAGACCTGATAGTACCGTACGTTCCTAATAGAGCTCTCCGTTCTCAGGGTGCAGGTTTACTCGTAGTTCCTAGAAGATCCAGATGTAGATCTGGAGGACGGGTCTTCTGCTATCAGGAACCATCACTATGGAACCAACTTCCAGTTTGGGTTAAGGAGGCTGATACCACCTCCACCTTTAAAACTAAACTTAAAACATTTCTGTTTAATAAAGCATATAGTTAGTGTACATTTAGTACCTTAATGTGTCAGGGCCAGTAGTCAAAGCTGCAGCTGCAGGACCAGATTAGAGCAGCTCATCTTAAACAGCTTCGGTGTAGATATGCTGCTATAGGCCTCTGCTGCAGGGGGGCACCAACATGATCCACTGAGTGGTGCCTTTCACCTCCTCTGTTTCTCTTTGCCTTCTCTGTCTCTGCTTCACCTCAACCCTCAGTTATTAACAATATCCCATAAACATAATTGTGGTCATTGTTCTGGTAGTTTTTTGTGCTTGTCTGGTCCTTCTTTTCCTCTTCTTTGCATGTTCTGCAGACCAGAACCTCAGGAGCTGCTTGCTGACCGGCAGTTCCACCTCTGACCATCCCAGTGTCTGCCTCCACCTGTCTGTGTGGATGTCTGTTGGATACTTGCTGACATCCCGACCTGCAGTCCTCATCCCCTTGGATCACCGTCTATCCATATATCACCCATATACACAGAAGTCTAATTGGACTACTGATGATAGTTACTATTGTATCCTGTCTTGTACCTTTGACGGTGTCTCTATGTCTCTATTCTTTCTTATTTCTTGTTCTACCCGGCTGGCCTTCAGCAGGAGGGTCCCCCCTTATGATCCAGGTCCTGATCCAGGTTTCTTCCCTCTTAAAGGGGAGTTTTTCCTGCCACTGTTTGGTTTAAGGTTTTTCTTCCACTAGGGGAGTTTTTACCTGCCGTTGTTTATGTAATAATTGCTCGGGGGTCATGTTCTGGTCTCTGGAAAGCGCCTAGAGACAACTTGTGTTGTAATAGACGCTATATAAATAAAATTGAATTGAAGCCTTCGGAGAAGCAAGAGATCCAGCAGCTCCACTTGGACCTCTGACAACGATCCCACATACATTGATGTCTTCAGATCTCCACGAGGTGTCAGATGAGTATAAATTTGTAGATAGCAGCAGGATTTGAGTCCTCTGTTTGGTGCACAAAAATGAACAACATCCACTACAATGTTCAGAAATTAGGAAGCTGGACACAGAACGGGTTCGAGGCTGTATTTGGACAGCTGTCTGCCACGTCTCTTATGACTTCCAGAACAGGATTGTCCTGGAGAAGGGAGGTGTGTGTGTGTGTGTGTGTGTGTGCCATGTTTGGAAAACAGTGTTGCACTTCTGATAACGCCGCTGCACATGGTGGTCTTACCAAGGCCATACGAGGGCTGCAGACCCTGAATAGTAAAAGTGACCTCCTTATTTTCAATAAAAGCCTTAAGAGGCTACCAGACGGGGGATGCGGACAGAGATCAGAGCGCCAGAAATGTGGCTGAGTTCTCTGTCCGTCTCCGTGCTGATGAGTGAAAACTTACTGACTTTAACTTACTTCCTTACTGTGTGTTTAATAAATATTTAGGTCGTTTAAACCTGACAGTTTGTTCTGGTTAAGCTTGTCTAGTCCTGTTTTCTGCTCTGCTTCTCCTGGTTTCAGGTCTACTATTCCCTTGTTTTAGGTCTGTTTGTCCTGGTTTATGTAAAATGTATGTTAAATGTGTATGACCATTTAAAGATACTTGTACTGTATATGGTGTATATGTAATGTTTATATAACTGATGTATCAAACATGCCTACATGCATCCAAACATGCTACAGACACAACACACACGTCACAAAATGAAACAACTGTAAAGGGAATGCTTCTCCCCGTCTCTCTGTCCTGTTCTGTTAGTAAAAACCTGGTTGTTCTGCATCTAAATGTCTCCTTTTATTTCAACACAACACGTGATACACTCATTCACACACACTACACAGACACCAACTGCACTCATCACTGTCTTTTTTTTTTTTTTTCCCTTGTTTGCACATATATTAATGGTTGATACCAAATTGGTAGGACCCAAAAGATATATATATATATATATATATATATATGCATTTTAATCTGTAATCAAGGTTTTTTTTTTTTGTGTGTGTGCGTATGTGTGTACAGGTGTGTGCAGATGTGTAACCTTCACCGGCCCTAATGACAGTCTAACTATTTCTTTTATTGATCCCTAAGTAGGACGAAAAAAAAAGTAAAAAGTAAAAATAAATAAATAAGTAAATAAGTAACTAAATTCTGCCAGAGAGGGCTAAAATCCCCGGGTGTGGTATGTGAACAGACTAGAAATAGAAAGAGAAAGAGAGAGAGAGACGAGACAGTGGTGGTGCAGTCTGGTGTCTGTGTTTTAATGTGTGTAACAAAGTGGAAAAAGGAAAAAAAGGGAAGTAATGTGGTGTTTAAAGGATAGAAGTGGACACAAGACAATAGGGTGTTAATTAAAAAGAAGACAGACATCACTGTCTTGTCTTTTCTTCCCTGTTCTTTCACATCCCACCGTCTGTGATCAAAGTCCTCTTTGGCAGAATTGTTTTATTTTCTTCCTATTCTAGGGATCAATAAAATAAAGTTAGACTGTCAAGAGGACTGCTGAAAGAAACACTTGCACACACAAAAAAACATCTGTTTTACAAGATTAAAATGCATATAAATGTGGCTTTTAGGTTTTGCCAAACTTAACCATGAATATATATATGCAGACAAAAGAAAAAAGATAATTCAGCAAATCTAAAATAGCTGGGAAAAAGAGGTGGGCATGTCTGCAAATTGTTTTGTTCTTTTTACTTAAATTTAGAAAAAACGAGACTTATAATTGATCTTATCTACAAGAGACCTTGTAGTCATCTCTTCTTCCATCAGCTGAATTCTATGATGAAACATTTGTAATGATCGTTCAGCTTTAGAAAAACAACACTGATTGTGTCACCTCACAAGCACTTCATTAGCGATCTCCACCAGCTCTCCGTCAATGTTCCAGGGGAAGACGGCTCTCCCGGAGTGGATAATGGGTGTGGTTTTAGAGTCACCCTCGTCTTCACTGTCATCCTCAGACCAGCCAATCATTGAGTGGGGGCGGATCCGCACTGCTGATACAGCTTGTGTCTCCACAAATGAGAAGTTCGAAAACTGGAAAAAAAAACAGACAGTCAAACAGTGTCTTTATGATTGTGTGTGTGTGTGTGTGTGTGTGTGTGTCTGTATGATTGTGTGTGTGTGTGTGTGTCTGTATGATTGTGTGTGTGTGTGTGTGTGTGTGTCTGTATGATTGTGTGTGTGTGTGTGTCTGTGTGTGTCTGTATGATTGTGTGTGTGTGTGTCTGTGTCTCTATAATTGTGTGTGTGTGTGTGTATGATTGTTTGTGTGTGTGTGTGTCTGTGTCTCTATAATTGTCTGTGTGTGTGTGTGTGTGTGTGTGTGTCTGTATGATTGTGTGTGTGTGTGTCTGTGTCTCTATTATTGTGTGTGTGTGTGTATGATTGTATGTGTGTGTGTGTGTCTGTGTCTCTATAATTGTGTGTGTGTGTGTATGATTGTATGTGTGTGTGTGTGTCTGTGTCTCTATAATTGTGTGTGTGTCTCTGTATGATTGTGTGTGTGTGTGTCTGTGTCTCTATAATTGTGTGTGTGTGTGTATGATTGTATGTGTGTGTGTGTCTGTGTCTATAATTGTGTGTGTGTGTCTGTGTCTCTATAATTGTGTGTGTGTCTCTGTATGATTGTGTGTGTGTGTGTGTGTGTGTTTCTATAATTGTGTGTGTGTGTGTGTGTGTCTGTGTCTCTATAATTGTGTGTCTCTGAGTGTGTGTGTCTCTGAAGATCCTCCAGATGATCCAAAATGCAGCAGCGCGAGTGCTGACAGGAACCAACAAGAGAGACCACGTCTCTCCAGTTTTAGCTTCCCTCCATCGGCTCCCCGGAAAATTTAGAATCCAATTCAAAATTTTATTACTTGCATATAAAGTCCAAAATGGCCTAGCACCGTGATATTTGCAAGACCTGATAGAACCGTACGTTCCTAATAGAGCTCTCCGTTCTCAGGGTGCAGGTTTACTCGTAGTTCCTAGAAGATCCAGATGTAGATCTGGAGGACGGGTCTTCTGCTATCAGGAACCATCACTCTGGAACCAACTTCCAGTTTGGGTGAAGGAGGCTGACACCACCTCCACCTTTAAAACTAAACTTAAAACATTTCTGTTTAATAAAGCATATAGTTAGTGTACATTTAGTACCTTAATGTGTCAGGACCAGTAGTCAAAGCTGCAGCTGCAGGACCAGATTAGAGCAGCTCATCTTAAACAGCTTCGGTGTAGATATGCTGTTATAGGCCTCTGCTGCAGGGGGGCACCAACATGATCCACTGAGTGGTGCCTTTCACCTTCTCTGTTTCTCTTTACCTTCTCTGTCTCTGCTTCACCTCAACCCTCATTTATTAACAATATCCCATAAACTTAATTGTGGTCCATTGTTCTTGTAGTTTGTTGTGCTTGTCTGGCCCTTCTTTTCCTCTTCTGTGCATGTCCTGCAGACCAGAACCTCAGGAGCTGCTTGCTGACCTGCAGTCCCACCTCTGACCATCCCAGTGTCTGCCTCCACCTGTCTGTATGGATGTCTGTTGGATACTTGCTGACATCCAGACCTGCAGTCCTCATCTCCTTGTATCACCGTCTATCCATATATCACCCATATACACAGAAGTCTAATTGGACTACTGATGATAGTTACTATTGTATCCTGTCTTGTACCTTTGACGGTGTCTCTATGTCTCTATTCTTTCTTATTTCTTGCTCTACCCGGCTGGTCTTCAGCAGGAGGGTCCCTCCTTATGATCCCGGTCCTGGTCCAGGTTTCTTCCCTCTTAAAGGGGAGTTTTTACCTGCCGTTGTTTATGTAATAATTGCTCGGGGGTCATGTTCTGGGTCTCTGGAAAGATCCTAGAGACAACTTGTGTTGTAATAGATGCCATATAAATAAAATTGAATTGAATTGTCTGTATGTGTCTCTATGATTGTGTGTCTGATTGTGTGTGTGTGGCTGTGTGTGTGTGTGTGTGTGTGTGTGTGTGTGTGTGTGTGTGTCTATGTGTGTGTGAGTGCTAGTTAGCTGAAGATGAGAGCGGCTTGTTCTGTTTTTATTAAGCAGCTTAGTGGTGTGATTGAGTTCAGTTGTGTTTGGGGCTCTGAGCGTTCAGCTGTAACCCCGTGAATCTCCACCAGGGGACAGCAGAGACCAACAACCTCTGAAGCTTCTCCGTGGCTTCCTGCAGGAAATCAAACTGGTCCTCGACAACAAATTCATGCCTATTGAACAAAAGTCTAATAAAAATAAAAGAGAACCACATGTATTGATTCCAGTACTTAAATTAAAAACTCCAATTGAAGTGTTTGTGCTTATCGGATATTTAAATGTGGCAATTTGCTACATTTTCTATTGAAATTACAACAAACTAAACAAACTTGAACAAAGCATATGGTTGTGACTCTCTGGAATTCTGTGCAGAATCACATTTTAGAGGTTGAAAAAATTAATTGAAGAAGACCATTTTCAGAATATTCATTTAGAATAAATACATTTTCACTCCTGACTGTGCTCTAAATGGTTAATTCCTGAACTCTTTCATCAGCTGTGCTTGTTCACATTTTCAGATCATCTTTTTTCTTGTACAAAGCTGAGTTCTGAGAACACATTGGCTCATTTTGAAAACATTTTCCTGTTAAACTTTCCAGGTAGTGATATTTAGTGTCTGTAGTGGTACCGAATTAGTCGTCTGAGTTAGACTCAGAAATACTGAAACATGCAGTGATTGAAACAGTTTTAATTATGTGAGTTGTGATTAAGTAACTACAAGGGTTCGGCTGGTTTTTGTTACTACCGTATACAATATGCAGGTACAATTGTTCTAACTATAATGGTGGTAATGTTGGAAGAGTTCCTGTCTCTGACCTCTTAAAGGAGTCAGACTGAAACGCTTCACGTAACTGGACTGGTTACGGGTTACAGCCGCGTGCCGTCGGCTCCAATGGACGTGTGGGTACGAACGGAGGCTGACGGAAGTAGGTCGGTTGGTAAATATCCTGTTTACTCTGCAGGACGGTGAAGTGCAGCTCTCAGTATATTTAGAAAGTGGGTTAGTGTGCAGTCTCTCAGGCCACTTTGAGCAGGCTAATCTACTGGCCAACTAGTTTTTTCTCTGAGGTAGCTCATGTAGTTTGGCATGTAGCTGCTTTGACATATATTCAACTCTGATTCATTGGCCATAAGAAATTGATTAGAGAATGTTAAAAGCATAACTTAAGAAGATTCAGTAAAGGGTTATAATAAAGGTTTTAAAGACGATAGAATCAAAATGATGTCGTGGTGGCATCTCAGCTACCTCAGGTCTCCTCTCTCACCTCTCCACTGGAGCTGTTATATCTCTTCAGGTGTTTGATAAATTCTGACCTGGAAGCATTTTGTACTGCGATCAGTGACGCACTGCCATTGGCTAAACTGTTGGAAACAGGAAGTAGAGATGGTGGTCAGCAGAACATCACAGATGGACCCTTCAGTGTTCTACATACCGGATCCCATCTTCTCCTCATACATGTAGACTACCTGGTGTTCGGAGCCAGACCTCGGGGAGCATGTGGACTCAGACAGGGGATGGACATGATGCTGATGCTCAGATACAGGCCCTGACTGGTCCTCCATGACTCCTCCCACTCTACACAAACCAATCACAGAAAGAAAAAATAAAACAACCTAAACATCTGAACCAGCTTGGAAATTCTGTGCATGTTTATATTTGAAGGCAGAAATATATGATTTACTTGACTCTGGGTCCTGGTCCTGGTCCTGGTCCTTGTCCTGACCTCTAAGATGGCAGTAGGCGAAAAAAAAAAATAGGAGTTAACAATAAAATGATAGACATAATATTTCTCCACTTCAACAGGAAAACCAATAATTGAACTAATAATTTTAACCAGAAAATAAAAGGAGGCCTGCAGAAGCAGTTTGTAAACGTTTTAACTGTCACCACAGCTGACCATCTATGTCCATCTAACCCTGTCTGCTGCTTCCTCTTCTCACAAATAAAATCATATCATTTCTAGACCTCTAGAACCTGAACTGTAGATGGAGTGGTGACCTTGAGCTGTAGATGAAGTGATGAACCTGAGGTGTGGATGAAGTAGTGATCCTTAACTGTGGATGAAGTAGTGAACCTAAAGTGTGAATGAAGTGGTGAACCTAAAGTGTGGGTGAAGTGGCGATCCTTAACTGTGGATGAGGTGGTGAACCTGAGGTGCATGAAGTGGTGAACTTGAACTGTAGATACATTGGTGAACCTGAGGTGTGGATGAAGTGATGAACCTGAAGTGTAGATGAAGTGGTGAACCTGAGGTGTGGATGAAGTGGTGAACCTGAGGTGTGGATGAAGTGGTGAACCTGAGGTGTGGATGAAGTGGCGATCCTTAACAGTGTATGAAGTGGTGAACCTGAAGTGTGGATGAAGTGGTGAACCTGAACTGTAGATGGAGTGGGGACCTTGAGCTGTAGATGAAGTGGTGAACCTGAAGTCTAGATGAAGTGGTGAACCTGAGGTGTGGATGAAGTGGCGATCCTTAACTGTGGATGAAGTGGTGAACCTGAGGTCTGGATGAAGTGGCGATCTTTAACTGTGGATGAAGTGGTGAACCTGAACTGTAGATGAAGTGGTGAACCTGAATGTAGATACATTGGTAAACCTGAGGTGTGGATGAAGTGGTGAACTTGAGGTGGATGAGGGTGGTGAACCTGAGGTGTGGATGAAGTGGTGAACCTGAGGTGTGGATGAAGTGGCGATCTTTAACTGTGGATGAAGTGGTGAATCAAACTGTAGATGAAGTGGTGAACATGAATGTAGATACATTGGTGAACCTGAGGTGTGGATGAAGTGGTGAACTTGAGGTCGATGAAGTGGTGAACCTGAGGTGTGGATGAAGTGGTAAACCTGAAGTGTAGATGAAGTGGTGAACCTGAAGTCTAGATGAAGTGGTGAACCTGAGGTGTGGATGAAGTGGCGATCCTTAACTGTGGATGAAGTGGTGAACCTGAGGTCTGGATGAAGTGGCGATCTTTAACTGTGGATGAAGTGGTGAACCTGAACTGTAGATGAAGTGGTGAACCTGAATGTAGATACATTGGTAAACCTGAGGTGTGGATGAAGTGGTGAACTTGAGGTGGATGAGGTGGTGAACCTGAGGTGTGGATGAAGTGGTGAACCTGAGGTGTGGATGAAGTGGCGATCTTTAACTGTGGATGAAGTGGTGAATCAAACTGTAGATGAAGTGGTGAACATGAATGTAGATACATTGGTGAACCTGAGGTGTGGATGAAGTGGTGAACTTGAGGTCGATGAAGTGGTGAACCTGAGGTGTGGATGAAGTGGTAAACCTGAAGTGTAGATGAAGTGGTGAACCTGAAGTGTAGATGAAGTGGTGAACCTGAGGTCTGGATGAAGTGGCAATCTTTAACTGTGGATGAAGTGGTGAACCTGAACTGTAGATGAAGTGGTGAACCTGAAAGGTGGATGAAGTGGTGAACCTGAGGTCTGGATGAAGTGGCGATCTTTAACTGTGGATGAAGTGGTGAACCTGAACTGCAGATGAAGTGGTGAACCTGAATGTAGATACATTGGTGAACCTGAGGTGTGGATGAAGTGGTGAACCTGAACTGTAGATGAAGTGGTGAACCTGAAAGGTGGGTGAAGTGGTGAACCTGAGGTGTGGATGAAGTGGCGATCTTTAACTGTGGATGAAGTGGTGAATCAAACTGTAGATGAAGTGGTGAACATGAATGTAGATACATTGGTGAACCTGAGGTGTGGATGAAGTGGTGAACTTGAGGTCGATGAAGTGGTGAACCTGAGGTGTGGATGAAGTGGTAAACCTGAAGTGTAGATGAAGTGGTGAACCTGAAGTGTAGATGAAGTGGTGAACCTGAGGTCTGGATGAAGTGGCAATCTTTAACTGTGGATGAAGTGGTGAACCTGAACTGTAGATGAAGTGGTGAACCTGAAAGGTGGATGAAGTGGTGAACCTGAGGTCTGGATGAAGTGGCGATCTTTAACTGTGGATGAAGTGGTGAACCTGAACTGTAGATGAAGTGGTGAACCTGAATGTAGATACATTGGTGAACCTGAGGTGTGGATGAAGTGGTGAACCTGAACTGTAGATGAAGTGGTGAACCTGAAAGGTGGGTGAAGTGGTGAACCTGAGGTGTGGATGAAGTGGCGATCTTTAACTGTGGTTGAAGTGGTAAACCTGAACTGTAGATGAAGTGGTGAACCTGAATGTAGATACATTGGTGAACCTGAGGTGTGGATGAAGTGGTGAACCTGAACTGTAGATGAAGTGGTGAACCTGAGGTGTGGATGAAGTGGTGAACCTGAGATGTGGATGAAGTGGCGATCCTTAACTGTGGATGAAGTGGTGAACCTGAAGTGTGGATGAAGTGGTGAACCTGAGGTGTGGATGATGTGGCGATCTTTAACCGTAGATAAATTGGTGAACCTGAGGTGTGGATGACATGGTGAACCTGAGGTGTGGATGAAGTGGTGAACCTGAGGTGTGGATGAAGTGGTGATCCTTAACTGTGGATGAAGTGGTTAATGTGTGGTGTAAATGGAGTGGTGAACCTGAAGTGTGGATGAAGTGGTGAACCTGAATTGTAGATGGAGTGGGGACCATGAGCTGTAGCTGAAGTGGTGAACCTGAAGTGTAGATGAAGTGGTAAACCTGAGGTGTGGATGAAGTGGTGAACCTGAGGTCTGGATGAAGTGGCGATCTTTAACTGTGGATGAAGTGGTGAACCTGAACTGTAGATGAAGAGGTGAACCTGAATGTAGATACATTGGTGAACCTGAGGTGTGGATGAAGTGGTGAACCTGAATTGTAGATGAAGTGGTGAACCTGAGGTGTGGATGAAGTGGCGATCCTTAACTGTGGGAGAAGTGGTGAACCTGAATGTAGATACATTGGTGAACCTGAGGTGTGGATGAAGTGGTGAACCTGAGGTGTGGATGAAGTGGTGAATCTGAAGTGTAGATGAAGTGGTGGCCTTGAGCTGTAGATGAAGTGGTGAACCTGAAGTGTGCATGAAGTGGTGAACCTGAACTGTAGATGGAGTGGGGACCTTGAGCTGTAGATGAAGTGGTGAACCTGAGGTGTGGATGAAGTGGTGATCCTTAACTGTGGATGAAGTGGTGAACCTGAGGTGTGGATGAAGTGGTGAACCTGAGGTGGATGAAGTGGTGAATCTGAAGTATAAATGGAGTGGTTAACCTGAGGTGTGGATGAAGTGGTTAAATTGAACTGTAGATGACATGGTGAACTTGAGCTGGTAGGAGTGTGTTTACATGAGTTAAATAAAACTATCAGTGTGTTATTCAATATTTTTTCAATATTTTGGGTAGTTTGGGTAGTGCTTTTTTTGAGGTTTTTATGAATAATCTTGATTGTGAACTTTGAACTTGTGTTATTGCTTTTTGTAAAATCTGTGTGTTTCTCACCGACATCCAAACAGCGAGTAGTTAGATTTTGTCGATGGTAAAACAGACAGCTGACATTCTTCTGGTCTGATGGACACAGTAATAGATTTAATATTAGAACTAATGGACATCATGTGATCTACATTGATGAATGAATTAAAAAATGTGTATGTGACCTGAGTTTGGCCAGCGTCTTCACCACAGCATACTCTCGTCGATGTTTTGATGGCATCCATCTTTTCTTCTCAGCTCGCGCTAAGCTCCGTGCTCCAAAACCAAACATGGCAGAAAAGCCGAAACGCAGAAGCTGACCGAGAGACCAGAAGCTGCACATGTCCACCTGCTGCAGGTGACCTGCAGACACAAACCAGACATCCTCACCATCTGAACACAGGTGGACTTTTCACAGTTTCTTGTCACATTTAACAAACCATAAATCGTATCTTCACCCTGAAGTGATGAATTTGCCAACGTGTATGACTATAAACAGAATTTTGTCCCCATGAAGAACACACAGCCTGTGAGATGGCCAGTGGTCTCATGTTAGAATATCTGTAATATAAGAAGTCTCCAATAAACCTGTAATCTCTGATTTGCAAGCAAATCGTTTAGCAAAAAGACGTTTCTCAAATCTGACCTGCAAGTTCCATCCAGGACAAAGCCTTTATGACCAAAAGAACAGTGATGCAGCCAAAGACCACTGCACACGTTTGATGCAAATCAAATAGATGTCTGATATCAACTGTGAGGCTTGTTGCAGAAAATATCATGTTTTGTCAAACTCTGGTCCTCGAGGGCCACTGTCCTGCATGTTTAGGATACTTCCCGGCTTCAACACACCTGATCCAAATTCAATTCAATTCAATTCAATTTTATTTATATAGTGTCTATTACAACACAAGTTGTCTCTAGGCGCTTTCCAGAGACCCAGAACATGACCCGGATCAATTATTACATAAACAGCGGCAGGTAAAAACTCCCCTAGTGGAAGAAAAACCTTAAGCCAAACAGTGGCAAGGAAAAACTCCCCTTTAAGAGGGAAGAAACCTGGACCAGGACCTGGATCATGAGGGGGGACCCTCCTGCCGAAGGCCAGCCGGGTAGAGCAAGAAATAAGAAAGAATAGAGACACCGTCAAAGGTACAAGACAGGATACAATAGTAACTATCATCAGTAGTCCAATTAGACTTCTGTGTATATGGGTGATATATGGATAGACGGTGATACAAGGGGATGAGGACTGCAGGTCGGGGTGTCAGCAAGCATCCAACAGACATCCACACAGACAGGTGAAGGCAGACACTGGGATGGTCAGAGGTGGAACTGCAGGTCAGCAAGCAGCTCCTGAGGCTCTGGTCCGCAGGACATGCAAAGAAGAGGAAAAGAAGGGCCAGACAAGCACAACAAACTACCAGAACAATGGACCACAATTAAGTTTATGGGATATTGTTAATAAATGAGGGTTGAGGTGAAGCAGAGACAGAGAAGGTAAAGAGAAACAGAGAAGGTGAAAGGCACCACTCAGTGGATCATGTTGGTGCCCCCCTGCAGCAGAGGCCTATAACAGCATATCTACACCGAAGCTGTTTAAGATGAGCTGCTCTAATCTGCTCCTGCAGCTGCAGCTTTGACTACTGGCCCTGACACATTAAGGTACTAAATGTACACTAACTATATGCTTTATTAAACAGAAATGTTTTAAGTTTAGTTTTAAAGGTGGAGGTGGTATCAGCCTCCTTCACCCAAACTGGAAGTTGGTTCCAGAGTGATGGTGCCTGATAACAGAAAGCCCGTCCTCCAAATCTACATTTCGATACTCTAGGAACTACGAGTAAACCTGCACCCTGAGAACGGAGAGCTCTATTAGGAACGTGCGGTTCTATCAGGTCTTGCAAATATCGCGGCGCTAGTCCATTTTGGACTTTATATGCCAGTAATAAAATTTTGAATTGGATTCTAAATTTTACAGGGAGCCAATGGAGGGAAGCTAAAACTGGAGAGATGTGGTCTCTCTTGTTGATTCCTGTCAGCACTCGCGCTGCTGCATTTTGGATCAGCTGGAGGCTGTTAAGAGAATTACTTGGACATCCAGCCAACAACACGTTACAGTAATCTAGTCTAGAAGATACGAACGCATGAATTAGTTTTTCGGCATCACTCTGCGAGAGGATGCTCCTGATCTTTGCGATATTACGGAGGTGGAAAAACGCAGTTTTACAAACCTGATTAATATGCTGTTTAAATGACAAATCCTGATCGAATATAACGCCAAGGTTTCGCACAGTTTTACTGGAGGCCATCGCAAGACCATCTAATCCCTTCCTAAGCTGTTTGGGACCACAAACAACAACCTCTGTTTTATCAGAATTTAATAGCAAAAAATTTCTGGACATCCAGTCCTTGATGTCCTTAATACACATCTGAAGTTTGTCTAATGGTTCTGTTTCATCTGGCTTCATAGACAGATACAGCTGCGTATCATCAGCATAACAATGAAAATTAATGCCGTGGTTCCGGATAATACTTCCCAAGGGCTGCATGTATAAACTGAACAGGATTGGCCCTAGCACTGAACCCTGCGGGACACCATAGCAGACCCTCGTCTGTACGGAAGAAACCTCATGAACATGAACAAACTGGAATCTATCAGACAGATATGATTTAAACCAATCTAGAGCTGTCCCTTTAATCCCAACAACATACTCTAGCCTCTGCAGTAAAATGCTGTGATCTATAGTATCAAAAGCAGCACTGAGGTCCAGCAGAACCAGTAGGGACACTAACCCATTATCTGAGGCAATAAGAAGGTCATTCGAGACTCGAACCACAGCTGGCTTGCAACTACCCTTTCCAGAATTTTAGAGATAAATGGAAGGTTGGAAATTGGTCTATAGTTAGCTAAAATGTCTGGGTCAAGAGAGGGTTTTTTAAGTAATGGTTTGATTACTGCAACTTTAAAAGCCTGTGGTACATATCCTAAGACTAGGGACAAGTTGATCTGTTTCAGTATTGTCGGTCCAACAAGAGAGAAAACATTTTTGAGTAGTCGAGTAGGGATTGGGTCTAACAGACACGTGGATGATTTAGATCGATTGACGACTGAGGTCAGCTCAGAGAGGTCAACAGGAACAAAACAGTCTAGAGTCAGGTCGGAGCATAAGGGAGTCGCTGAGGTTGAAGAAATTCCCACAGCCACTGCCGGGTGGGTGTGGCCGATTTCCTCTCTCATTCTGACAATTTTATTGCTAAAGAAGCTCATAAAGTCTTCACTACTGAGAGCTGCAGGGATGCACGGCTCAACAGAGTTGTGGCTCTTTGTCAGCCTGGCTACAGTGCTGAACAGAAAACGTGGGTTATTTTTATTATCCTCTATTAACACTGAATAATAGGCTGTTCTAGCTTTGCGAAGCGCTTTTTTATACACTATTAGACTATCTTTCCATGCATAATAAATATCTACAGACCTACTAGAGTACCACTTTCTTTCCATTTTACGCACTTTCTGTTTTAACATACGAATATGTGAGTTAAACCAGGGAGTTAAGCTCCTATGGTTAGAGACCCTCTTTCTCAAAGGAGCAACTACATCTAAAGCTGAGTGCAACACATCTGCAGTGCTACCGACAACGTCTGCAGAGGTAGAACCGAGGTCACAGCCCTCAACTGCTTCACTATGTTCCACTGTAAGAAGATGAAGAGCAACGGCCTCCCTAAATTTAGTGATAGCTTTATGATCCAAATGAATGGATCATCATCAGCTGATTATTATTACACAACTCTGTTAATGACACACTCATTTGTATGAGGGTTTGATGAAGAAGGGAAACATATAAAATATGTAGGACAGCAGCCCTCAAGGAGGGACTGGAGTTTGACACCTCTGTTCTTGACGTACACGTCTCTGACCATAAACCTGTGATCTTTAAAGTGCCTCTTCATCATACCGTCTCTCCTGTGTAGACCAAGAGATATTCTTGTATTTTCAATGCTGATTTTGCAGTTACATTTTTCAAAAGCCTTTAATTGTACTTCCCTAAACCATTTCGAACCTCTGCTCAGATCAGAGGCACTACTGCAATTATATAATGGCCACTGTCTCTTCATCCTTGACCAAATTGCTCCCCTCAAAATCAGAAAACAAAAATCCAATAATGCATCTTGGATCAACAATCACATTCAAACCCTTAGAAGACTGAATAAAATTGGAAAGCCAGCAAATCTGAAGAAACACAATTCCTTTAAGAATCAAATGCTGATCTGATTCTTAACTGCTTTCTATCGGAAAGCAGTTATGGATGTAAGATCAGCCTACTTTTCTCAACTAATATCCAGTAAACAATCGTAATCCTAGAATTGTTTAATGTCATTGTAATTGACTGTATATTGACAACAATGCTGTTGTAAATGGTCCTCATCCTTTCAAGAATCAGATCTGAACTGCCTAAACAATGCCTGATTCATTTTATGAAAAATAAGTGAAGAATATCACTCAAACCTAGCCTGATTCGTTCTTTAAGAATAAGAGCCTACATTATCCTGAATGACGTTGTCTTCCTGCTGCTCTCTCTGTACCTCGTCATAAGCCTTTTCTGAATCTACAAAGACACAATTATGCTCCCTCTGGATTTCTCTGTTCTTCTCCATCAAATTCATCAAAGCAAATACTGCATCGGTAGTCCTCTTTCTTGGCATGAAGCCACACTGCTGTTCACAAATGTCCTCGTCTGTCCTTAGTCATGCTTCTACGACTCTTTCACACAGCTTCATTGTTTGATTCATCAGCTTTATTCCTCTGTAGTTGCCACAACTCTGCACGTCTCCCTTGTTCCTAAAGATCGGGACCATCACACTTCTCCTCCATTTCTCAGTCATCTTCACGCTCTAAGATCTTGTTTAATAACAGAGTCAAAAACTCTACTGCCACCTCTCCCAGACACTTCCATACCTCCACAGGTACATCATCAGGACCAACTGCCATTCCACTCTTCATCTCTTCAATGTCCTCCACACCTCACCTTTACTAATATTTGGTACTTCATGGTCCTTACTGGCCACCTCTTCTACTCTTCATTCTCTCTCATTTTCCTCCTTCATCAACTCTTCAAAGTTCTTTTTCCATCTTGCTGTCACACTCCTGGTTCCTGTCAGTACATTTCCCTCTTCATCCTTCATCACCTGACCTGCTCCACATCCTTCCCGTCTCTGTCTCTCTGCATCTCCAACCTGTACAGATCAGTGTCTCCCTCCTTAGTGCCCAACTTATCATACAAGTCATCGTGCGTCCTTTGTTTGGCCTTCACCATGTCTACCTTCACCTAACGCTGCATGTCCGTGTATTCCTGTCCCCTCAATGTCCCACTTCTTCTTAGCTAACTTCTTTCTCTGTATAACCTCCTGCACTTCCTCATTCCACCAACAAGTCTCATTGTCTCCTTTCCCCCCAGATGACTCCAAGTCCTCTCCTGCCTGTCTACCACCTGGGTCCTCCTCCACACCTCCATCCTCTGCTGCCTTGCTACACCCTCCCATACTACTACTTTACAGTCACTGATCTCCTTCAGATGACATTGTCTACATAAGATGTAGTCCACCTGTGTGCTTCTACCTCCACTCTTCTAAGTGACCCTGGGTTCCTGTCCCTTCAGTAAGAAAGTATTCACTACAACCATCTCCACCTTCTTTGCAAAGTCTACCACCATCTGTACCTCGGAATTCCTGTCCTGGATACCAAACCCATCCATCACTACCTCATCACCTCTGTTGTCTGCACTGACATGTCTATTGAAGTCTGCTCCAATCACCACTCTCTCACCTCTGAGGATACTCTGCATCACTTCATCGGATTCCCTCCAAAACTTTTCTCCTTCTCTTCTAACTCGCATCCTATCTGTGGGGCAGAACCACTGAACAGAACACTGAACATCACAGCGTCTTTTCTAGCTGCAGACCCATCACTCTTAACTCTTTTTTTTTCCCTCCAGAACATTCCTAACAAACTCTTCTCTCAAGATAACTCCTCCTCCATTCCTCCTCCCATCAGCACTGTGATAGAACATCTTAAATTCTGCTCCTAGGTTCCTTGTCTTGCTACCTGTCCACCTGATCTCCTACACACATAGTATATCCACCTTCCACCGTCGTTGTTAACGACTGCCATCACCATCACCATACCAGATTGGCCACCACCAATCTGGTATGGTGTCTGGGAATTCATGTTTGGTTTGGTGTAGGTTTTACGTTAAATGTCCTTCCTGACACAACCTTCTAAAAACACACAGGCTTGTGACCCCCTGAGTTTGCATTTTCTGCAGTTTAAGCCAATAGATAAAATCAGGTTCTTTCTTTGAACAACTGACTTGCAAAAAGTTTTGAATGGTTTTGTTTACTCTCACCTGGACTACTGTATCAGTCAGCATTCCCTCCATCAATTCTAATAAATTCTAAACACGGCTCTACAGATCATTACTGGTACAAAAATGTATAGCATATATCCCCTGTACTTGCTTCCTTTCACTGGCTTCCTGTTAGATTTGATATTGTTTTTAACATTACACTGATCATCGTCACACCCTTACATGGTCTTACTCCTACTTACATCTCAGACTTGTCAACCTGGTATGTTCTCTGCAGACCTCTGAGAGCCACAAACCAGTCCAACTAACTATCCCCAGACAACAGTTTACCCATGCGATGTCCCTCTTTTGTAAGTCTTAACCTGCTGCACTAAGACATACATCATCTCTGTTACGTTTAAATCTCTTCTTAAAACTTCCCTTTTTAAGGTTGGGGTTTAAGAAAGGAAGTCAAGCTAAACACCCAAGAATACAGACTTTCAAAATAAAATATGAAACAGGTCTCAAAACACAAGACCAAACCTGAAGAATTGAGTGCAACAGACATGAAAAAAATAAATCAAATCCAAATCCCAAAAGAAACCGCAGATCATGACACCTCTGATGAACATATTACACATGTTATTGCTGTTCTGGTCACCTTGTCCCTCTTTTGGGTTAAACATTTTTAACATTATTTGGAGGAGTTTTATCAATCAAAACTGTTATTGAAGGGAATTTGGCCCAAGAATGTATTTGTTTTGTCTTGTTTCTTGTGCTTTAAGTTGGGAATTGGGGTAAATTCGTTGTTTGTATTATTGTTTCAAAAAGTACTTTGTAAATATTGTATTGTTATTATAATAATTTTTACTGTATTATAATTACAATCATTATTACTGTTATTATTATTATTATCAAAGTATTGCTGATTAATGACTAAATACCTCATAGATAATACAAATCAGTGTTTATGAATAAAAAAAACATAATTTTAATCTATGGAGAAAAATAAAACGTTAGGACATAAGATGTTATTTTCTGTCCAAATATAATTCATCTCCTATTTAAATGCTTTCCTGAAATCCTCTACATGTGGGCGAATCTGTTAATGTTTCATTTTCAGGATTGATAGTTTTTTTTAAATACATGTATATATGACTGATACTTGGTTAGTTGGTGGACTCCAGAGACCACTATCTAAACAGGTGTAGACAGCAGACACTGAGGTGGTCAGAGGTGGGACTGCAGGTCAGTGGATCATGTTGGTGTCCCCCTGCAGCAGGTCTACAGCAGCAGATCCAGATGAAGCTGTGTGGAAGACCAGCTGCTCCAGTCTGGTCCTGCAGCTGCAGCTGTGACTACTGGTCCTGACACACTAAAGTTTACACCAACTAGATGTTTTACTGAACACAAACGTTTGAAGTTTGGTTTTAAAGGTGGAGGTGGTGTCAGCCTCCTTCACCCAAACTGGAAGTTGGTTCCATAGTGATGGTTCCTGATAGCAGAAGACCCGTCCTCCAGATCTACTTCTGGATCTTCTAGGAACTACGAGTAAACCTGCACTCTGACAACGGAGAACTCTGTTAGGAACATGAGGAACCATCAGATCCCTAGACACCTAGAGAGGTGTTCCAAGCATGTCACTGGAAGGAGACACAAGGGAAGACCCAGGACCCCCGGAGACTATGTCTCTGAGCTGGCCTGGGAAAATCTCGCAATCTCCCTGGAAGAGCTGGAAGAAGTGTTTGGGGTGAGGGAGGTCTGAACATCCCTGTTTAGACTGCTGCAACCCGGTCCTGAATAATCGGATGAAGATGGATGAATGGTTGGATGAATGGATGGATGTCTGAGATGGTCAATGATTTGATAAGTTTGCTGCTGTCGTTCTACACCATAGTAGAAACCGTCATCCAGAAACCAGCATGAAGAACATGCTCGATCAGCAAACACACACACACACACACACACACACACACACACACACACACACACACACACACACACACACACACACACACACACACACTGACAACATACCAGATGGAGAGGAAATCAGATTCTGTCCAGAGAGAGACAGGCGGTCAGACAGACCCAGGTTATAACAGGTATGTGGCCAGATGGCTTGGTTTCCATGTGTGTGTGTGTGTGTGTGTGTGCGTGTGTGTGTTTGTCACTAACTGTTGCAGCTCGTTAAGTTTCATGTAACATTAACTTCACTGGAGTTTCAGAAAATAATAATGTTGTAATTTCAGTGAAATCAATTAGTAATAGAGCAACAGTAATTGAAAATATATCTTAATTACCTTCCTGAGCTTCTATATTTTATGATCCCAACAACTTTCTGACACAGTCACCTGGAAACCTGGAAAAGTTACCAAAACTACCTAATGTGCGGAGAGAAGACATGATGTAAGAACGTTATGTATGCTCAGGCTGGTAACAGGTAACAGAGCAGGTAACATAGCAACATACATGCAGCTTCAGGTTGCGATGAAATCATATCAACACTCTGAGAGTGTGATGTGATGTAATTTGGTTTCCAGGAACATATTCGAACCACTGTCTATTATAAATAGGGCGGGGAAACAGTGAGAATAGAATCCCTGTGATTTAGTCAAAGGGACGTTCCTGTTGGACATACGTTTCCCCCCTCCAAAGTTTGGAAGAAGCATCTATCTGCAGGTGTGTTTGTCTTGCTGTTTTGATAAGCATCAGCCAATCACATCTAAGCTCAGCAAAGTCACAAGATCCTGATGGGTTTCTTCTCAGCAACGTCTCAGGTAGGAACAGAGTGGTCATGGTGTGTGGACATGCAGGTAGGAACAGACGTCCTTAAAGCCCTAAGGTAAATGTTAATTTCATTTGTGGTACATTGAACAGCGACAAACAAATATAATCAAATGCCACCTGGCAGAGGGCGTAAACAAGACAACTGTAGAATTAGAGTCTGTACAGCAAAAAAAACAAAAAGAAAAAAGAAAAAACATCAAGTTGGTGATTTATAAATTATGGACTCTGAGAGGAACTCCATCTAGAACATGTGCAGCAGTTCCATACATATTCTGAACACAGAGCTACAAACTAGAGCTATGTGTCTCTGAAGATCCTCCAGATGATCCAAAATGCAGCAGCGCGAGTGCTGACAGGAACCAACAAGAGAGACCACGTCTCTCCAGTTTTAGCTTCCCTCCATTGGCTCCCCGGAAAATTTAGAATCCAATTCAAAGTTTTATTACTTGCGTATAAAGTCCAAAATGGCCTAGCGCCGCGATATTTGCAAGACCTGATAGAACCGTACGTTCCTAATAGAGCTCTCCGTTCTCAGGGTGCAGGTTTACTCGTAGTTCCTAGAAGATCCAGATGTAGATCTGGAGGACGGGTCTTCTGTTATCAGGAACCATCACTCTGGAACCAACTTCCAGTTTGGGTGAAGGAGGCTGACACCACCTCCACCTTTAAAACTAAACTTCAACATTTCTGTTTAATAAAGCATATAGTTAGTGTACATTTAGTACCTTAATGTGTCAGGACCAGTAGTCAAAGCTGCAGCTACAGGACCAGATTAGAGCAGCTCATCTTAAACAGCTTCGGTGTAGATATGCTGTTATAGGCCTCTGCTGCAGGGGGGCACCAACATGATCCACTGAGTGGTGCCTTTCACCTCCTCTGTTTCTCTTTGCCTTCTCTGTCTCTTCTTCACCTCAACCCTCATTTATTAACAATATCCCATAAACATAATTGTGGTCCATTGTTCTTGTAGTTTTTTGTGCTTGTCTGGTCCTTCTTTTCCTCTTCTGTACATGTCCTGCAGACCAGAACCTCAGGAGCTGCTTGCTGACCTGCAGTCCCACCTCTGACCATCCCAGTGTTACCCCCACCTGTCTGTATGGATACTTGCTGACATCCCGACCTGCAGTCCTCATCTATGTGGATCACCAACTATCCATATATTACATATACACACAGATGTCACTTTAAACAAACCGAAAAACTGTTGCTCACTTTAAACAAACCGAAAAACTGTTGTTGTCATGTCACAACTTGTCTTGTCTCTTTTTAACCTGCACTTTGTGTTTAAAATGTATTTATTGTGTAGCACAGAGGGTTTGAGGGTAACGCAATTTCGATTCTCTGTATGTATCTCACATGTGGTAGAATTGACAATAAACTTGACTCTGACTCTGACTCTGATGTCTTAGTTCTGCTGCTGATAGATAATTATACTATTGTATCCTGTCTTGTACCTTTGACGGTGTGTCTGTGTCTCTATTCTCTCTCTACTTCCTGTTCTACCCGGCTGGTCTTCAGCAGGAGGGTCCCCCCTTATCATCCAGGTCCTGGTCCAGGTTTCTTCCCTTTTAAAGGGGAGTTTTTCTTGCCACTGTTTGGTTTAAGGTTTTTCTCCCACTAGGGGTTTTTTACCTGCCGTTTATGTATTGTGGGTTTATGTATTAATTGCTCGGGGGTCATGTTCTGGGTCTCTGGAAAGATCCTGGAGACAAATTGTGTTGTAATAGACGCTATATAAATAAAATTGAATTGAATTGAATTGAATTGACTGTCAGTCTGTGAGTGTACTTAGAAAACCTCAATGTTCTCTAACAAATGCAGCCACTGAGATGCCACCCAAGATTGCTGAAGATATAGACTGCAACAACACATTCACAGGAGCATGACTCAACCCACCCTGAGAAACTAGGAGAACCTAATCACACACTTCGAACAAACAGACTTTACCTAAGACGATGTGCAGGGCTGCGGTGACTGGGTCTCTGACTCCATGAACAGAACAGGAAACCACATCTGTAGAACCTAAAAAAAGCAGATCCTGTCACATTCAGTAATGTTCATGATGATTTCTATGAAGATGGGTTCTTACTCACCAGCAGGAATGATTCCAAGTGGAAGTGTTGGTCTCACTGGTTTCTCTGGAGAATCTGCATCCAGTTGAGCTCTGAGGACCAGAGCATGACACAGTTCAGCCACAGATCCATCCCCGCCGACACATACCACTCTAACGACAGGGGACACAAACCAGTGGTCAGGACAAGTGGATGTACAGGTAGGAAAAGATGAGTAGACAGGTGGACGTGCAGGTAGGAATATGCAGGATAGGTGGGCTAAAAATAGTTTTTTGCTATGCACTGCAACTGTTTTTGGTTTAATAACAGTCTTCAGACTTATTAAAAATGTACGGATGGAGAAAGAATTTTGTTAACATTATTAAACTGAAGTGAGACTCTTCATCTTCAGTAACTGCAGGCTCCGCCCCCTCCACCTCCTCCTCTACACAGGATTACCTGGAGCACCGGTCGCCACGGTGACAGTCATCCTAATTGGCAAATGTAGGTTTCAACCAAATCCTCACCAGAGTAGCCTCACACACACACACACACACACACACACACACGTTCAGCAGCTAGATTAGCAACGCTGAGCTAATCTTCTCAAAGCACATTAAGCTTTATGAGGGCTGAGCAGGAAAGCTGCCTACAGCGCACACACACACACGCACGCACGCACACATGCACGTGTGCACGTACACACACAGAAAAACCACAACAACTTAAGTTATTACATGAACAAACATTTTGTTTTTTACTCTTGATCAGCTCTGTCATAGTTAGTGACATGTTTCATTCAACCTTGTGTGCGTGAGTGTGTGTGTGTGTGTGTGTGTGTGAGTGTGTGTGTGTGTGTGTGTGCGTGAGTGTGTGTGTGTGTGTGTGTGTGTGTGTGGTGTGTGTGCGTGAGTGTGTGTGTGTGTGTGTGTGTGTGTGTGTGTGTGTGTGTGTGTGTGTGTGTGTGTGTGAGACAGAGATTAGTCTGGGTCAGGGTGTTTTTGTGCCGCTGACAATAAACTGTTTGATCACAGGCTTCACTTTGGTCCGTTTCCGAAGGATGATGTCACAACATAAGACCTGTTAACTCTGCCCTTTATCCAGGTTCTTCTTACAGACATGAGTGTCCACTATAACTCCAGACATTGTACAATCATATGTCCTATTTATTATTAAAATAAAAAGCCCTGAAAAATTAGTAAAAAAACAAACCCATCAAATTCATCCAGTTTACATTCCTTCATCACAGACAGAGCATGGCCTTTCCTCTCCGTCACTGCAGAAACAGAGGAAGGGGGAGAGATAGAGGAAGAAAGGGAGAGGTGAACAGATGGAGAGACATCGACATAGACAGAGATAAAGTGTTCATGCATGTGTGTGGTCACATGTATGCAAGTGTGTGTTCAATAGCTGCCAAAAAAAGTGGGACAACGGATATCACACCATCTGCTGAGAGGAGTAGAGGATGAGCAACCATGGAGAAAAGAGGAGAGCAAGAAAAACTGAAGGGAAGAAGGAGGACAGGAGGCGAGGATGGGGAAGAAGAGGAGAGGATCCTTCTGTTACAACAGATGGACTAAGCTCCGCCTTCTGTATTAGGTTACCTAGCAACCAGAAACTACCATTAGCTCTGACCTTTGGACCTCCATGTGCGCAAACACACACACACACACACACACACACACACACACACACACACACACACACACACACACACCACACACACGCACATGCACACACACACATACACTGATTTCATTCTGTTCCTTCATCATA
>CM026200.1:212500-226504 GCA_014839995.1 Xenentodon cancila | reverse complement strand
TAGGAAGGCGGTGGAAAAGCATAAATCCTGGACCTGAAGAGGACCACATTTCCTGTGACCCCAGTATCCACTTGGGGGGTCAATGTGGACACAGTGGAGGACTACACATATCTGTGAGTCTACAAAAGGTCAGAGCCGCATCTACTTCTTGGGGAGGCTCAGGTCATTAAACATCTGCCAAACCCTGCTGAGAATTTATAAGTCTGTGGTCTTTAGTGTGATCTTTTTTGCTGCGGTGTGCTGGGGCAGCAGATGAGGGGTCACAGACTCAAACAGGCCTCACACAAACTGATCTGGAAAGCTGGTGATGTTGTGGGGGTGAAGCTGGACTCTAGAGATTGTGATGGAGAGACGGGTGCCTCAGAAACTACGAAACATCCTGGATAACACCACCCACCCCCTCCATCAGCTCCCGGTCCAACACAGGAGCACACAGACCAAAAGACTGAGACCCCCACCTCAAAAACTGAGCGCCACAGAAGGTCTTTCCTTCCCCACTGTGAAACCACTGATTTACCACAAACGGTCACTTCAATGTTAACAGGTATACAGCCCACCTATTTTACACTTTACTGATTGTTTGCACACTGCTAAATTTGCACTAAATTTGTGAGTGTGAGCATGCACGGTTGTTTGTCTTGTATGTGGCCCTGTGATGGACTGGCGATCTGTCCAGGTGGACTCTCACCTGCAATGAGTCGGGATAGGCTCCGACAGACCCCCGTGACCCTGCAAAGGAATAAGCGGGTGTAGAAGATGGATGGATGGATAGATGTTGGTTAAATGGAGCACTATTACAAATAGAATATCCCTTGGTTACCTCCCTTCAAAAGACTGGACTGGAGATACAACTCTGATGCGGTTTATAAAAAAGGACAGTGCAGACTTTTATTCTTGAGGAAGGTTAGATCCTTCTATAAGTCTGTTGTGGAGAGTCCAGTCACATTTGCAGTCGTCTGTTAGCGAAGCTGCATCAAAGCCAGTGAATTAAAAAAAACTAAAACTGATAAAGAAGGCTGTGGAGAATGTGTGAATCATGAACATCCTCTTCAGAAAACAGTGATTCAGCAACATAGAGTCATTAGTCAGGTGTTCTTCAGATCCTCTACAACATGCTTTTAAAGGTGGAGGTGGTGTCAGCCTCCTTCACCCAAACTGGAAGTTGGTTCCATAGTGATGGTTCCTGATAGCAGATTACCCGTCCTCCAGATCTACATCTGGATCTTCTAGGAACTACGAGTAAACCTGCACTCTGAGAACGGAGAACTCTGTTAGGAACATAAGGAACCATCAAGTCTTGGAGACAACCAGGAGTTTCAATGTTTAGGACTTTATACGCAAGTAATAAAAATGTTGAATTGGAATCTGAGTTTTCCAGGGAGCCGATGGAGGGAAGTGAACACAGGAGAGACGTGGTCTCTCTTGTTGGTTCCTGTCAGCATTCGTGCTGCTGCATTTTGGATCATCTGGAGGATCTTCAGAGAATTACTTGGACATCCAGCCAACAACACGTTACAGTAATCTAGTCTAGAAGTTCCCTTCCTAAGCTGTTTGGAACCACAAACAACAACCTCTGTTTAGAATTTAGAAGCTAAAAATTTTAGTGGTGCCCTTCACCTCCTCTGTTTCTCGTTCCCTTCTTCAGTTCATTAGTTATTAATTAGCAGTATCTCATAAGTATAATTCTTGTTCTTGTGGTTTGTTGTGGTCCCCTCTTTGTCCCCTCTTTTTCTCTTCTGTACATGTCTCAGGAAATTCTAATTAAACACAGGTTATCATTAACAATGTCATTAACAATCTCTACCTGAGGTATTGTAGTCAGAGTTCACCCTCATGTCCTGCTTATTGTATTTAATAAACTTCACAGAATATTCAAATTAAATATTTTTAAATATCTTACATTCATACACTGGACCTCGATGGCCTTTTCCTGATAACATCCAGTCTTTAAAAGCTTCACTGACTTCCTTATGAAGTTTAAACTTCAAAATAAGACTTTTGTCTCTTTTCTGGCAAAAGAATCTTATGCAAAAATGAACACAGTTGAGCAGAGTTGATTATACATGTTCTTTAGATCCATAGATATGTTATAGCATCCATAGATATATAAATATTACCCACCAGTGACCTGTAGTAACAAAAACCTGTACTGCTGGATCTCATCTTCTTTAAGTTCAAGGTCATCATAAGTAATCAGCACTGGTAAACCTTAACATTTAAAATCATGTTGACAGGTTTCAAAATTTCAACTTTAACAAGACAATCATGCTGTATTTGTACATTTATCCTGCTCATATGACATTCAGGCTGACTCTTTTGTTACTAGAAACAGCCTGTCGTCTTGACAAAAGTGGATGAGATGTTGACCAAACTGGGAATGATTAACTGATCAGCTGATTGTATTTCCTGTGTCAAGAGGATGCTCACACCAGGTATTCTGCAATGCAGTGTTCCCATGTTTAACTTTTTAGTTGAGCCCCCACCCTCATGAACATTTACACTGATAGAATTAAGTATCTATCTAAGAATCTAAATCCTGCTTGGTTAGGTTTGTACACACAAGATTTTAGTATTTCTCCAAGAGCTTGTCAATAATGTGTTGAGTTTTGTCCCTAACTCTCTGCCTAAGGCTAGTTATATACCACAACTGTAAATACATGATCTCTCAAACGTCTAACATCTCACAGCAGCATGTATGCAAGGAAATGCCAGCAATCCTCCTCCAATGTGAGCAAACTACAGATAAATCTGTGTTTTAACTATGATTGTTGGTTTCCTGGCAAACTAATAAAACCTTCCCCCTGCAAATGAAGAGGAAAGGAGAAAGGTGGTCACCGTGGCTACACACGTGTTCAGCAACATGCCAGTTAATATGTAACACAGAGCTGCACACATACACATTCATAAAAAGCCATAAAGTAGTTTATAGAAACACTAACGTAGATATCTGTTGTGTGAAAGAAGTCAGACTTGTAGAGCCTTAAGATGGCATTTGTTTGTAGGATTTTTGTGATGTCTGAAGGTATTGAAGGTTTGTTTGGTAGCTTTGTTAAAAAATTAGAAACAAATTGCCCTATGAAATATTTTCACAAAACTGAGTGACACCAACCAGAAACATTTTATGACTGAAAACATGTCCAATCATGGCCTGCTGATTGCACCACAGTGGGAGGCATAGACATCAAAATCTGATAAAATGGTTGGCCAAGCACCTGGATCTGAGAAACCCTACAAAACGGACATTACTACCTGCTGACCCCCTCAACTTCACTGGCATGCAGTAAAATTATTACATACAGTTAACACCAGGCATGCAAAGACACAAATAAATAGAAAAATAAATCTGGTCAGCAGCTGGTGGCCTTGACGTGCTCAGTTTCTGGTCCTGGAGGTTTCACCTTCATTAACAGCCTGTCAATCCAATGACCTGTTAAACATCTGCAGTCAACCTAAATTCTTCCTGAGCGCATGTATTGAAACTGTTTCTATGAGGCATAAATGCTCGCCTTTTGTCACTCTGACTGCCATTCACCTTCCTGGCTGTATTCTGCAGCTGCTTCACCCACAGACAGCTCAAAATAATGATCTGGAAACAGGAAGTATCTGCTCTGTGCTAACCTTTGTGCTGCTGAATGTTTTGGGACTTAGAGGTTAAGAGGTGCCGATGGAGTCGGCAACAGCCAAACTGCCCACTTGGCGACGCCACAATTCACACAACAATACGCTTTTCACACTGACCTCTTGCTGGAAAATAGGCTTAATGTCCGCACAGTAGCAAAGTAGCTCTCTGTGTTTATCTTTTTCACACACACACACACACACACACACACACACACACACACACACACACACACACACACACACACACACACACACACACACACACACACACACACACTATGGTGTTTAAAGCCACAAAGGCCGTCAGTTTGATGTGCAGTGTGACTACTCGAGGTGGCACTCAACCTGTGAGCCATTCATGTGTGTGAGTTTGGGGCTAAATACACACTCTTGAAGAAGCTGTGCCTTATGGGTAATCTGGTTTGATGGACAGACAGACGCACAGACAGACAGGTGACCAGCGATATCCTGTCATACTGATGCCATGGTGGGTGAATAACGGTAGACTGAGCGTCAACTTTGACCTCCTCCCTTAACAATAGTTTGTAATGTTTCTGTTTAAGATATAGATGAGGAGCAGAGGAGCTAAAAAAAATTAAATCCATGCAAACAGCATTTCAAATCTGCACCCCAACCTCTAGAACTGCAATATAAAGGTCCTTGAAGGAAGGGGTAAGGAGTAATAGCCAAATAGGCATGTCTTAAGGACATTAAGACCTGGATGTCCAGTAACTTTTTTGCTTCTAAATCCTCCTATAACAAGTATTTCAATAAGATTTCATGTGAGATGATAAAAGGAAGTGAGGGTCAATTTTATCTGAAACTGAACATAAGTCAGGCAGCACGGTGGCTTAGTGGTTAGCACTGTTGCCTCACAGCAAGAAGGTTCCCGGTTCAATTCCCGGCCCGGTGGGTCTTTCTGTGTGGAGTTTGCATGTTCTCCCCGTGCTTGCGTGGGTTTCCTCCGGGTACTCCGGCTTCCTCCCACAGTCCAAAAACATGCAGAGTAGGTTAATTGATCTTCCTAAATTCTCCCTAGGTGTGAATGTGAGTGTGATTGGTTGTTTGTCTTCTATGTGGCCCTGGATAGACTGGCGACCTGTCCAGGGTGTACCCCTGCCTTTCGCCTACTATGTCGGGATAGGCACCGGCAGACCCCTGTGTCCCGGAAACGGATACAGCGGGTACAGATAATGGATGGATGGATGAACATAAGTCAATGTGGAGAAGCCATAGGTTACTTCTTCTCGACAGGTTGTAGGTCCATCTTCAGCAACAAAAATGGAGTTGTCTCTGATGTTACCAGTGTGTAATGTGCCAAAGGACCATATATTCATGTAGGAAGTATTTTAAATAATCTCTCTGGCAGACTACAAGCTGCTGACCGCACATTATCCACTACTGCTGAATGTGTGTGTGTGTGTGTGTGTGTGTGTGTGTGTGTGTGTAATCTACAGCTTTTGTTGCAGTGGATTAGCAGATCAGCTCTCTTGTCTGATGTAACAGTGACTCAGTTCATGAAAGAAATTATGGAAAGTCTGATGTGAAATGTAAAATGTTGTTTTATTACAGTCAACTTCAGACTACACATCCTAGAATTCTTTTTATCAGAAGCAATGCCGACTAAACATTTCTTTTTGAGGACCCAGGTTGGAAAATGTTTCTTTAAGAATGATAGGAAAGATTTTCATTCTAGTTGAAATCTAGAACTCTAGAATCTAGAATTTTCATTCTAGATTCTAAAAAAAGAGTTTTTAAATGGAGTAAATAATCATCACGTTTCATAGTCTAGTAAATTATCATCAAAAAACAGTTCAATAGTGGAGTAAATTATCGTCGACAACATGAGGAGACATTTGTTGATTTCTCACAAACATCAAAAGTTAGATATATGAAGTCGGCTCCTGTCATCCAGGGTATAGGTTGTGTGATCACATGATCAGTTCTGCATGTTGCTTAGGATATTATTATGTTTATTTCAACAGAATCATCACTTACATGAGTGCTGAGGGTGATTAGTGTGCTTAGAGGAAGCGACCGCAACAGCATGACTCAGCAGTGTCTTTTAATCTTCTTACTGGGATGCTCACAGAAGCCCTGAGTCAAGTTTCCTCTGGTGCACGTCCCAGAGCTGCCTGTTTTTCCAGAAGCTCATCAGAGCTCCAGACTCAATAAACACCATCTCACCATGAAGATAGTATGTACATCAAAACAGATTTTCAGTTATTTCTGGGGTTTTTTTTTAAACTGATTCAAACTAATCAGAAAATACAAAAGCCCCCCACCAATTATGTTCTTTTTAGTAATGATGTAAAATCTGGAGTTTGTAGAGCTGGGCTGCCTTTTCCTTTGATTTGATTGGATTTTTTAGCTATTATTTATTTAGTTAGGGAGGTAAGTAATTGTCTTTTGGAGTTTTTGTTTTTGAACAGGTACCTTTTCTTTAGGTACTTTTGTTTGTTAGGTTGGCAGTGATCCCCCCCAAAGCTTCAGCTCTGCTTTTCTGGTCAGTGGTTGTGAATTTCTTTCTTTTTTTTTTTTTAACTGTCTGCATATAAATGGTGGGCTATAATAATAATAATAATAATAATAATAATAATAATAATAATAATAATAATAATAATAATAATAATAATAATAAATGCACTTTACATTAAAAGAAAATTGGAACGTGCCACATAAAATAAAACTAAATAAAAGAAATAATAAAACAGTATACACACTTAAAATCACAAAAAGTATTACTTAAGGACCCCTGGAAATTAAAGAAGAAGCGTGTGTCTGGGGGATCCTGAGGCAGCTGGGAAGGGAATTCCACAGACGTAGCGCAGCAGTACAGAATGCCCCATCTCCCATGGTGCGGAGCTTGGTTTTGAGGGAGTGAAGGAGGTTCTGGTATGAAGAGCATGTGGATTGGGTTGACGTTTGTTGACTGAGTAGTCCTGTTAAGTATGTTAGGCAGTTCCATGAATGCATTGGTATGTGACGTGTGCGACCGTGTAATTTATTCTTAAAGTGACGGAAAACCAGTGTAACATGCGGGGTATTTATATATATATATATATATATATATATATATATATATATATATATATATATATATATATATATTGTAGGGAGGGCCACCAGCCCCACCTGCCACACCATGAGGGGCGCACATGCTGTGCCCCTCATGGTGTGGCAGGCCCCAGGAGGTACAGGGCAGTGTGCTTGGGCTTGTGAAATTGATATTATATTTAGAATTGATTCAAAAGAGGTCAGTTCAAAACTTAATAATGATATTGAATAATGATGTTGATAACTTTCATGTTTCACCCTTTTTGACTACTACACCGTAAAAATGTGTGTTACCTTTAATCAGGTCCTTCAGTGCATCGTACCAGATGTGTGTGGTCTCTACTGAGGCATTGTGGAGGTGCAGCGTGTCCTCCTCTAGTCTCCTCCTCCTCCTCCTGCAGCAGAACAAGGCCACGCCCAGAACGGCTCCCCCCGACTGCTGGCCCACCGCCCGGCGCCGCTTTACCTTCACGGCAAACACGTCCTGCAACTGCAGCACACCTGGCTGCTGCAGAGTCGCCTCACCTGCAGAGAGGCAATAGAACCAGGGCATGTATTTTCCAGTTGTATCAGTGTTTCTTTAAATATAGGATACAGATGACTGAAGCAGCACCAGTTACATAACATCAATTACAGTCATCATCTTTAATCGATTCAGTGGAACACACCTGTCAATCAACCAGCATAATCGGGTTGGAATTCTGTAGTCTGATTGGTCCTCGTCAGATAAATCATGGGATAACAGGAGGATAATGCCAGCAGAGCTCAGACAGTAGTTATACAACTCTGGTTTTATCCATGACGCATTGATACTAACCAATACTTTAATGCTGAGTGAACAGGTTATGTTCCTATTATTGATTATATACCTGCTGAAAGTGAGACTCCCTCTTCACATGAAAACTCACTCGGCTGTACGAACAGTATAACACATACTCAATTTAATTTGTTCAGTTTTATTCAGATTTTATCATTTTCATTATCGTTTTATCATTTTCTCGTTCACAATCTGGACCAGCTGGGGATCAGCACCTCGCTGTGCAACTGGCTGTTGGACTTCCTGACTGGGAGACCACAGGCAGTACGGGTCGGCGGCAACACATCCAGCACCATCACACTGAGCACAGGGGCCCCCCAGGGATGTGTGCTGAGCCCCTCCTCTTCACCCTGCTGACCCACGACTGCACACCGATGCACAGCTCCAACCTCTTCGTAAAGTTTGCGGACGACACGACTCTGGTGGGTCTCATCAACAACAACGATGAGTCAAACTACAGAAGCGAAGTGAGCCGCCTGGCTGAGTGGTGCAGCGACAACAATCTCTCCCTGAATGTGGAGAAGACCAAGGAGATTGTTGTTGACTTCAGGAGACAACACACCCAGCATGCTCCTCTGACCATCAACGGTGCTGCTGTGGAGAGGGTGAGCAGCACCAAGTTCCTGGGTGTCCACATCTCAGAGGACCTCTCCTGGACTGTTAACACCGCATCACTCGCCAAGAAGGCACAGCAGCGCCTCTACGTCCTCCGCAAACTGCGAAGAGCCAGAGCCCCGGCCCCCCATCAGGTACACCTTCTACAGAGGCACCCTCGAGAGCATCCTGACCAGCCGCATCACCGTGTGGTACGGAGCTGCACCGCAACCTGCCACAAGTCTCTCCAACCCGTCGTGAGAGCAGCTGAGAAGATCGTTGGTGTCTCTCTCCCCTCACTTCAGGACATTTACAGACCCGTCTGACTCCAAAGCCCTCAGCATTGTGAGAGACCCCACCCACCCGTCACACAGCCTCTTCAGTCTGCTGCCTTCAGGGAGGAGGCTGCGGACCCTCCGAGCCAGAACCAGCCGACTGAAGGACAGCTTCGTCCACCAGGCCATCAGGAAGCTGAACACTCTCCCTGCTCTTCCACCGTTTCCCGCCTTGCCCCCCCCTCACTCACTCTGATCTCAGTATCTGCACCAGGCACTTTTGGCAGAACTGGACTGCCTTCTTTGCACCAGGTCACTTTACCCAGACCGATAAGATGAACACCTGCAGGACCATCACACACTTTAAAAACTGTTGTACACTTAAACCCAACGTCATGCCATAACTTGTTTCTTTTTAATTTGCACTTTGTGTTTAAAATGTATTTATTGTGTAGCACCGAGGGTTTGAGAGTAAAGTAATTTCGATTCTCTGTATGTATCTCACATGTAGTAGAATTGACAATAAACTTGACTTTGACTTTGACTTTGAGGATGTTGGAGACCTTTTACTAGTCTGTCGCCTCCAGTTTGCTTTTCTCTGGTGCACTGTGCTGGAAAGCAGCATTCAAAGCCAGCAACATCATCAGACTGAGTAAACTGATAAAGACAGCTGCTCCATCATCGAGTGAAAACTGCACTGTTGAAACTGTGGTAGAGATACGGTAGAGATAAAAGTAGGTAGTAAAGATATTCTACTTCGTTTTCAGGTTGGACTCCAAAAATTTACGTAAAGTCTGTGGAAGAAGAAAAAAAACAAAACAAATGCCAGAATTCTTGAATGAGACAAAATAAATGATTTCTTTTCATTTTCAACCAAAGCAAAACAGCATTTATCCTGTTGTTTTGTTCAGTTGAGCATTTATGATTTCACTGATAAAAGTTAGTGATAAAAACCACATGGACGGACGACGTCAGTCCAACACATGGACGAATGACGTCAGTTCGCCACACGGACAGATGAAGTCAGTCCGCCACACGGACGGATGAAGTCAGTTCGCCACACGGACGGATGAAGTCAGTTCGCCACACGGACGGATGAGGTCAGTTCAACACACGGACGGATGAAGTCAGTTCGCCACATGGACGGATGGACGTCAGTTCGCCACACGGACGGATGACGTCAGTTCGCCACACGGACGGATGACGTCAGTTCGCCACACGGACAGATGACGTCAGTTCAACACACGGAAGAATGAAGTCAGTTCGCCACATGGACGGATGACGTCAGTTCAACACACGGAAGAATGAAGTCAGTTCGCCACATGGACGGATGACGTCAGTTCAACACACGGAAGAATGAAGTCAGTCCGCCACACGGACGGATGACGTCAGTTCAACACACGGAAGAATGAAGTCAGTTCGCCACATGGACGGATGACGTCAGTTCAACACACGGAAGAATGAAGTCAGTTCGCCACATGGACGGATGACGTCAGTTCAACACACGGAAGAATGAAGTCAGTTCGCCACATGGACGGATGACGTCAGTTCGCCACACGGACGGATGACGTCAGTTCAACACACGGAAGAATGAAGTCAGTTCGCTACACGGACGGATGTACGTCAGTTCGCCACACGGAAGAATGAAGTCAGTCCGCCACACGGACGGATGAAGTCAGTCCGCCACACGGACGGATGAAGTCAGTTCGCCACACGGACGGATGAAGTCAGTCCGCCACACGGACGGATGAAGTCAGTCCGCCACACGGACGGATGAAGTCAGTCCGCCACACGGACGGATGAAGTCAGTGCAACACACGGACGGATGAAGTCAGTCCGCCACACGGACGGATGAAGTCAGTTCGCCACACGGACGGATGAAGTCAGTCCGCCACACGGACGGATGAAGTCAGTTCGCCACACGGACGGATGAGGTCAGTTCAACACACGGACGGATGAAGTCAGTTCGCCACATGGACGGATGGACGTCAGTTCGCCACACGGACGGATGACGTCAGTTCGCCACACGGACGGATGACGTCAGTTCGCCAAACGGACAGATGACGTCAGTTCAACACACGGAAGAATGAAGTCAGTTCGCCACATGGACGGATAAAGTCAGTCCGCCACACGGACGGATGACGTCAGTTCAACACACGGAAGAATGAAGTCAGTTCGCCACATGGACGGATGACGTCAGTTCAACACACGGAAGAATGAAGTCAGTTCGCCACATGGACGGATGACGTCAGTTCGCCACACGGACGGATGACGTCAGTTCAACACACGGAAGAATGAAGTCAGTTCGCCACACGGACGGATGTACGTCAGTTCGCCACACGGAAGAATGAAGTCAGTCCGCCACACGGACGGATGAAGTCAGTCCGCCACACGGACGGATGAAGTCAGTTCGCCACACGGACGGATGAAGTCAGTCCGCCACACGGACGGATGAAGTCAGTCCGCCACACGGACGGATGAAGTCAGTCCGCCACACGGACGGATGAAGTCAGTGCAACACACGGACGGATGAAGTCAGTCCGCCACACGGACGGATGAAGTCAGTTCGCCACACGGACGGATGAAGTCAGTTCGCCACACGGAAGAATGAAGTCAGTTCGCCACACGGACGGATGAAGTCAGTTCGCCACACGGACGGATGTACGTCAGTTCGCCACACGGACGGATGAAGTCAGTCCGCCACACGGACGGATGTACGTCAGTTCGCCACACGGACGGATGAAGTCAGTCCGCCACACGGACGGATGTACGTCAGTTCGCCACACGGACGGATGAAGTCAGTTCGCCACACGGACGGATGAAGTCAGTTCGCCACACGGACGGATGTACGTCAGTTCGCCACACGGAAGAATGAAGTCAGTCCGCCACACGGACGGATGAAGTCAGTCCGCCACACGGACGGATGAAGTCAGTTCGCCACACGGACGGATGAAGTCAGTCCGCCACACGGACGGATGAAGTCAGTCCGCCACACGGACGGATGAAGTCAGTCCGCCACACGGACGGATGAAGTCAGTGCAACACACGGACGGATGAAGTCAGTCCGCCACACGGACGGATAAGTCAGTCCGCCACACGGACGGATGAAGTCAGTGCAACACACGGACGGATGAAGTCAGTCCGCCACACGGACGGATGAAGTCAGTCCGCCACACGGACGGATGAAGTCAGTCCGCCACACGGACGGATGAAGTCAGTCCGCCACACGGACGGATGAAGTCAGTCCGCCACACGGACGGATGAAGTCAGTCCGCCACACGGACGGATGAAGTCAGTGCAACACACGGACGGATGAAGTCAGTCCGCCACACGGACGGATGAAGTCAGTCCGCCACACGGACGGATGAAGTCAGTCCGCCACACGGACGGATGAAGTCAGTGCAACACACGGAAGAATGAAGTCAGTTCGCCACACGGACGGATGACGTCAGTTCGCCACACGGACGGATGACGTCAGTTCAACACACGGACGGATGAAGTCAGTTCGCCACACGGACGGATGACGTCTGTTCGCCACACGGACGGATGACGTCAGTCCGCCACACGGACGGATGACGTCAGTTCGCCACACGGACGGATGAAGTCTGTTCGCAACACGGACGGATGAAGTCTGTTCGCCACACGGACGGATGACGTCAGTTCGCCACACGGACGGATGAAGTCTGTTCGCCTCACGGACGGACGACGTCAGTCCAACACACGGACGGATGACGTCAGTTCAACACACGGAAGAATGAAGTCAGTTCGCCACACGGACGGATGACGTCAGTCCGCCACACGGATGAAGTCTGTTCGCCACACGGACGGATGAAGTCTGTTCGCCACACGGACGGATGACATCAGTTCGCCACACGGACGGATGAAGTCAGTTCGCCACACGGACGGATGAAGTCAGTCCGCCACACGGACGGATGAAGTCTGTTCGCCACACGGACGAATAACGTCAGTCCAACACACGGACGGATGACGTCAGTGCGCCACACGGACGAATAACGTCAGTCCAACACACGGACGGATGAAGTCAGTTCGCCACACGGACGGATGAAGTCTGTTCGCCACACGGACGGATGACGTCCGTGCGCCACACGGACGAATAACGTCAGTCCAACACACGGACGAATAACGTCAGTTCAACACACGGAAGAATGAAGTCAGTTCGCCACACGGACGGATGACGTCAGTCCGCCACACGGACGGATGAAGTCAGTCCGCCACACGGCCGGAAGACGTCAGTCCGCCACACGGACGGACAACGTCAGTCCGCCACACGGACGGATGAAGTCAGTCCAACACACGGACGGACGAAGTCAGTCCGCCACACGGACGGATGAAGTCTGTTCGCCACACGGACGGATGACGTCAGTCCGCCACACGGACGGACGAAGTCCGTCCGCCACACGGACGGACGACGTCAGTCCGCCACACGGACGGACGAAGTCCGTCCGCCACACGGACGGACGACGTCAGTGCGCCACACGGACGAATGACGTCAGTGCGCCACACGGACGAATGACGTCAGTCCAACACACGGACGGATGACGTCAGTTCGCCACACGGACGGATGACGTCAGTTCGCCACACGGACGGATGAAGTCAGTCCGCCACACGGACGGATGAAGTCAGTTCGCCACACGGACGGATGAAGTCAACTGACTTCATCCGTCCAGGTGGTGGACCACATGGACTGAGTATATCCATCCACCACATGGACGGACGACGTCAGTCCAACACATGGACGGACGACGTCAGTCCATCACATGGATAGTTCTGTGATCCATACTGTGATTTGCATTAAGTTGAACTGGCATATTATTTAATTTTTAGAATGTAAATGCTATGAATAAAATTTAATAAAAATATTTTTTTTTTCTTTTTGCTACTTGCTTTCTTGCTTACAGAGCTTCGAGATGCAGCAGTGTGGGGACATTAAAGTCTCTCCATTACTCAAAATGATCACATTTGGAACAAACATGGATTATTTAAATTTTCTGTCCAAACAACAAAGGTGACTCTGATCTGTGCTGACAAAACCTATAGAGATGGTGCAAACACACACTGGTTGGTACCAGATGGAGGCAAGTTTCTCATCATGACCCTACGTTGTCCTGTGCCACCACACACACATACACACACACACACACACACACACACACACACACACACACACACACACACACACACACACACACACACACACACACACACACACACACACACACACAGTGCCAGTCCAGTCTCATGGTGACCAGGCCATGTGGTCACTGTGGGGAGTTATGGATCATACTTTAAACACACACACACTTCCTGGACACTAAACCCTGAATCAAGACTCCACCATGTGATTTAATAATTCATGTTCTGGGTTTGAGTGTTTCACCCCCACATGTCATCTGTCAATTACACTCCAATAACATTAGTAACACACACAGAGGGTGCACTACCCTGTCACTACCATTTAGTTACACCTCCAGCTCCACCTCAATCATATGTTTGACTGATAAGAAACTGACTCTTTATTTCCACTTTGCACTTATTGTTCTTAAACATGCAGAAAAACCTTTCCGTTTTCTACAAAGAAAACAGAAAGTCCACAATAACACCATACGTGAGCAGGTATTT
>CM026200.1:122500-207500 GCA_014839995.1 Xenentodon cancila | reverse complement strand
CTGCTCTCTACTACTGCCAACAGACACACTGCTGGCCTAATGACATTAGCTTGGATAAAATACAACAAAACAGACTGGCTTCAGCCACACACACACACACACACACACACACACACACACACACACACACACACACACACACACACACACACACACACACACACACACACACCTTCATCCTGCTTGACTAACCAGTTCTGTCTAGATGGATTTCAACCAAAAATCCACCACACAGCAGGATGTTACAAAACTATACAACATGTTGTGGTAAATATTACCACAACATGAGTGAAGCAGCATCTGCTGACATGTCCAGATCCATCAGATCCCATTTCACCTCATTCATCCCAAACACAACTTTTCAGAGGATCAAAGATGGTAAGAGAGATAGTGTCATCTGTCATTAGGGTAAGTTCAGCTCCAGTTTAACCCTGACAATACATTGCTAATCAGAGGGTGGATGTTAAGTGATTATATCTGAACATCAATAATTATAGTGAACAGTATTCAGATGAAAACAACCTCAGCAGCCAATAGCTATCTTACAGTGGGAATTGCTTTCTGTCTGACCACCTGTTTTACTATTTAAATATGAGAAATATAGCTATTTCTATTTGTGTCTAAAATCTACATTGTGGTCAGACAAGTGAGTATTTCAGATGTTTTTTGGTAGAAATGGACAGACAGGGTGATCTGGACCAAAGATGACAGATGACAGATACCCCCTCTTGTCTAAGGACAACTTTGATCAAATGTCTCAGTCCTCTTCATATGTTGACCACTATAAATATAAATTTAGTGGTTACAGTGGTGGGCTTGGGCGTGGAGGACCCAGGTTCAAGCCCAAGGCTTCCCACAATGGTAAATCACTGCCCCCCCCCCCCGAGCAAGGCCCTTAACTCCCAATTGCTCCCCACTAGCAGCCCCACTGCTCACTAGTGAAACTAGTTGATGGGTTAAAAGCAGAGACTAATTTCGGTGTGCATCGTACATACAGCGTGTGCATGATGCCCACACTGACAAGAATGATCAGAAAAAAAATAAATAAATAAAATATATGTAGAGCTGTGCAGTTTTTTTCCTCCAACCGTCTCTCCTTCATTTGTTATAATGGCTCCTTGCTCTCAGATTATTTTTTCTGTTTGATTATGTGGTATATTAAAAGGTAAACTGTTTAATGTTGAGAAATACCGAATCAACGCAGAAGGAAAATTGTGTTACACTATCCAAACATTATGTTTTCCAAGAAGGTACATAGTAAAACAGTACAAACCTGTCCACATGGACGACTAGGAAGGGGGAGCTGGTGTTGGTGTGTGATCCCACACTGAGATCACAGGTATAAATAATTTAAGGTCAGCTAATATATTGTTTTTGTATTGTATTATATATTAGACAGCTAATATTAGTAAGTAAATGTGGTGTTCCCTGCTGAACATCAAAACAGATGAATGACAGGAAACATTAAGGAATTCTGAGCGTTTGATATAATGGCATGTAAAGAAAATGAAATTATAACTGAAAAACATGATTGTAGTTTTTTATATCTGTATATTGTAATTTCATAGAACAGAAAGACATTTGCATCTACAGACATCTAAAAGTGTAGAGTTTTCTTCAGAAGGAAACCAAATCATCTCCTCCAGCAGATATGGATGTGTGTGCACGTGTGTGTGTCCCCAGATGTCTAGAAGTTTCAGGTTTTTTCTTCAGAACTTCTCCATTTCAACACCATATGCCACCAGGAAGATTACTGAGTGCCATGGCAACCATCTCCATGCTGACTGACCTGTGGGGGTCTCTGGGATGATCGGGGTCCAGGTCAGTCTGGTTTGTGTGAGCAGGACGTCATGACTCTTTTTCCCCACTTTGAAAATGCCCCGTAGGATGATCCTCTCACTGGATGAAGAAAATGCACACATGGATTTATTATTTAATTATTTATTTATTTTTATTATTAATTTATTATATTTATTTACACCTACAAAACATCAGTTAAACAACTGCAGCTCATCCAGAACTCTGCTGCTCCAGTCCTCGCTAAGGCCAAAAAAGTTGACCACATCAGTCCAGCTCTTAGGTCTTTACACTGGCTGCCTGTCCGTTAAAAGTTTGGTGCTAGTCTATAAAGCTCTGAATGATCCACACCAGTGACCTCCTGACCCAGAATGAACCTTCCAGACCCATCAGGTCATCCGGTTTTTTTATCAGTTCCCAGAGTCAGAACCAGACGGTGAGAAGCTTCCTGCAGCTTGTCTGAAACAAACTCCCAGAAAAACTCAGATCAGCTGAAACAGTCAGTTTATTTGAATCCAGGTTGAAGACTCACCTGTTCTCAGCTGCACTTGAACAAAGACACACATCCACACTGTGACTTTGTCTTTCTTCCTTATTGTGTGTTTAATAAATGTTTAGGTCGTTTAAACCTGACACAACCCAGCATCCTACTCTCCTGATCCCAGACAAACAGACCTTGCATCCTCCCTTGACCCACAGCTTCCATGGCACACCTCAGCTGTCTTATTGTCCACCTCAGTCATGGATATTGGTGATGTTCCATTGTCTCCTACCAGATCAGGAAATGATGGGCGCCCCTCTGCCACCCACCAGTCTGTTTTTAGCAGTCAGGTGAAGAGGAAACTGGAGAGACTGGACCAGAGCAAGGCTGCAGGTCCACGTGGCGTCAGTGCCAGAATCCTGAAAGCCTGTTTAGGCCAGCTATGTGGGATCCTGCAGCATCTCTTCAACCTCAGTCTGAGCCAGGAGAAGGTTCCAGTGCTTTGGAAGACATTCTGCCTTGTTCTAGTACCAAAAAGATCTCATCCTTTTTGTCTTAATGACTATAGACCTGTAGACCTAACATTTCACATCATGAAAATCCTGGAGAGACTTTTTTTTGTTTACCTGAATAAGCAAACAAGTACCTTCCAGGAACCTCTGCAGTTTACCTATCATCGTGTGGTTGGAGTTGAAGATGCCATCATACACCTGCATTAAAGGACCCACAGTCATCTGGACATAGCAGCAGCACTGTGAGGATCATGTTCTTTAACTTCTCCAGTGTATTTAGCAGCATCCAGCCTGCATTACTACCTACAAAACTCCAGAAGACACAGGTGGACACCTACACAATCACCTGGATAACCTCATCTGCTGATCTGGTGTTACTCCCTCCCACGGCTCTGCAATTGATCCTCCTATTTCTAACCACAAGCTTATTTCATTTAAAGTCAATATCACATTTTCCAAAAGTAAATTGTCTCAGACTATCTCTTCCCGTACTACCAGGGACATTGATTTAACAGCACTGGACACTAGAATCACAAATCTCCCTAACATCATCCTGTCATGGAGTTTTTCTTGCCACTGTTTGCCTTAAGGTTTTACTCACACTAGGGGAGTTTTTGCCTGCCGTTGTTTATGTAATAATTGATCGGGGGTCATGATCTGGGTCTCTAGAAAGCGCCTAGAGACAGCGTAATTTATAAATAAAATTGATTTGAATTGAATTGTCATCCACTCCTGATGAACTGCTTTCCCATTACAACAACAGCCTACTTGACACTCTAGCCCCTTTAAGAACACGGACTATCTTTTTTACCTAACCTACTCCTTGGTTTATGTCTGAACGTTGCCAGCTGAAAGCCAAAGGTCATCAACTGGAACGTCTCTACAAGAATATTGGTCTCACTGTCCACAAAAACATGTTTATGTTTTGCATTTTTTTCTATAAGGACTCTTTTGACTGCAAGATCAAATTACTCTGCAGATTTGATCAGTATTTGTCATAGCAATTCCCAAGCATTATTTTCCCTGGTCAACAAATCATTGTGTCCACCTGACTATCTCCTTACCCATATTTACTTAACTGATTTTTGCAATTCAATAACCACATTCTTTAAGATAAATATCTACAGTAATCATCAGCAATTAACTCCTCATATCTCATCCTCCTCTCCCTTCCAATCCCTTTCTCCCACCCACTCTGTAGTTGCAACTTTTCCTCTGCAGCTGATATATCTGAACTCATCCACAAATCTAGGTCATCGACTTGCCAGCTAGATCCTCTCTCCACTTCTTTGATTAAAGCCTCCAATCCTCTCTCACCATGGGTATTATTCACTCTTCTCTCAAATCAGCTATAGTAAAGCTAATTCTAAAGAAACCTGGTGCTGACCACTCCCTTTTCAGAGGGACATGTTCCTTTTAATTCTGGGACTAGAATGACCTCAATTTTGCACTTATTTGATTTTACAATTTTTACTATTATGTTCTACTGTGTTATTTTTATATCTTGACATTTTATTATGTTTTTTTAAATGTATTTTGTCTTATGTTTGGTGATCTCGAGTGCCCTGAGAGGCACCTATATATAAAATGTTAAATTTCAATTCAATTCATTTTAATTTATACAGCATCTATTACAACATAAGTTGTCTCCAGGATCTTTCCAAAGACCAGAACATGACCCCCGAGCAATTATTAGATAAATAACAGCAAATAAAAACTCTCCTTTAAGAGGGAAGAAACCTGGACCAGGACCTGGATCATAAGGGGGAAGAAACCTGGACCAGGACCTGGATAATAAGGGGGAAGAAACCTGGACCAGGACCTGGATCATAAGGGGGGACCCTCCTGCTGAACACCAGCTGGTAGAACAGGAAGTAGAGAGAAGAGACACAGACATGTCAAAGGTACAAAAGACCAGATATATTAGTATTAATTATCCATCCGCAGCAGAACTAAGACTTCTACGTATAATTGATATATGGTTAGTTGGTGGACTACTAAGAAGACTATCTAAACAGGTGTAGACAGCAGACACTGAGGTGGTCAGAGGGTGGGACTGCAGGTCAGTGGATCATGTTGGTGTCCCCCTGCAGCAGGTCTACAGCAGCAGATCCAGATGAAGATGTGTTGAAGACCAGCTGCTCCAGTCTGGTCCTGCAGCTGCAGCTGTGACTACTGGTCCTGACACACTAAAGTTTACACCAACTAGATGTTTTTTACTGAACATAAACCTTTAAAGTTTGGTTTTAAAGGTGGAGGTGGTGTCAGCCTCCTTCACCCAAACTGGAAGTTGGTTCCAGAGTGATGGTTCCTGATAGCAGAAGATCCGTCCTTCAAATCTACATCTGGATCTTCTAGGAACTACGAGTAAACCTGCACTCTGAGAACAGAGAACTCTGTTAGGAACATGAGGAACCATCAGGTCTTTAGACGTTTAGGACTTAATACACAAGTAATAAAATGTTGAATTGGATTCTGAGTTTTCCGGGGAGCTGATGGAGGGAAGTGAACACTGGAGAGACGTGGTCTCTTGTTGGTTCCTGTCAGCACTCGCGCTGCTGCATTTTGGATCATCTGGAGGATCTTCAGAGAATTACTTGGACATCACGCCAACAGCACATTACAGTAATCTAGTGAACGTGTGAATTTGTTTTTCTGCATCACTCTGGGAGAGGTTGCTCCTGATCTTTGTGATATTACGGAGGTGGAAAAACGCTTCCAGTGGACATCCAGTCCTTGATATCCTTAAGACACCTGAAGTTTGGCTGATGGTTCTGTTTTTTATTTGTTTTTTTCATTACAAACCTTGTCAGTATGGACATCGTGCACACGATGTATGTACGATACACACCGAAATTGGACCTCTGGGGAAAGCCTGGTTTGATTAGAAGAGACGGCATTCAGCAGAACCAGCGGGAGTCCCTGAAAAAACGGCCACAGCCGCTGTCGGGTGGGTTTGGTTGATTTCCTCTCTAATTCTGACAACTGTATTGCTAAAGAAGTTTATAAAGTCTTCACTACTGAGAGCTGCAGGGATGCACGGCTCAACAGAGTTGTGGCTCTTTGTCAGCCTGGCTACAGTGCTGAAAAGAAAACGTAGGTTATTTTTATTATCGTCTATCCATGATGAATAATAAGCCTTTCTAGCACGATACATTTTTACAGACCTACAAGAGAACCACTTTCTTTCCATGTTACGCACTGTCTGTTTTAACATACAAATATGCGAGTTATAACAGCGAGTTAAACTCCTATAGTTAGAGACCCTCTTTCTCAAAGAAGCAACTGCATCTAAAGCTGAGCTGATGGAAGTGGTGGCGTAGTGGTTACAGTGGTTACACGCTTGGGCGTGGAGGACCCAGGTTCAAGCCCAGGGCTGGCAACAATGGCCCCTGAGCAAGGCCCCTAACTCCCAATTGCTCCCCGGGCACTGATGGGTTAAAAGCAGAAGTCCAATTTCGGTGTGTATCGTACAGACATCATGTGCACGATGTCCATACTGACAAGAATGGTAATGAAAAAAAAAACAAATCTGCAGTGGCACCGACAAGGAAATCAACGTCTGTAGAGGTAGAACCGAGGTCACAGCCCTCAACTGCTTCACTATGTTCCACTGTAAGAAGATGAAGAGCAATGGCCTCCCTAAATTTAGTAATAGCTTTATCGGATAGACACCTGCTAAAGTAATTCCTCCTATTATGCGTAACGTTGACAATGTTGAATTCAAACGTTATTAAATAGTGGTTGGATAGGAGGGAGTTTACATGTGACACTAACAGATTATCAGGTTCTACACCGTAGACGAGGACCAGATCAAGAGTATGATTAAGACAATGCGTTGGTTCGCTAACTTTTGGTAAAATCCACATCGATTCCAGAAGAGAATCAAAAGCCAACTTAAGACTATTGTTGTCAACATCCATATGACTGTTAAAGCCGCCCACTATGATGACTTTGTCTGTAGTGATCAATAAACTAGAACTAGGGTTAGGGTTAGTCTTTTACTAAACACCACCGAGACGCCCAGCGATTAAACACATCATCACCGGTCAGATTGGGAAGGGGACCAGAGAAAACTACATAGTCCCACATGGTTTTGGTGTAGTTACACGCCGACAGAATATTCATTTTAGTGACTTCCGACTGGCGTAGACGGGTGTCATTAGTACCGACATGTATGATAACTTTACTGAGCTTACCAGCAGCTTCAAATTTGCTTCAATATCAGTGTCACCTCAGGGCCCATGTAACTCCGACTTAGTATTAAACTTTGCAGCCTGCTTTGCAACCAAGTGCGAAGCGGCTGGGATGAGAAGCAGCACCTCCAAATTTGAGGTCATGGTTCTCGACCTCAAAATAAGGGTGGCGTGCCGTCTCCGGGTAGGTGGAGATGTCCTGCCTCAAGTGGAGGAGTTTAAGTATCGCGGGATCTTCTTCACGAGTGAGGAAAATATAGAGCATGAGACTGACAGACTGATTGGTGCAGTGCAGAGGCTCTCGATTTACCCGTCAATCTACACTCCCACCCTCAGCTATGGTCATGAACTTTGGGTATTGACCAAAAGGACAAGATTGTGAATACAAGCAGCCGAAATGAGGTTGCTCTGCAGGGTGGCTTGGCGCTCCCTTAGAGAGGGTGAGAAGCTCAGTCATTCTGGAGGAGCTCGGGGTGGAGCCACTGCTCCTTCACATCAAGAGGAGCGGGCTGAGGTGGCTTGGGCATCTGTGAAGGATGCCTCCTGGACGCCTCTTTAGGGACGTGTTCTAGGCATTTCCCACAAGGAGGAGAGCCCTGGAGAGACTATGTCTCTCTAAACTGTAGAGTTTATGTTAATCAGAGGAGCATGAGATATTTAACTGGTAACAGAGAATTACATTCTGGGTATCTTGATAATAGCAGTGATATGATGCAACATTCTGTAAATATTCTGGCCATACAGTCTCTTAATTTTTTCTTTCAAAAGCTGTTACTGTTGAACGGCTGTTTACTTTATAGGATTTGTTGAGGTTACACATTTGTTGAGCACTTTGTTATTTGTGTAGAATCCCATCTTTTTAGTTGGATCTGTGGAAACTGCAGGAAGTCTACTCACCTGTGCTTTTTAAATTCCAACTGCTCCTCCTTCTTCTCCTCCTTCTCCTTCTTCATCTCCTTCCTCTTCTTCTTCTTGCTCTGTCTCTGCCCTCCCTGCAGCTCCTGGTCGGGATCTGACATGTTAACGCAATAAACCGATAAATAACTAAACAGCAAGGTTATGAACGAGTTCCTCCCTGATACACGGCCAGTAAGCTGATCGAGTTTATTTCCGGGGTCTCGTTGCCATGGACACGGACACGGCTTTAGCGGGCGGGTTCACAGCTTGGGCACGCGGCAGTCACCGGCGTCACTGGAGCGCGCTCTCTATCGGTCGCGCGCCTAGCGGGTGACCTGGACCGCGGGATTGGCCGGGTTATGACACTTTGGTGACGTGAACATTTTGATGACGCATTGCGTAGATTTGGTGTGTAAATGGTGCTTATTCTTTATGAGAAAATCTGCAGGTTTTTTGGCGATCCCAAGTGGCGCTTTTCACCTCTTGGTCCAGATGCACAGTGCCCCCTATAACGTATTGGATGAGCAGCACGTTCAGACTGGGAACTGAAGAAGCGCAACCACTGATGTCACTCTCCTTCACCACCATCCAAATCTGACTAACTGGATGCAAACAAAAACAACCCTCTGGTTCAAATCTTTAGATTCAATAATTACACATTATTATATTGGAAAAGTAAAAAGGCCAGAATTAAACTATCGATGTTACAAAAAAATAAATTAAATGGTGGTCTGGAGGCCCCAAACTTCCAGCATTACTATCTTGCAAATAAACTCCAGTATGTTTATAAATGGATCAAACCAAATCAGTGTGATTGCTCTTGGATAGGGCTAGAACAATTATTTTGTAAAGACATCAATATCTCTGATTTCCCATTTATAAGCCCCACTATTACCAGACACCCCATCTTCAAAAACCCAATCATTGCCTCAACTCTGACAGCCTGGTGGGACTTTAACCAAATGACTAATACCACGGAATCACCAAGTAAATACACTCCTATCTGGAATAATCCTGATTTTCTGATGAACAGAAAACCATTAAATCTGTCATCATGGATCACTAAGGGCATCACGCGTCTTAAAGATATCTATGAAAACAACACCCTGGTTCCTTTCTCTCACCTCGTACAGAAGTATAACATTGGAGGAAATCAATTTCTAGAATATCTTCAAATTAAATCTATTGTTCAAACAAAAATCAATAGTAAAATACCCAACCTTAACCTTCCACCACTGGTATTAGAATTAATTCAAATTACTAGTCAACAGAAAATTTTATCCAAAATCTATAAGTTAATTGCAACAAATAATCCAACAGTATCCATCCCATCAATTAAATGGGAACAAGATTTAGAGATTACCTACAATGCTGACTTCTGGACCCAAATCTGTAAAAACATATTTATGTCTACCGCTAATGTGAATCTACAACTAATACAATATAAAGTAATTCACAGAGTTCACTATACGGGGGAAAGAATGTTTAAAATGGGCTTTAAAGATACAAAAATTTGTACACAGTGTACACAAAATGTGACGGACACATACTTGCATACTATCTGGGATTGTGACCCAGTCAAAATCTTCTGGCACAGTATCATTGACACCCTCTCCCAATGTCTTGATTGCTGCATCCCACCTTCACCTTCAGTCTGCCTTTTGGAAGATTTCTCTACTCTATCACTGGATAGAGAATTCTTTCTATTGCCCTAATCATCGCCAAGAAAACAACCCTCATGAACTGGAAAACCAAAAACTCCATCAATATAATCCTCTGGGGAAAACTTACTAACAGATTTCATTTCAATGGAACAACTATCTGCATCAATTAAAAAACAAACTACAAAGTTTGACCAAGTATGGAAAAAATTTATTTTATCCTTGAATTCGAGACACATATATCTTCCCTCAAATTATCTTCAATAAATAATTGGATTTTGCCATTTCTATTTGAAAATAAATAAATAAATTAATCAATTTAATAAAAGGGAGAAAGGGAAAAAAAGGAGGGGAAATAAAATACAAATAAATTAAGGACTAATTCATAAATAAACAACTTCCCCAACTCCCAGCTCACTTCCCTTGACTAGAAATTGGCAGACTGACTATTAGCCTGAAAATCCGCTGAACTACTTCCAAAAGTGGGGGTGGGGCAAAAAAAACCTTTGTGATTATTATCGTTATTGGTGTGGTGCTCTGGTCTCTCTTCCTTGATAGTCTGATAATTTCTTTTTCTTCTCTTTCAAATCCTTGGCTGCCCTGCTGCCCCGGGGCTGCGGTGCTGCCCCTGCTGGGGGTTGGGGGCGTGTGGCGCCGGTGGCTGCGGAGTCCCTTATCCACAGTGACAGTAACAATGACTGCGTTGCCCCTTGATCCTGGCGGCAGCGGTGAGTACCGCTCCGATGGCCGCGGCTGGGCTGGGGAGGGGTTGGTCGGCGGGTGGGGGTGGGGGGGTTGGGGCGGGGTGGTGGTGGGGCCGGGGTGGCATGTGCGGGGGGGTCGGGGCATTGCTATTCCCGTCGGGTGCTGTACATTGAATATAGGCGCTAGGCTAGATGGAGGGGGGGGGGGGGGGGGGGGGGGGGGGGGGGTCGGATCCCGGACGTAGCGCGGGGGCGGAGGATCGGGTTGTCCGCCACCGTCATGGCTCCCTGGTCGGTGCGGCCCCGTGCGGCTCTGGCCAGGGGCCTCGCTGGGGCCGGCCCTTGTGTCCGGCCTGCGGCTGGGGGCGTGTGTCGGCCCTCTCGGGATGCTGGTGCCCCTTTGTTGGGGGAGTTCCTGAAAACAGGTATGTATATATGTATATATGTATATATATATATATATATATATATATATATATATATATATATATATATATATATATATATATAGGTATATACACGTAGATGAACAAAATAATTATTAAAATAATTAAAAAAACACGAGAGCTGGGGCCTGTGGGGGTTATCCACCCTGCAAATGCCAGGTTCTTAATGTTTTTAATGCACCATAATATATATATATATACAAACACCAATACATAATAGAGAGCACTGGGATGTGTAGGGAGCGTACACCATACATGTACCAGCTGCTCTTTTTAAATGCACTCAAACACATTAACTAAGGAACGGAAGAAGTGTGTATATATATATGTATATATATATGTATATAGATATATGTAGACAAAACACAAAAAAAAAGAAATAAAAAAATTTGAGAGAAAAAGGGTCCAAGGGTGGGGTGAGTGGGCCATAGGAGGGACTACCGGGGTAGCATGTGCTGAACGGCCCCGGCAGATCGCTGGGTGCCTGGTGGTCTGGCCTGCGCTCCTACTGTCTGGGTCTTGTCCTGTGGGGGGAGGGGGGGGGGGGGGGGGGGGGCACCTGTTACCGGGGCCGGCTGCTGGGGGGGCCCCCTCGTTGGAAGTGGTGTGTCGCTGTACGGGTGTACCGGGATGTGTCGGCGGGCTCCTTTTCCCTGGCCGGGCGGCCTCTGGGCGTCGACTATGTTCTCCCCCTGTTCCTGTTCCTCCGCCTTGGCTCTGTATGTTGGCGACTGCGGGTGGTGGCTCTCCCGGTCCCCCGGGGCTGCTTGCTCTGCCCGTGTTTCCTCTGTCCGCCTTCTCTCCCGTCTCACCACCGTGTGTGTACACCGTGAGTGTACATATGTACATGTGTGTGTGTGTGTGCGTGTATGTATATGTGTGTGTTTGTGTGTGTATACATATGTGTGTGTGTGTGTGTGTGTGTGTGTGTGTGTGTGTGTGTGTGTATACATATGTGTGTGTGGGGGTGTGTGTGTATATATACATGTGCGGATTTGTATATGTATATGTGTGTATATGTATATATATATATATACATATATTTATATGTGTGTATGTATGTATGTATGTATGTATGTATATAGATATATATGTGTGTACTAGGTGTGTATATGTTAATGTGTGTATATGTAGATGTACTTGTATATGTCTATGTATTGATGTGTGTATGGGTATATATATATGGACAGATACAGGATATATGTACATGCACATGAAACTAAAAAGCACAGGAGCACATTATTGTATCAGTGTATATTTATATGTATGGATAGCTATGTACTTGTGCATATGTATCTTACATACATGCACAGCAAGATGCTTAGATGTTTACACATTGATCTTTGTTATATGTGTGTGTGACTGCGTGTGTGTATGCCGCATAGATGAACAAACTACTTATTGTGTTTCCCCGCTTACAATGTATATGAATATGTATTAGATAACTGTATATATGTCTCCTTATCCCTATATATATATATATATATATATATATATATATATATAAACATGTATGAGTACTTAAATACTTCGATGCATATTATTACATAGATAACTTTTTAAATACTGCCCCTACACCCTCAAAAACTCAGGTATGTAATAGAGAACAGAATGCTCCTCCCCCTTTCCTCTGTCTTCTTTTTAAATTAAGACCCTACTGTCTTGTGTCCACTTTAAACACCACATTACTACCCTTATTTCTTTTTTTTTTTTTTCTTAATTTTTGTACACACAGTACAACACAGCACCACACTGCACCACCACTGTCTTGTCTCTCTCTCTCTCTATTTCTTTTTCTGGTCTGATCACATACCACACCTGGTGAGTTTAGCCCCCTCTGGCAGAATTTAGTTACTTATTTATTTATTTATTTTTACTTTTTTTTCTTTTTCTTTTCTTTTTTTGTTTTGTACTTCGTCCTACTTAGTGATCAATAAAAGAAATAATTAGACTGTCATTAGGGCCGGTGAAGGGTACACATTTGCACACACACTGCACACAAAAAAAACAAAAACAAAAAAAAAACCTTGATTACAGATTAAAATGCATATATATATATTTTTGGGTCCTACCAATTTGGTATCAACCATTAATATATGTGCAAACAAGGGAAAAAAAAAAAAGAAATAGATGCTTCAAGAGTTTAGTATGATGTTCATCATCCCTGTAGAGTTAAACAGTGATTTTAAAGGTGAGTAAATTATGTCTGAACAGGAACATTGGGGTTTCTCATTGGTTATTACAGATCAGCTGTGTTTAAATCCTCCATCACACTTAACTGTTAAACCATCACCACTCCTGGTTCACTGCATCACTCACTTCTCTCATAGATGGACATAAAGCATCACTGCCATCGATAGTGGCTGTATGCATATTCATATTGATTAGTGTGCAGTTATGTACCCTGTGCTATTAGTTTACAAGATGCCTGTCAGCCTATCAGAGCCGAGGGCGAGGACACGCATGAGCTGCAGCGCCCACACACACACATACACACACACACACATACACACACACACACACACACACACACACACACACACACACATGTATACACACACATATACATATACACACACATGGCCTACTGGTTACAGTGGTGGGCTTGGGCGTGGGGGACCCAGGTTCAATGGTAACTCAGTGGGGGCCCCTGAGCAAGGCCCTTAACTCCCAATTGCTCCCCGGGCGCTGATGCTGGCAGCCCACTGCTACTAGTGAGGGTTAAAAGCAGAGGTCCAATTTGTGTGTATCTTACATGCATCACACTGACAAGAATGGTAATGGAAAAAAAAAATATACACACACACACATATACACACACACATATACACTCACACACACATATACACACACACATATACACTCACACACACATATACACACACAAATATACACACACATATACACACATATATATATACACACACACTCATATACACACACATATATACACTCAAACACACATATATACACACATATACACACACACACACACATATATACACACACTGCTTGTGTTGCTGACAGATGGTGGAGATTAATCTGCATTAATCAGTATTATGATTAGCTAGCAGACAAAAGATAAAATAAGTCACACAAGCTACTGGTGACTGGTTATTACAATAATTTACATTACTTTTATCAGATGTGTTTTTCCACATTGACCTAATACAGAGAAAAATCAATCAAGCCACAGAAACATAGCAGATCACAAAGTAGGTGCAGATTAATCCACGTTTAAATCCGTGCGGCTAAGGCGACATTCAAATGCAGTTTACTGCAGTTTAGTAGAAACTGGAGAGCACAGAGGACAGTTTTCAACACCTTCTTGAACGTACTGAGGGACGACTCCACTCCTGTATCAACTCGTAACTTGTTCCGCCTTTGAGGAACCACGTGTAGAGCAGTCTGGACTGAGATCTCCTCGTGGGAGGAGAAGACGAGGCCAGTCTGTGCAGTGTAGAAGCACACAGGTGGACTACATCTTATGTAGACAATGTCATCTGAAGGAGATCAGTGACTGTAAAGTAGTAGTATGGGAGGGTGTAGCAAGGCAGCAGAGGATGGAGGTGTGGAGGAGGACCCAGGTGGTAGACAGGCAGGAGAGGACTTGGAGTCATCTGGGGGGAAAGGAGACAATGAGACTTGTTGGTGGAATGAGGAAGTGCAGGAGGTTATACAGAGAAAGAAGTTAGCTAAGAAGAAGTGGGACATTGAGGGGACAGGAATACACGGACATGCAGCGTTAGGTGAAGGTAGACATGGTGAAGGCCAAACAAAGGACGCATGATGACTTGTATGATAAGTTGGGCACTAAGGAGGGAGACACTGATCTGTACAGGTTGGAGATGCAGAGAGACAGAGACGGGAAGGATGTGGAGCAGGTCAGGTGATGAAGGATGAAGAGGGAAATGTACTGACAGGAACCAGGAGTGTGACAGCAAGATGGAAAAAGAACTTTGAAGAGTTGATGAAGGAGGAAAATGAGAGAGAATGAAGAGTAGAAGAGGTGGCCAGTAAGGACCATGAAGTACCAAATATTAGTAAAGGTGAGGTGTGGAGGACATTGAAGAGATGAAGAGTGGAATGGCAGTTGGTCCTGATGATGTACCTGTGGAGGTATGGAAGTGTCTGGGACTGGTTCTGAACTGTGGTTCTGTATGAGGAGGTCTGGAGGGGTAGAGAAGTATGTTAGAGTGGTGCAAGACATGTATAGAAGCTCCAAGACGGTGGTGAAGTCTAATGTAGGTGTGACAGAGGAGTTCAAGGTGGAGGTGGGACTGCATCAGGGATAGCCCATGACCCCCTTCTTGGTTGCTATGGTGATGGACAGACTGACAGATGAGGTCAGACAGGAATCGTCATGGACTATGTGTGACGGTTGTGGAGGCTCTGTGGTATTTTTTCCCCTCCCCTTCGTTGTGGTACAGACCAGGTGGATGGCAGGGGCGTGGCCAGCCATTTTCGGACACCTGCACTCAATCCCCTCGTCAGCCTCAGGCCTATTTACCAGGCCTTCTCACCACTCCTGGTTGCCAGGAGATTTCCGTCCGAATAGTCGGGCCGAACCGAGCCGAGCCAGGCCAAGTTAAGTTCTGCTTTGGGGATTGTTAAGCCAAGTCAAGTCAAGCCAAGCCAAGTTCCGCTTTGGGGATTGTCGAGTCAAGCCTAGCCAAGTCAAGTTTCCGCTTTGGGGATTGTCGAGTCAAGTCAAGTCCAGCCAAGTCAAGCCAAGCCACGTTTCGCTTTGGGGATTGTCGAGTCAAGCCTAGCCAAGCCAAGTTTCCGCTTTGGGGATTGTCGAGTCAAGCCTAGCCAAGCCAAGCCAAGTCCAGCCAAGTCAAGCCAAGCCACGTTCCGCTTTGGGGATTGTCGAGTCAAGCCTAGCCAAGTCAAGTTTCCGCTTTGGGGATTGTCGAGTCGAGCCTAGCCAAGTCAAGTCAAGCCAAGTCAAGCCAAGCCAAGTTCCGCTTTGGGGATTGTCGAGTCGAGCCTAGCCAAGTCAAGTCAAGCCAAGTCAAGCCAAGCCAAGTTCCGCTTTGGGGATTGTCGAGTCAAGCCTAGCCAAGTCAAGTTTCCGCTTTGGGGATTGTCGAGTCAAGCCTAGCCAAGCCAAGTCAAGTCCAGCCAAGTCAAGCCAAGCCACGTTCCGCTTTGGGGATTGTCGAGTCAAGCCTAGCCAAGCCAAGTTTCCGCTTTGGGGATTGTCGAGTCAAGCCTAGCCAAGCCAAGTTTCCGCTTTGGGGATTGTCGAGTCAAGCCTAGCCAAGCCAAGTTTCCGCTTTGGGGATTGTCGAGTCGAGCCTAGCCAAGTCAAGTCAAGCCAAGTCAAGCCAAGCCAAGTTCCGCTTTGGGGATTGTCGAGTCGAGCCTAGCCAAGTCAAGTCAAGCCAAGTCAAGCCAAGCCAAGTTCCGCTTTGGGGATTGTCGAGTCAAGCCTAGCCAAGTCAAGTTTCCGCTTTGGGGATTGTCGAGTCAAGCCTAGCCAAGCCAAGTCAAGTCCAGCCAAGTCAAGCCAAGCCACGTTCCGCTTTGGGGATTGTCGAGTCAAGCCTAGCCAAGCCAAGCTTCCGCTTTGGGGATTGTCGAGTCAAGCCTAGCCAAGCCAAGTTTCCGCTTTGGGGATTGTCGAGTCAAGCCTAGCCAAGCCAAGTTTCCGCTTTGGGGATTGTCGAGTCAAGCCTAGCCAAGTCAAGTTTCCGCTTTGGGGATTGTCGAGTCGAGCCTAGCCAAGCCAAGTCAAGTCCAGCCAAGTCAAGCCAAGCCACGTTCCGCTTTGGGGATTGTCGAGTCAAGCCTAGCCAAGCCAAGTTTCCGCTTTGGGGATTGTCGAGTCAAGCCTAGCCAAGCCAAGTTTCCGCTTTGGGGATTGTCGAGTCAAGCCTAGCCAAGCCAAGTTTCCGCTTTGGGGATTGTCGAGTCAAGCCTAGCCAAGTCAAGTCAAGCCAAGTCAAGCTCCGCTTCGGGGATGCTACGTCTGCCAAGCCTGGTTCCTGCCTTGTTCTGTGTTCCATGTTGGGAAAATAAATCCTTTTCTACCTTCCTTGGCTCTCTGCTCTGGGGTTCTGTTCAGTCGGTCCTTGACAGAATCTCCTGGCCATAATTGAACCCCGCAGAGACGCAAGCTTGGAGGGCTGTCCTAGGACAGTGCGCTTAGCCCTCCGGCCATGCCCCCTCCACCCCCCCTGCTCGTCTTGGTCCCCGGATCTTTTGCAGGAGTTTTTATGTTCAGTTCCCGCACAAGCCTGGTAGGTCGCCAGGTGGCGACCGTTGAGGGGGGGGTACTGTGACGGTTGTGGAGGCTCTGTGGTATTTTTTCCCCTCCCCTTCGTTGTGGTACAGACCAGGTGGATGGCAGGGGCGTGGCCAGCCATTTTCGGACACCTGCACTCAATCCCCTCGTCAGCCTCAGGCCTATTTACCAGGCCTTCTCACCACTCCTGGTTGCCAGGAGATTTCCGTCCGAATAGTCGGGCCGAGCCGAGCCGAGCCGGGCCAAGTTAAGTTCTGCTTTGGGGATTGTTAAGCCAAGTCAAGTCAAGCCAAGCCAAGTTCCGCTTTGGGGATTGTCGAGTCAAGCCTAGCCAAGTCAAGTTTCCGCTTTGAGGATTGTCCAGTCAAGCCTAGCCAAGCCAAGTCAAGTCAAGTCCAGCCAAGTCAAGCCAAGCCACGTTTCGCTTTGGGGATTGTCGAGTCAAGCCTAGCCAAGCCAAGTTTCCGCTTTGGGGATTGTCGAGTCAAGCCTAGCCAAGCCAAGCCAAGTCCAGCCAAGTCAAGCCAAGCCACGTTCCGCTTTGGGGATTGTCGAGTCAAGCCTAGCCAAGTCAAGTTTCCGCTTTGGGGATTGTCGAGTCGAGCCTAGCCAAGTCAAGTCAAGCCAAGTCAAGCCAAGCCAAGCCAAGTTCCGCTTTGGGGATTGTCGAGTCAAGCCTAGCCAAGTCAAGTTTCCGCTTTGGGGATTGTCGAGTCAAGCCTAGCCAAGCCAAGTCAAGTCCAGCCAAGTCAAGCCAAGCCACGTTCCGCTTTGGGGATTGTCGAGTCAAGCCTAGCCAAGCCAAGTTCCGCTTTGGGGATTGTCGAGTCAAGCCTAGCCAAGCCAAGTTTCCGCTTTGGGGATTGTCGAGTCAAGCCTAGCCAAGCCAAGTTTCCGCTTTGGGGATTGTCGAGTCGAGCCTAGCCAAGTCAAGTCAAGCCAAGCCAAGTTCCACTTTGGGGATTGTCGAGTCAAGCCTAGCCAAGTCAAGTTTCCGCTTTGGGGATTGTCGAGTCAAGCCTAGCCAAGCCAAGTCAAGTCCAGCCAAGTCAAGCCAAGCCACGTTCCGCTTTGGGGATTGTCGAGTCAAGCCTAGCCAAGCCAAGTTTCCGCTTTGGGGATTGTCGAGTCAAGCCTAGCCAAGCCAAGTTTCCGCTTTGGGGATTGTCGAGTCAAGCCTAGCCAAGCCAAGTTTCCGCTTTGGGGATTGTCGAGTCAAGCCTAGCCAAGTCAAGTCAAGCCAAGTCAAGTCAAGCTCCGCTTCGGGAATGCTACGTCTGCCAAGCCTGGTTCCTGCCTTGTTCTGTGTTCCATGTTGGGAAAATAAATCCTTTTCTACCTTCCTTGGCTCTCTGCTCTGGGGTTCTGTTCAGTCGGTCCGTGACACTATGATGTTTACATGACATTGTGATCTGTAGTGAGAGCAGGTAGCAGATGGAGGAACATCTGGAGAGGTGAAGGTTTGCACTGGAAAGGAGAGGGATGAAGATTAGCTCTAGCAAGACAGAGTACATGTGTGTTAATGAGAAAAACCCAAGAGGAACGGTGAGGCTACAGGGAGCAGAGATGAAGAAGGTAGAGGATTTTAAGTACTAGGGTCCACAGTCCAGAACAACAGAGATTGAAGAAAAGAGGTCAAGAAACATGTGCAAGCAGGTTGGAATGGATGGAGAAAAGTATCAGGAGTGACGTGTGACAAAACGTATCAGCAAGCATAAAAGGAAAGGTCTACAAGACCATGGTGAGACCAGAGATGTTGGGTGGTTTGGAGACAACGGTGCTGAGGAGAAGACAGGAGACGGAGCCGGAGGTAGCAGACATAAAAATGTTGAGGTTCTCTTTGGTAGTGGTGTAGATGGACAGGATCCGGAAGGAGAACATCAGAGGGACGGTACATTAGATGTTTTGGAGATAAAGTCAGAGATGGTTTGACTGAGATGGTTTAGACATGTAGAGAGGAGGGCCAGTAAGCTTATTGGGAAAAAGATGCTAAGATGGGAATTGCCAGGCAGAAGGTCTAGAAGAAGACAAAACTGACCAAAGAGGAGGTATATGGATGTTGTGGAGGACATGAGGTTGGTTGGCATGAGAGAAAATGATGCAGTGGACAGGGTTAGATGGAGACAGATAACTTGCTTGTGGCTTGTGGCTACCCCTGATGGGAAGAGCTGCAAGAAAAAAAAAGAAGATGGTCAGATTCTATTTTGTCAACAAATTTAAATAATGTTAGTCTGATTTTTGCTTAAACTAGAATTATAATTCAGTCTACAATTTTGCCACTTTGTGAGTAATTATGTCAGATGATTGTGGCTTTAGAGTCAATTGTGTCAAATGGAGCGTTTAAGGCCCTAATGGGTGCCTCCCGTTGCTCTTCATCACTACTGGGTGTCTCCACTGTCAGGTGGGGTCTGCCTGTTTCCCATTATTTGGATGGGGGAGTCAATACTTTCGGCAATGTAATATATATATATTATACATTAGTTATTATTTATGTATGGCACAACAATGGAGAAAGGTAATCTCTAATCCAACTCTATAAACTCAAAACTCATCACTAAATATAAATGTTCCTGTGTACGGTTCTAAAAAACTGCTCAGAAGAAAATAAACATCCACTAGATAGAGACATAGCATCAGTTGGGGACAGGGGAAAAATCATTTTGGTCTCTATTGTTCATTTAATTTCCATAAAAGTACATTTCAAGCATCACTTCAACCACCTTTTAGTAAAAGGAAATTTTTTAATAAGGATGTGAGTCAAGAAAATGAGCTTGTAATTCAGACCAGTCACTCTCCTTCAGCTCAACAGCACAACGCCAGAAGCATAGCCTCCTCCCACCAGCCACTTGAAACAGAATCATCATCCATTTTCAGCGGTGGAGGCAACTCTAGGTGCTGGCACTGCAGATGTGCTTCCAGCCAGATCCAAAGCCTCGACATTACACAGCCCAGACCCACAGCCAGGTCTTGATGGTCCACATAAATGTCCAGATGTCATTCCAATTCAGCCCACAATGCCAATGGCATAGCATTATGGGTTATTAAATTAATTTCATGTGTGCAATAAACACGCATCCACTTAAAAAAACACAGAACAAAATTCACTCACCCAGCCATTTACCAGAGCATCCATCCATCCATCTTCATCCACTTATCCGAGTCAGGCGGTGGTTCCTAAGTGCTTCAAAGTCACAAAAATTCTTCCGGTCCCAAAACAGTCAACTCCCTCCTGCTTCAGTGACTACCGTTCCACTAACTCCCATCATCCTAAAGTGCTTTGAACAGCTAGTCATCAAGGAGATTGTTGCTGACTTCAGGAGAGAACACACCCATCATGCTCTGACCATCAACGGTGCTGCTGTGGAGAGGGTGAACAGCACCAACTTCCTGGGTGTCCACATCACAGAGGGCCTCTCCTGGACTGGTAACACCGCATCACTCGTCAAGAAAGCACAGCAGCATCTCTACTTCCTCCGCAAACTGAGAAGAGCCAGATCCCCGGCCTCCATCACGTACACCTTCTACAGAGGCACCATCGAGAGCATCCTGACCAGCTGCATCACCGTTTGGTACGGAGCTGCACCGCATCCTGACCAGCTGCATCACCGTGTGGTACGGATCCTGCACCGCAACCTGCCGCAAGTCTCTCCACGTTTCGTGAGAGCAGCTGAGAAGATCATTGGTGTCTCTCTCCCCTCACTTCAGGACATTTGCAGACACGTCTGACTCGCAAAGCCCTCAACATTGTGAGAAAACCCACCCACCCGTCACACAGCCTCTTCAGTCTGCTGCCATCACAGAGGAGGCTGCGGACCCTCCGGGCCAGAACCAGCAGGAGGCAGGACATCTCCACCTACCCGGACACCCTTTTCTGGTCGAGAACCATGGCCTCGGATTTGGATGTGCTGATTCTCATCCCAGCCACTTCACACTCAGAGCAAGTTTAGAATAAACCGTCCCAGCACATGTTGAAGATCCTGGCTCAATGAACCCAACAAGCCAACATCATCTTCAAAAAGCAGAGATTAAATCATGTGGTTTCCAAACTGGACCCCCTCCGGTCCCTGGCTACGCCTAGAAATCCTGTCCATAAAAATTATGAACAGAACTGGTGACAAAGGGCAGCCCTGCCGGAGTCCAACATGCACTGGGAACAAGTCTGACTTATTACCGACAATGCGAAACAAGCTCCTGCTCCGGTCATACAGAGACTAAACAGCCCATAGCAAAGGGCCCTGGACCCCATACTCATGGAGCACCCCCCAGAGAATACCACGAGGGACATGGTTGAATGCTTTCTCCAGATCCACAAAGCACATGTAGGCTGGTTGGGCATACTCCCATGAACCCTCCAGCACCCTTCGGAGGGTATAGAGCTGGTCCAGTGTTCCACAATCAGGATGAAAAACGCATTGATTGTCCTGAATCCGAGGTTCGACAATCGGGCGAATTCTCCTCTCCAGTACCCTGGTGTAGACTTTCCTGGGGTGGCTGAGAAGTGTGATCCCCTTATAATTGGAACACACTCTCTGGTCCCCCTTTTTAAACAGAGGGACCACCACTCCAGTTTGCCACTCCAGCGGTACTGTCCTTGTCCTCCATGCAACATTGCAATCATGTCAACCAAGAAAGCCCTACAACATCCAGACACTTAAGGTACTCAGGGCAAATCTCATCCAGCCCCATAGCCCTGCCACCAAGGGGTTTACGGACTACCTCAGTGACGTTGTGGCTTGGATGATGAAAGAGTCCACCGCAGAGCACCCAGCCTCCACTTCCTCAGCGGAAGGCATGTCGGTGGGATTGAGGAGATCCTCAAAGTATTCCTTCCACTCTTCGACAATGTCCACAGTTGCAGTCAGCAGCTCTCCACCTGCGTGCACAATTTTGAGCTGCCGTGGTAACAATGGAGGCAGAGAATATGGTCCACTCTGACTTAATGTCCCCAGCCTCCCTCGGAATCCGGGCGGAGGTGGGAGTTGAAGACCCCCCTGACCGAGGGCTCAGCCAGACGTTCCCAACAGACCGTCACAATACGTTTGGGCCTGCCCAGTCTGGTCCGCTTCCTTCTCCACCAGCGTATCCAACTCACCACTAGGTGGTGATAAGTTGAAAGCTCAGCCCCTCTCTTTACCCGAGTGTCCAAGACATGTGGCCGCAGGTCAGATGAAACGACAACAAAGTCAATCATTAACCTCTTGACCAATTGTCCTGGTGTCACATGCACTGATGGACACCCTTATGCTGAAACATGGTGTTTGTTATGGACAAACCGTGACTAGCACTGAAGTCCAGTAACTAAACACCACTCGGTTTTAGATCGGGGAGGCCGTTCCTCCCAATTGCTCCCCTCCAGGTTTTACTGTCATTGCCCACGTCAGCATTGAAGTCCCCCAGTAGAGCAATGGAGTCCCCAGTTGTAGCACTATCAAGCAGGCCTACACCAGCTCCTCGTCGCTCACCCTGGGCCACTCCAGAATAGTGGAGCATCTAGCCCCTCTTAAGGAGCTGGGTTCCAAAGCCCAAGCTGTGCGTAGAGGTGAGCCCGACTATTTCTAGGCGGTATCTCTCAACCTCCCGCTCAAGCTCCGGCATTTTAACCACAAGGTGTCTGCAATACCCGAATAAGAATGAAACAATATAATAGCACTCTTTACAAAAGACTTGGCAACATGGCTCTAATTAGTAAATTGTTGAATTATCTTTTGCATGTAAAAGTGTCAAAACATACATGTTAAGTTTCAATGCAGGAGTGACCCAGAGAGTCTCCAAGGAAAGGCCAGTTTATTTGCACAACACAATTCCACAACAAGGTGATTCAAAGTGCTTTACAGAGACATTAAAACATCACATAAATAAAAAGCATGATTTAAAATGTAAACAAAAGAAAGAAAGAAAAAAATGGTTCAATTGTAATCAAGTTTTGAAACTTGAAAAGGTTAAAAGTAAAACATTGTGGATTTGTGTCTTTATTCAAGTGGAGCTGAGAACAGGTGAGTCTTCAACCTGGATTTAAATAAACTGACTGTTTCAGCTGAGTCTTTCTGGGAGTTTTTTTCAGACATGTGGAGCAGAGAAGCTGAAGGAAGCCTCTCACCATCTGGTTCTGACTCTGGGAGCTGATAAAAAACTGGATCCAGATGACCTGAGGGGTCTGGAAGGTTTATACTGGGTCAGGAGGTCACTGGTCTGGACCATTCAGAGCTTTATAGACCAGGACCAGAACTTTAAAGTCTGTCCTTTGACGAACAGGCAGCCAGTGTAAAGACCTCAAAGCTGGACTGATGTGGTCAACTTTTTTGGTCTTAGTGAGGACTGGAGCAGCAGAGTGCTGGATGAGCTGCAGTTGCCTAACTGACGTTTTAGGTGGACCTGTAAAGATGCTGTAATCAAACCTACTGAAGATGAATGCAGGAACTAGTTTCTCCAGGTCCTGCTGAGACATCAGATCTTTTAACCTTCATATATTCTTGAGGTGATACAAGGCTGAGTAGTGGTGATACTAGTCGTACTGGTGTTACTGGTGATATAGTTGTAATGGTGATACTGGTGATATTAGTTGCACTGGTGATACTATTCATACTGGTGATATTAGTTGTAGCGGTGATACTAATCATACTGGTGATACTGGTGAAATTAGTTGTAGTGGTGATACTAGTCATGCTCATGATACCAGTCATACTGGTGATACTGGTTGCATTGGTGATACTAGTCATAGTGGTGATATTGGTTGCACTGGTGATACTAGTCATGCTGATAATACCAGTCATACTGGGGATACTGGTTACACTGGTGATTCTAGTCATACTGGTGATACTGGTGATATTAGTTGCACTGGTGATACTAGTTATACTGGTGATATTAGTTGTAGTGGTGATACTAGTTATACTGGTGATATTAGTTGCACTGGTGATACAAGTGATACTGGTGATACTAGTCTTACTGGTGATATTAGTTGTAGTGGTGATACTAGTCATACTGGTGATATTAGTTGTAGTGGTGATACTAGTCATACTGGCGATACTGGTAATATTAGTTGCAATGGTGATACTAGTTATACTGGTGATATTAGTTGTAGTGGTGATACTAGTCATACTGGTGATATTGGTTGCACTGGTGATACTAGTCATACTGGTGATATTTGTTGTAGTGGTGATACTAGTCATACTGGTGATATTGGTTGCACTGGTGATACTAGTCATACTGGTGATATTTGTTGTAGTGGTGATACTAGTCATACTGGTGATATTAGTGACACTGGTGATACTAGTCCTACTGGTGATACTGGTCACAAGCAGCAGCACTCACCAGCAGTAACAGATTTTGAGTCTCGCATGTCAGTCATGAGGAATTCCCTTTAATAAAAGGCCCTTATAAACATCTATCTTATAAAATATGAACAAGAGTAACAGGAAATGTTAAAACAACTCTACAAGAACGTTATAAAAAGCAAAAAGTAAAATCCACATGGCCAATATAAACACTTCATTCCAACGCCAGCCCAACGTCACCTCACACACTAACCAAAAAATAGACAAATCTTTATTCTTTAACATTTGGAATTATCAGCTGAGCATCACTCAGGCTTTAACAAAATTGCATAGTTTTCTCCAGATTATTGCTCATTGATTATTGATTATTTAGAAGTGAAACTATGGATGACAAGAGCGTATTTCTACAAAGGTTGTATGACTGTGTGACACCACTGTTGCTGTCTGATGCTGACAGAAGAAAAGGAAAGAGACTGAAAGACAGCTAGGAAATGATAGAAATACACAGGAGTAGTCTGTCTGTCCATCGTCTCAGACCTTCATCCTCTGCTCTCTCAGGAGTCGTGAAAGATGGCATTTAACTGGGCGTTCATCAGCCTCTCGTGGTGCGAGTGTCCCTCAAAGCCCATCAGCTGCTCTACCTGCAGTTCCCCACACCGCAGGTTGGGCCCCCCACTACTGTAGAGGGCGTGTCCACTGCTGCCGCCACTGCCGTAATGCACGCTGAAGGGGAAGTTTTTGTCGTAGTCAGACACTGTGACAGTCTCGTGCTTGAAAGATGAAGAGAAGTTCCCATTGATGCTGAGAGGTGGGCTGAGGGGTGGGTCGAAAGCCGGGCCGTCGGAAACCAGGACACCGTCAAAAAAGGGCTCCAGCGGGCCATAGGGTTGACCTTTGACCTGGTGAAAGATGTGGGAGGGGTCCATGGTGCCATACGGAGGGCTGGGCAGGCCTGCCGTCAACCCTGGGCTCTGGTAAAAGTGTCCGGGGTAGGCGGCGGCGGCAGAGGAGGGGAGGTGTGTGGGCAGGTCCGGTGTCTGTTCTGGAAGAAAAGTCCGGGGGTTGAGCTGCAGGCAGCCTGCTACCAGGTTGGTGGTCGGTTGAGACAGACCTGAGGACACACAGATACCGATCAGATTCAAATTTGTCAAATATTTTTGCAGCATATCTGCATTTAAACCTCCACAATATAAGAAGCTTGATCTTCAGAAGGACTTCATGATCAATACTGCGAGTAAGGCAGCATGAAATGGTTCACTAAGAATCTAATCTTCTGTTTTCCAGTTTTTCCACATCCAAGTAAGGAACTTTTGAGTGTTCCTGGTTTAAGAATGTTAGAGATTCGTTTCTCTGTGTTCCTGCAGGTGAGCAGATGCTCAGGTGCTTCCTACCTTTGCAGAGGGCCTGGACAAAGCTCATGAGGTCAGGAGCCTTTCCGGAGCGCAGGATCTCACTCAGGGCCCAGATATAATTTTTGGCGAGGCGCAGCGTCTCGATCTTGGATAACTTCTGTGTTTTGGAGTAACAAGGGACGACTTTTCTCAAACTCTCCAGAGCGTCGTTGAGCCCATGCATGCGGTTTCTCTCCCGGGCATTAGCTTTCATCCGACGGATCTTAAACCTGCACAAAGAGAACATTTCTCTGAAAACTAAATTTAAAGGTTTTTTTTTAAGTATTTTAAACTAAATTTAAAGTTTTTCTAGTATTGTAAACTAAATTTAATAAAAGCTTTTCTAGTATTTTAAACTGATTTGAACAAACTCATTTCTAGTGCAGCAACCTAAAAATAAGGCTTTAATAGTATTTTAAACTGAATTAGCAAAGGCATTTTAAAATGAATTTAAAGCTTTTCTAGCATTTTAAACAAAATTTTAACAAAAGCTTTCTAGTATTTTAAATTGAATTTAAAGCTTTTCTAGTTCTGTAACCAAAAATAAGGCTTTACTAGTATTGTAAACTGAATCTAACAAAAGATTTTTTTCAGTGTTTTAAACTAAATTTAAACCTTTTCTAGTATTTTAAACTGAATTTAACAAAAGATTTTCCAGTATTGTAAACTGAATTTAGAGCTTTTCTAGTATTTTAAACAGAATTTAACAATAACTTTACTAGTATTGTGAACTGAATTTAAAACTTTTCTAGTACTTTAAATTCAATTTAAAAGCTTTTCTAGTATTTTAAGCTAAATCTTTACAAAAGTCTTTCTAGTATTGTAAAATGATTTTAAAGCCTTTCTGGTACTTGTAAAGTGAAAGGAAGTTTTTCCGGCATTTTAAGCTGAATCTAAAGGTTTTACAGTATTTTCAACAGAATTGAAAGGTTTTCTGGTATGGTCAGCTGAATTTAAGCTGCCAGAATTTGAGTCCAGGCCAGAATGCTTAACAATGAGCTGAAATAGATTTAGATGCAGGTGCATAATCAGTCTTTTTGCAAAGAAGGAACTTTGAATCTGCTTTTCCACAGAAACATTTATATATTTCCTTTACACACAAAAAAATGCACCCCTTCTCTGTCCTCTGATTGGCCAACAGCTGCACATGACTAATGATTTAGTGCTAATTGATTGTTCTTCATTCTGATATATTTAAGAATATCAACGTGAATAAAATCGTGTTCATCCTCATCCTTATGTGGGATTAGTGCCCACATAAGGATGAGAATGAACAAGATTTTGAAGAAGAGCAGTTGTGATAAAGCTCACCTCTGCAGACGAGCCTTCGTCATTTTCTTCTTTTTTGGTCCTCTCCTCTTGGGTTTATTCTCGCCATCTTCCTCCTCCTCCTCCTCCTCCTCCTCCTCTTCATCGTCCTCCTCTTCGTCGTCTTCCTCCAGATGGTGGAGTTGGTCCTCCTCCTCCTCCCCTCCTGCTCCCGTCCCTGCACTTCCTCCCCTCTCCGTATCTATTGAGGCTGGGCTGCAGGGCTCCTGGTGCTCCTTGCGCTCCTCCGGCTCTGCAGGAGCGCGCTCCTCGCACACAGACCTGGTCATGATGAGTTTCTCTGATAGACAGAAAAACATCCGTCATTCCAAATCATCCCACCTGCGATCCCTCTGCCCCTCTAGACGGCTCCTGAACCCGCTGAAAACCTCTGAAATAAAAAATACCGCCAAAAATGTCTGTTCCACATTCAGCTGGGCTATATGAACCAGAAAACACTCTAAGATTTTTAAGATGTGTATATAAATTTAATGGAAATTAAGCTTACATATATAAATTACGCCTGAAAAGGATTTGATTATTTGTCTGTTTAAGAAGACAAAAACTGAAATAACGAACGAAGGAAAATGACAGTGATCTTCATTTGTCGTGTCTCGGATTCCTTTTTGATTTCTAAAAGTCCAAATTAAAATGCAAGAATAAAGTAGAGAAAAGAAAATCAAAGATTGTTTGCTTTGTAGCAGACAGAGATCCTTAAAAAGAATAGAGTAAATGTCATAAAACACAAGCAGTTTTAAGAGTAATTATATTATTATCTTCTTAACTGTAAAATGCCGAGTTTTCTAAACAATTGAAACTAAAGTATAAAAATATTTTGAATTTGATTTTCACAGTAAATGAAAAATGTTCTTTAAATTAAATTATCAATTTTACTTTGACGTTAAAATTGTATAACATTTATATATATTTGTATAATTCAGAGTTGCAATATATTTAGAAATTATAGCATAGTATCGAATTAAAATACGAATAAAAGATTATATATGAAATAATTTCGATAAATTGTTTTATTTACATTAACTCACAATGACACTTTAAATAATAATAATTAAATACAACTACAATAATCATATTTCTGTTCTCTTTACTCGTCTTCTGCTCCTCTCTGCGGTCTGACGGACAGGTGAGGCCCAGACAGGTGATGTGCAAAAAAACGTAAACGTTTCACATCAAACTGAAGAGAATGCTTTCAAAAGATTTATCAAACAAATGGAAACAAAATACACATTGGAGGAAAAATGTGGAGTAATGTAATGTAAAGTCTATCTGTGTTTCCTTTATTTTAAGGGTTGTTTCGGAGATGATACAATTAGGGATAAGTTAAATAAGCAGATTATTGTTTAGGTATGAATGAGTCCAAAAAGTAATCAGTCATCACTCTGTAGGTCACGGACGTTCGTGGAAATGGTCATGGGTGGAGCTTTTTCGTTCATCACCTACCTGTTGGTGTCACGAGCCGTTCTCAGATCTCAGACATCCCGCGCGCGCTGTCTGCGTCCCTGCGTGTCTGAGCGTGGTCTGAAGTGAGCTTTCTGAGGTGTGTGTGGGGGATGCTGTTGGTTTTATACGCGCTCTCTCTCTCTCCCACACACACGCACACGCAAGTGGGGCTGGCGGTAATTAGCATACCGTGACCCCACCCTCCTGGCACACGCCATATGGTGCTGACGTCATTAAAACGGCCCCGGGTATCACGTGACATATCTCTTCTTTCTCTCTTTCTCTCTGTCTGTCTTTGTGAGGAAAGTTGACCATCTGTTCACAAAAACGCACACACACAACCTTATTTGATAGCCATATTTTAGAAAAATGTGCAAGTAAAATAACATCATGTTTCCACAAAAATTAAAAAATGACAAACATGCCTAAGTTGAAGATGATTATTGTACAGACATTTTCATCATTGTCATCATGTCATTCAGTGATGTCATCACCAGCTGTGTGTGAAATAAAACCCCTATGTCATTTTTACATTTACAAGTCAGGAAGGAGAACATTTTTGTTCAATAAAACTGCTGATCAAACACATGGTTTCTCAGAAATTGTTCATCAAGTGTGACCACCTATATGACCACAGCAGTTCAGGCAGTCTGCTGCTGTGGAAGACTCAGGTATGTTAACACAATGCCAATGAGGACAGAAATCAGTAAAGATCCTATGAGCAGTTGCTACTGTCTGGGAGGTCAGAAAGTCCTTTCCAGAAAGCTGGAGTCCATCAGTGAGTTAGGGTCAGGAAACGTTTGGTAAAAATAAGGTAAAGCCCAAGGGCAGGCCTTCAATGGCGACGGGGGGCTGGGGTGCACCCCGGCCCGGGTGGGGCCAAGGTGAGGTGGTGCATTATGTATCTGGTTCTATATTACAGCTCCTGTGAGCTGGGGAAAACATGCCCTCTAATAATTTATGCACAGAAGAGCCCAAAATATGAATAAAATCTATTCAATTCAATTCAATTCAATTTTATTTATATAGCGTCTATTACAACACAAGTTGTCTCCAGGATCTTTCCAGAAACCAGAACATGACCCCCGAGCAATTATTACATAAACAGCGGCAGGTAAAAACTCCCCTAGTGGAAGAAAAACCTTAAACCAAACAGTGGCAGGAAAAACTCCCCTTTAAGAGGGAAGAAACCTTGAGCAGGACCTGGCTCATGAGGGGGGACCCTCCTGCCGAAGGCCAGCCGGGTAGAGCAAGAAATAAGAAAGAATAGAGATATAGAGACACCGTCAAAGGTACAAGACAGGATACATTAGTAACTATCATCAGTAGTCCAATTAGACTTCTGTGTATATGGGTGATATATGGATAGACGGTGATCCAAGGAGATGAGGACTGCAGGTCGGGATGTCAGCAAGTATCCAACAGACATCCATACAGACAGGTGGAGGCAGACACTGGGATGGTCAGAGGTGGAACTGCCGGTCAGCAAGCAGCTCCTGAGGTTCTGGTCTGCAGAACATGCACAGAAGAGGAAAAGAAGGGCCAGACAAGCACAAAAAACTACAAGAACAATGGACCACAATTAAGTTTATGGGATACTGTTAATAAATGAGGGTTGAGGTGAAGCAGAGACAGAGAAGGTAAAGAGAAACAGAGAAGGTGAAAGGCACCACTCAGTGGATCATTTTGGTGCCCCCCTGCAGCAGAGGCCTATAACAGCATATCTACACCGAAGCTGTTTAAGATGAGCTGCTCTAATCTGGTCCTGCAGCTGCAGCTTTGACTACTGGTCCTGACACATTAAGGTACTAAATGTACACTAACTATATGCTTTATTAAACAGAAATGTTTTAAGTTTAGTTTTAAAGGTGGAGGTGGTGTCAGCCTCCTTCACCCAAACTGGAAGTTGGTTCCAGAGTGATGGTTCCTGATAACAGAAAGCCCGTCCTCCAAATCTACATCTGGATCTTCTAGGAACTACGAGTAAACCTGCACCCTGAGAACGGAGAGCTCTATTAGGAACGTACGGTACTATCAGGTCTTGCAAATATCGCGGCGCTAGGCCATTTTGGACTTTATATGCAAGTAATAAAATTTTAATTTGGATTCTAAATTTTACGGGGAGCCAATGGAGGGAAGCTAAAACTGGAGAGACGTGGTCTCTCTTGTTGATTCCTGTCAGCATTCGCGCTGCTGCATTTTGGATCATCTGGAGGCTGTTAAGAGAATTACTTGGACATCCAGCCAACAACACGTTACAGTAATCTAGTCTAGAAGATACGAACGCATGAATTAGCTTTTCGGCATCACTCTGCGAGAGGATGCTCCTAATCTTTGCGATATTACGGAGGTGGAAAAACGCAGTTTTACAAACCTGATTAATCTGCTGTTTAAATGACAAATCCTGATCGAATATAACGCCAAGGTTTCGCACAGTTTTACTGGAGGCCATCACAAGACCATCTAATCCCTTCCTAAGCTGTTTGGGACCACAAACAAGGACCTCTGTTTTATCAGAATTTAGTAGCAAAAAATTTCTGGACATCCAGTCCTTGATGTCCTTAAGACACATCTGAAGTTTGTCTAATGGTTCTGTTTCATCTGGCTTCATAGACAGATACAGCTGCGTATCATCAGCATAACAATGAAAATTAATGCCGTGGTTCCGGATAATACTTCCCAAGGGCTGCATGTATAAACTGAACAAGATTGGCCCTAGCACGGAACCCTGCAGGACACCATAGCAGACCCTCGTCTGTACGGAAGAAACCTCATGAACATGAACAAACTGGAATATATCAGACAGATATGATTTAAACCAATCTAGAGCGGTCCCTTTAATCCCAACAACATACTCTAGCCTCTGCAGTAAAATGTTGTGATCTATGGTATCAAAAGCAGCGCTGAGGTCCAGCAGAACCAGTATGGACACTAATCCATTATCTGAGGCCATAAGAAGCTCATTCGAGACTCGAACCAATGCTGTTTCTGTGCTATGATGCATCTGAACCCTGACTGAAGAACTTCAAATAGATCATTTCTATACAGATGGTCACACAGCTGGCTTGCAACTACCTTTTCCAGAATTTTAGAGATAAATGGAAGGTTGGAAATCGGTTTATAGTTAGCTAAAATGTCTGGGTCAAGAGAGGGTTTTTTAAGTAATGGTTTGATTACTGCGACTTTAAAAGCCTGTGCGTCTATTCGACAGCACCAATCATGCAGATTTATATAGGAGTTATATAGGCTGCCCCAGTTGGATTGAGTCATGGTTGCTAAAATCTTTACAAGACCGACTGACTTTAGAATAAAAGAATGTAGTAGGTGTAAAATATTGAATAAAATGTTCCGCTGCCTGACTGGCTTTATTTGCATTCTCAGATTTAAGTTTATGACCTGCAAACCTACCAGTGGATCACCGATATTGTCTCCAAGTGTATTTTGGGTAAAACTCGTCACCAACTGTTCAGCAATGTCATTATCAGTTACTTGTCAGCAAACTAGGTGCATCTTTTTTACGGACTAAGTTAACACGAGTGGCACTATATATAAGCATAAAAGTGGAGCAAAGCGGAGCAAAGCGGAGCAAAGCGGAGCAAAGCGGAGCAAAGCAGAGCAAAGCAAAAAGAAAAAAGGAAAAGGAAAAAGAGAGCCAGGAAAAGCCAAGTCACAACAACTGGACATATTTTGTTCGTCGCCCTAATATGGCCTCCAAAACTGCCAGTACAGCCAGGTTAATGACGGAGCTCAGGGCCCGTCGTCTGTCCTTCAGATTGTGGTGAGTAGGTCTGTAGAAGTCCTTCAGATAGTAGTAAGCAGGTCTGTGGGAGTCCTTCAGATAGTGGTGAGCAGGTCTGTAGAAGTCCTTCAGATAGTAGTAAGCAGGTCTGTGGGAGTCCTTCAGATAGTGGTGAGTAGGTCTGTAGAAGTCCTTCAGATAGTGGTGAGCAGGTCTGTAGGAGTCCTTCAGATAGTAGTGAGCAGGTCTGTAGGAGTCCGTCAGATTGTGGTGATTAGGTCTGTAGAAGTCCCTCAGATAGTTGTGAGCAGGTCTGTAGGAGTCCTTCAGATAGTAGTGAGCAGGTCTGTGGGAGTCCTTCAGATTGTGGTGAGCAGGTCTGTAGGAGTCCTTCAGATTGTGGTGAGTAGGTCTGTAGGAGTTCTTTTGATAGTGGTGAGTAGGTCTGTGGGAGTCCTTCAGATAGTGGTGAGTAGGTCTGTAGAAGTCCTTCAGATTGTGGTGAGTAGGTCTGTAGAAGTCCTTCAGATAGTGGTGAGCAGGTCTGTAGGAGTGCTTCAGATAGTGGTTAGCAGGTCTGTGGGAGTCCTTCAGATAGTGGTGAGTAGGTCTGTAGAAGTCCTTCAGATAGTGGTGACTAGATCTGTAGGAGTCCTTCAGATAGTGGCGAGCAGGTCTGTAGGAGTCCTTCAGATAGTGGTTAGCAGGTCTGTGGGAGTCCTTCAGATTGTGGTGAGTAGGTCTGTAGAAGTCCTTCAGATAGTGGCGAGTAGAGCTGTAGAAGTCCTTCAGATAGTGGCGAGTAGGTCTGTAGGAGTCCTTCAGATAGTGGTGAGCAGGTCTGTGGGAGTCCTTCAGATTGTGGTGAGTAGGTCTGTATAAGTCTTTCAGATAGTGGCGAGTAGGTCTGTAGAAGTCCTTCAGATAGTGGTGAGCAGGTCTGTAGGGGTCCTTCAGATAGTGGTGAGTAGGTCTGTATAAGTCTTTCAGATAGTGGCGAGTAGGTCTGTAGAAGTCCTTCAGATAGTGGTGAGCAGGTCTGTAGGGGTCCTTCAGATAGTGGTGAGTAGGTCTGTAGAAGTCCTTTAGATAGTAGTAAGCAGGTCTGTGGGAGTCCTTCAGATAGTGGTGAGCAGGTCTGTAGAAGTCCTTCAGATAGTAGTAAGCAGGTCTGTGGGAGTCCTTCAGATAGTGGTGAGTAGGTCTGTAGAAGTCCTTCAGATAGTGGTGAGCAGGTCTGTAGGAGTCCTTCAGATAGTAGTGAGCAGGTCTGTAGGAGTCCGTCAGATTGTGGTGATTAGGTCTGTAGAAGTCCCTCAGATAGTTGTGAGCAGGTCTGTAGGAGTCCTTCAGATAGTAGTGAGCAGGTCTGTGGGAGTCCTTCAGATTGTGGTGAGCAGGTCTGTAGGAGTCCTTCAGATTGTGGTGAGTAGGTCTGTAGGAGTTCTTTTGATAGTGGTGAGTAGGTCTGTGGGAGTCCTTCAGATAGTGGTGAGTAGGTCTGTAGAAGTCCTTCAGATTGTGGTCAGTAGGTCTGTAGAAGTCCTTCAGATAGTGGTGAGCAGGTCTGTAGGAGTCCTTCAGATAGTGGCGAGCAGGTCTGTAGGAGTCCTTCAGATTGTGGTGAGTAGGTCTGTAGAAGTCCTTCAGATTGTGGTGAGTAGGTCTGTAGAAGTCCTTCAGATAGTGGTGAGCAGGTCTGTGGGAGTCCTTCAGATAGTGGTGACTAGATCTGTAGGAGTCCTTCAGATAGTGGCGAGCAGGTCTGTAGGAGTCCTTCAGATAGTGGTTAGCAGGTCTGTGGGAGTCCTTCAGATTGTGGTGAGTAGGTCTGTATAAGTCTTTCAGATAGTGGCGAGTAGGTCTGTAAAAGTCCTTCAGATAGTGGTGAGCAGGTCTGTAGGGGTCCTTCAGATTGTGGTGAGTAGGTCTGTAGAAGTCCTTTAGATAGTAGTAAGCAGGTCTGTGGGAGTCCTTCAGATAGTGGTGAGCAGGTCTGTAGAAGTCCTTCAGATAGTAGTAAGCAGGTCTGTGGGAGTCCTTCAGATAGTGGTGAGTAGGCCTGTAGAAGTCCTTCAGATAGTGGTGAGCAGGTCTGTAGGAGTCCTTCAGATAGTAGTGAGCAGGTCTGTAGGAGTCCGTCAGATTGTGGTGATTAGGTCTGTAGAAGTCCCTCAGATAGTTGTGAGCAGGTCTGTAGGAGTCCTTCAGATAGTAGTGAGCAGGTCTGTGGGAGTCCTTCAGATTGTGGTGAGCAGGTCTGTAGGAGTCCCTCAGATTGTGGTGAGTAGGTCTGTAGGAGTTCTTTTGATAGTGGTGAGTAGGTCTGTGGGAGTCCTTCAGATAGTGGTGAGTAGGTCTGTAGAAGTCCTTCAGATTGTGGTGAGTAGGTCTGTAGAAGTCCTTCAGATAGTGGTGAGCAGGTCTGTAGGAGTCCTTCAGATAGTGGCGAGCAGGTCTGTAGGAGTCCTTCAGATTGTGGTGAGTAGGTCTGTAGAAGTCCTTCAGATTGTGGTGAGTAGGTCTGTAGAAGTCCTTCAGATAGTGGTGAGCAGGTCTGTGGGAGTCCTTCAGATAGTGGTGACTAGATCTGTAGGAGTCCTTCAGATAGTGGCGAGCAGGTCTGTAGGAGTCCTTCAGATAGTGGTTAGCAGGTCTGTGGGAGTCCTTCAGATTGTGGTGAGTAGGTCTGTAGAAGTCCTTCAGATAGTGGCGAGTAGAGCTGTAGAAGTCCTTCAGATAGTGGTGAGCAGGTCTGTAGGAGTCCTTCAGATAGTGGTGAGCAGGTCTGTGGGAGTCCTTCAGATTGTGGTGAGTAGGTCTGTATAAGTCTTTCAGATAGTGGCGAGTAGGTCTGTAGAAGTCCTTCAGATAGTGGTGAGCAGGTCTGTAGGGGTCCGTCAGATAGTGGTGAGCAGGTCTGAAGGGGTCCTTCAGATAGTGGTGAGCAGGTCTGAAGGGGTCCTTCAGATAGTGGTGAGCAGGTCTGAAGGAGTCCTTCAGATAGTTGTGAGCAGGTCTGTGGGAGTCCTTCAGATAGTGGTGAGCAGGTCTGTAGGGGTCCTTCAGATAGTGGTGAGCAGGTCTGTAGAAGTCCTTCAGATAGTTGTGAGCAGGTCTGTAGGAGTCCTTCAGATTGTGGTGAGCAGGTCTGAAGGGGTCCTTCAGATAGTGGTGAGCAGGTCTGAAGGAGTCCTTCAGATAGTTGTGAGCAGGTCTGTGGGAGTCCTTCAGATAGTGGTGAGCAGGTCTGAAGGGGTCTTTCAGATAGTGGTGAGTAGGTCTGTAGAAGTCCTTCAGATAGTGGTGAGCAGGTCTGTAGGAGTCCTTCAGATAGTGGTGAGTAGGTCTGTAGAAGCCCTTCAGATAGTGATGAGCAGGTCTGTGGGAGTCCTTCAGATAGTGGTGAGTAGGTCTGTAGAAGTCCTTCAGATAGTGGTGAGCAGGTCTGTAGGAGTCCTTCAGATAGTGGTGAGCAGGTCTGTGGGAGTCCTTCAGATAGTGGTGAGCAGGTCTGTAGGAGTCCATCAGATAGGTGTGAGCAGGTCTGTAGGAGTCCATCAGATAGTGGTGAGCAGGTCTGTAGGAGTCCATCAGATAGGGGTGAGCAGGTCTGTAGGAGTCCATCAGATAGGGGTGAGCAGGTCTGTAGGAGTCCATCAGATAGGGGTGAGCAGGTCTGTAGGAGTCCATCAGCTAGGGGTGAGCAGGTCTGTAGGAGTCCATCAGATAGGGGTGAGCAGGTCTGTAGGAGTCCATCAGATAGTGGTGAGCAGGTCTGTAGGACTTGATATTGAAATCATGTCTGTGAACATGTGGGCGGCGGTGCCAGTTGTTATAGCTTTATAGCTACTGATACCAGCTTTGAGATGAAACAGTTAAACTGGGTGTCAGAATGATGCGATCGCAGACTTTCAGTGGAGCTGAACTGCCTTGAGTTTGTGTTGATTTATTTTTTTTGTGACCATGTAGCCTAATGTTTTTGTTGTTCTGGTGGTTTGTTGTGCTTCGTGTCCGCTTGATGACATCATCGCTGTCTGTGGTGCCGAAGCGTGAAGCCCTGCTGTTGTGGCATGTGTATTTTGTAAAATTATGTTATCCTGAGCTTTATTATTTGGGTTTAAAGGGCTCGGCCATTTGCCCCACCCCCAGTCCGGCTCTGATTTGTTCAGCAAGTGGTCAAACTACATAAAGAAAGACACCTGTCTCAAAAAAATGTGCATTTCAGTTAAGCTGAGAAGCATGAGAACAAACTACAAGAGATCTGGTTTAGACAGGAAATGTGGAGATGCTGGACAATCATTTTCCATATTATCATTATTCTCATCAATTTCAATAACTTCTTCCCTAAACACCATCCTGATCATTATCCGGATCATCATCATCATCATCATCATCATCATCATCATCATCATCATCATCGTCATTGTCATCATCATGATCACATCATTGTTATTATGTAATTATTTTCATCATATTCAGACTCAGCCTTACCTTTATTTTAAAGTTGTGTGTTTACATTGAGATTTACAGGTCTTAACGTGGCATAAATTTAACTTAGAAAAACAATAACACAAACATAATCCACAGAGGTTGTATTTAATGATCAAAAGCAAACTTCAGAAGCAGGGTACTTGTGCTTCATGTTTAAACCACAATTAAACAGCTTTTAGACACATTTAGCAGCAGGAGCTTGTCGGATGGTTGAGGAATTCTGCTTTGTGCTTTACATCTTTAGTTCACTGACTTTTGCAAGCTTGTCTTTATATTTCAACAAGTCTAGAACGCTTTGATGAACAGAGAAGAGAGGTCATGTGGGAGCAGAACAAGCTCAAATCATCATAGCTTCGCCACCATGCTTAACAGTTAAGAAGAGGCGTTTGTGTTGATGTTCAAAGTTTAGTTTTACTTGTTGTGATTATGATGTTCTCAGCCCCATCAATAGGGTCACAACATCATAGTAACAACTGAGCTCAATGTTTCTGAGCCAAAAGAGCTCTAAACCAGTTCATGCTTTCTTCTTGACAGTGAAGGGGAAGGAAAGTAGAGAATGATAATTAACGGAAAAAGTGGAATCAAACTGGAGACCAAAAGTTAATTTGACAAGCCCAGACTACAACTATTCTAGACAGTCATCTTTTTTCTTTTTTTTTATTTGTTACATTATTAGTCAACTACAGTCCAATATCTTTGTCCATTATTGTTCTTGTAGTTTTTTGTGCTTGTCTGGCCCTTCTTTTTCTCTTCTGTGCATGTCCTGCAGACCAGAACCTCAGGAGCTGCTTGCTGACCTGCAGTTCCACCTCTGACCATCCCAGTGTCTGCCTTCACCTGTCTGTATGGACGTCTGTAGGAAATTTGCTGACATTCCGACCTGGAGTCCTCATCCCTGTGGATCACCAACTATCCATATATCACCCATATACACAGTAATCGGTCTACTGCTGATAGATAATTTTACTAATGTATCCTGTCTTGTACCTGGCCTTCGGCAGGAGGGTCCCCCCTTATGATCCAGGTCCTGGTCCAGGTTTCTTCCCTCTTAAAGGGGAGTTTTTCTTGCCACTGTTTGGTTTAAGGTTTTTCTTCCACTAGGGGAGTTTTTACCTGCTGTTGTTTATGTAATAATTGCTCGGGGTTCATGTTCGAGGTCTCTGGAAAGCGCCTAGAGACAACTTGTGTTATAATAGAAGCTATATAAATAAAATTGAATTGAATTGAATTATGATTTCTGTTTTCTCAGGTCAGAGATGAAGGATCAACAGCAGCCAAAAAAATCTTAAGATCCCAGCATTTAGAGACTGGAGCTTACAGGAACAATTGGTCTTGTTTGTACCGCAGATGTCCTCCTGCCATGATATACACTTAGATCCAGTGTAAAGTACTTGTAGAACCTGGAGAATGTTAGAATGGACCATCTACCATGTGTTTATATTCTCTGGAGATGGTCAGGGTGACATTCCCTCCTCATTTTTCTTTATCTGCAGCTGTTTTTTCTTGTTTTGACCTCTGTATGAGCTGAAACCCTGGTAGCACCAGGACTGGCTCAGGAGGTGGAAATTATGCTGGCTTTCTGCGTGATGCTTGGTAGTCACAAGTCTCCATCATGAGGTCTGAGCTCAAACTGCACATATAGATACATCTTGGATTTCCAAGATTTCTTTATTGGACTCTTCTCCATAAAAGATCCAGGTGTTTGTGGCCAAGGTGGACTCAACTCTGAATGTCCTCCTTGAAAACTTTAGGCACTACTTTCTTCTTCTTCTTTTTTTTGAACATCCTTTAACTTCAGTTTTGGTTTGTGCCGTACTATGAAAATCCAAAAGCCGATGAAACAAATACAGTAGTTTCTCTGGATTAAATAAAAATTGTTTGATGACCAACCAGCTCACGTTCAGTGAGTATGAGCAGCTGTATCAGCTCTGACCAGCAAGAAAGAAGCTGTAGACTTTGGACCAGGCCGTTGTGCACGTAAGTTGTTATAGTGATGACAGGCTGGTTGCTAGGAGGTTACCAGGCAACTGTTAAGGAGCAGCTTGTCTGTCCATCCATGTGGACCTCTGACAGCTAATGGTTAACACACAATCAATGTCTCTGTCTCTGCTGCTCAGAGAGACATTAAATGTTTCAGTTTAAGTGCAGAGCTTCACAGCTGTAAAGACTTAAAACAAGCATAAAAACAGTTCTGTGATGGTTCGCATGTGGAACAGAAGGCAGGAAAAGTGCAGATTATTCTTCATTTCTTATTCAACAAACTGCTCCACAGCTCACTGTTGAATAATAATTATTACTGTATACTAATGGTTTTATGTGTGTGTGTGTGTGTGTGTGTGTGTGTGTGTGTGTGTGTGTGTGTGTGTGTGTGTGTGTGTGTGTGTGTGTGTGTGTGTGCACTTGAAGAAGGTCAGATTAGACTATTCATTAAAAGAAAACACACACTGGACAATCTGGTAGCACCAGAGTTCACAAAAACACAAATGATAAATCCCGGAAGAATTGGAATTTAATTAGTATAGGAGAATAATTGATACTCTTATTGTATCTACTGACTTAATAAAGGAGACCTACTGCCTGAAAAAACGCTCACAAAAAGTGACCAATGTGAGAAAGTAATCAGTGATAGAATTAAAGAAAATAGAGGAATTAACTCCAGCAACATCCTGTCCTCCAGCACTTGTTACAAATCATCTGTGTTTAAATCATTGATACTGTTAAATATTTGAATACTATGTCAGGTTTTAAAGAAACTGCAGCAACGTTCCATAGTGCTTGATTTCCATCTAGTGGTTCAATTTAGATACTACAGGTAAATTTGCCTCTTTCTTCAGAGCTCCCTGGCCTCTGGTAGAGGACCCGAGCTTAGAAGGGCTACCACCCACGGAGGGTGAGGAACGAGTATATATATATATGTATATATATATATATATATATATATATATATATATATATATATATATATATATATATATATATATATATATATATATATATATATATATAGATAGATAGATAGATAGATAGATAGATAGATAGATAGATAGATAGATAGATAGATAGATAGATAGATAGATAGATAGATAGATAGATAGATAGATAGATAGATAGATAGATAGATAGATAGATAGATAGATAGATAGATAGATAGATAGATAGATAGATAGATAGATAGATAGATAGATAGATAGATAGATAGATAGATAGATAGATAGATAGATAGATAGATAGATAGATAGATAGATAGATAGATAGATAGATAGATAGATAGATAGATAGATAGATAGATAGATACAAGAACAATGGACCACAATTAAGTTTATGGGATATTGTTAATAAATGAGGGTTGAGGTGAAGAAGAGACAGAGAAAGCAAAGAGAAACAGAGGAGGTGAAAGGCACCACTCAGTGGATCATGTTGGTGCCCCCCTGCAGCAGAGGCCTATAACAGCATATCTACACCGAAGCTGTTTAAGATGAGCTGCTCTAATCTGGTCCTGCAGCTGCAGCTTTGACTACTGGCCCTGACACATTAAGGTACTAAATGTACACTAACTATATGCTTTATTAAACAGAAATGTTTTAAGTTTAGTTTTAAAGGTGGAGGTGGTGTCAGCCTCCTTCACCCAAACTGGAAGTTGGTTCCATAGTGATGGTTCCTGATAGCAGAAGACCCGTCCTCCAGATCTACATCTGGATCCTCAAGGAACTACGAGTAAACCTGCACCCTGAGAACAGAGAACTCTACTAGGAACGTACGGTTCTATAAGGTCTTGCAAATATCGCGGCGCTAGGCCATTTTGGACTTTATACGCAAGTAATAACATTTTGAATTGGATTCTAAATTTTACGGGGAGCCAATGGAGGGAAGCTAAAACTGGAGAGACGTGGTCTCTCTTGTTGATTCCTGTCAGCATTCGCGCTGCTGCATTTTGGATCATCTGGAGGATCTTCAGAGAATTACTTGGACATCCAGCCAACAACACGTTACAGTAATCTAGTCTAGAAGACACAAACGCGTGAATACAGTCTAGATTAAAAATAGTTATCTGCACTATAGTGCTTGTTTGTTAAATTAATTTGCCTTTCTTAAAAACTACTGAGCAAACCTAGACAGAAAAAGTTAGTTTAATTGATGATTACTTTAATCTTATTTATGTACACATGTTCTACATCAGTGGCCCACAACCTTTATATGCGCCACAGACCGGACCACTGTCCCACAATATTTTCACAGACTGTGTAAAATGTATAGCAGATAAATACATCAAAATAAAATTATACGACTGGCATAATAACAGTGGTATTGTCTATATATAATAAAAAATATAAATCAACTTTGTATACATGTGCAACTTTATCAGCAGCATTTTGGTAACATCTCGCCAATAGCAGAACATCAGTAACGACCTCTCCGCCCCAACGCTCTCTGGTCACTATGACAACGTTACAGCAGGCCACGAAAACAAAAAGAGTATGAAAATACTGCTCACAATAGCACTGAATCCGTGGGAGCCCTGAACTTGTTTTGCAGCAACGACACAGTCCCATCTAGAGGTAACGGGAGACAAACCCCAAGTGTGGGACTTGGTCCAGTCTGTTTCGTGCGAGGGAATTTCCTGTTGCGATCAATCCATATTTTAAGTAGGATTCCTAATATTGTCTGTTAAATGCAGCTTTCTTTCTTTTGGCAATCGAAGGCACATCTTCTGTGTCCTCACTGGACCTTTCCCCTTCGTAAAGAAACTTTCTGTGTGGAGTTTGCATGTTCTCCCCGTGCTTGTGTGGGTTCCTCCAGGTAGTCCGGCTTCCTTCCACAGTCCAAAAATATGCATGCTGAGTTGATTGATCATTCAAAATTGTCCATAGGTGTGAGTGTGAGCATTTGTGGTTGTTTGTCTTTGTATGTGGCCCTGTGATGGACTGGTGACCTGTCCAAGTAGACCCCTGCCTCTCGCCTGTAATGAGTTGGGATAGGCTTCAGCAGCCCCCCATAACCCTGAGAAGAAATAAGCGGGAATAGAAAAAGGATGGATGAATTGCACTTTGACTCTCTCCTGGATGACTGATCCTTTCCTCCTATCTCTAAGGGAGTCCATCTCTTGTATCCTCTTTCTGGTTCTTTCGGTCACTACCCACACGTGTTTACCAACCGTGGAGCCAAATGTAGAGGAGGGACTCAGATGACGTGGGTCTGCCCTGCTACTGGAGTCAGATACTATTTGGCCAAAGGTGTGGAACTCAGCATCCCAACCATCATTCGGAAACTGACTGTATAACAAAAATTTAAAATAAAACCTCCTTGTTTTTCACAGCTGTTAATGGACTCAGTTTCATCATAAACGTCTGTACACTGTAGCTATAACTCAGTTTTACTAAATCTCTTTGATGTGTTTATCTTGGTCTATGTTTCCCCACAATTCAACAAGACACACTACATATGCAGTGGTTGGTTGGCGTTTGCTGTATGAGCCAGATGTGGTCCAGCTTTCACAAACTAATGTTGAAATGGGATACAAAAAGTGTTGTGAAGACCAGGCGGGGCCCAAAAACCCGAAGGAAATAAGAGATTGATCCACATCTGGTGGTTCCGTGGCTGAGTTCTGGCAACCACACTCATCTGGAGACACTGCTGCCAGTCAAAGACAAATGTAGGACAACGATCACTGCAGATATGGACCAAACATTCCTCGCTATCTGGAAGACAAGTTATCTAAAAAAAATGAACATAACCCCCCCATATAAACAATTAGGAGACATTTTGTAGACTGACTTAAAATAGGCTTTAATAGTGTAAAATTAAATCTTCAGTACAACTTGGGTGACATGGAGCGTCTATGTCCAGAACCCCTGATCCAGAAATCCTGGCACTAAATTAATACATTCTAAAATAATTACTGTCACTTTTTCTTCTTTCATTTAAAAATTATTCTTTTAAATTAAAGTTGTAACATTAAGAGGAAAATATCTTATTGCAGCTCCTTAGATGTAAATATCTGGATAGTCAACAACAAACTTCCAGAAAACTGCAGGAATACCTGCACTAAACTGTAACTCTAGCTTAAGTATAACTTTTTTTTACTATGCCACTCACTCTAACTCATTTCGTTCTCTTTGCTTTTCATGTTTTCATGAAGCACATTAAATTGCCTTGTTGGTGAAATGTGTTATACAAATAAACTTGCCTTGCCTTCTTGAATTTTCCACAGAAAAAAAGAGACAGAGATGTTAACATTGGCAAAGGAAATTAAGGTTAAAGGCACACCTCTAAAACTATTTTAGAAAGAAGTTTTTAAGGGAAATTAATATAAGGCACATTTATGCAAAAAAACAGCATCACGTTGCAACTTCACAAAAACTCAATATCATGTAAGAGTCTCTGATTAAAATTACATAAAACAGAGAAAAGTATTATAGACATTTGAAAACACAATTTCACAGCAAATAAGATCAGCAAAGCTGAACCAGAACCACGAGACCGTGGATTGCCACGTGATTAATTAAATTACAGACGGAAGTGAAGCCTGACTGGTGTATAAGCAGCAGTCTCCCAGTAGGCGTCGCTGTTTGACATCTGTAGGCGCGATGGACACGCCTCCTCTCTAACACCGCCTCCTCCTCCATGCTTTTGCTACTTTCAGGAAGCGGAAGCAGGAATGCTGGTGTTTTCTTGAAAAGTTTGGACAATTTGGACAGTTTGGGAGCAGAGACGCGAACATGTCGGTGAGTAGCGGCAGCTGCTGGTGTGTTTGGGAGTGTGTATGCTGAACTGAGAGCAAGTCTGACAAACGAGAGAAAAGTTCGATGACGAATCAAAGGAGCCGTGTGTGTGTGTGTGTGTGTGTGTGTGTGTGTGTGTGTGTGTGTGTGTGTGTGTGTGTGTGTGTGTGTGTGTGTGTGTGTGTGTGTGTGTGTGTGTGTGTGTGTGCGCGCGCGCGCGCGCGCCAGAGAGAGAGAATGTTCTGTGAAGTTCTGGTGGAGCTTCATTCTGTCACCTTTGATGCATTTAGAAGGACTTACGTTCTGACGCTTGGACACTTTAGAGAGAACTATTAAAGTCAAAGATGATACGTCCTGAGGTACATTATATTTACTGTTGTTAAATTACTTTCTTCTTACGTGTCAGAGATGGATTATGCAGAGCTGACATGTTTTAGAAGAGAAAAACAGTAAAAGGATTTTTTAAAACAGTATTTTTCTGCTAAAGCTCCACGTAATTGCATTCAGTTATGTGTGGTTATCAAACACACCTTAGTTTGATAGCTTCCTAATTTAAATAATTTTCTGATATTCATTAGAAATTCAGAGAACAAGAGGCCCTTTTCATCCAATGTTTTCTAATATCTTAATAATTAACAAACAGAAGGATAAATGGTGAAGAGAATCATGGTCCTTTTTGTCATCCTGGTGGGATAAAACCAGCTTTAATGAGTGTTTGTGTCTTATTTAAAAGAAATCATGAAAGCTGATTTTGATTCGGGGTTCTTCTTCAGAGTCCGACTGACATGAGATCAGGTTTTTTTTAGGAGTCATATCCTGTTAGTTTGTTCTTACTAATTTGTATGAAAATCAACTGGAATGAACAGTTTTTTGTAAAACCTCTGTAGAAATAAACGGTACATGTGAGTAGCCTTTTCTAGTTTTTACCTTCATCCAAGTCACCACAGCACACTATTAGGTTCTATATATTGATTAAATCTAGATTTTAAATTGGATATCCTTCCTGATGCAGTGGTTGGAGCACTGGGTCCTGGGACACTGAACACATGACAGCTTCTGTGAGATTCCAGTTGGAGGGTAAATGACTGGCCGCTCTTTCGTGATCATCGTGCTGAAACAGACTGTATATGATGTATTGAATAGCTGTGACTGCTTGGACCAAGCTCTCCAACCATAACACATCTACTTCATGAAAACTGTCTGGTGAAATTTCTCTGGTACCCAATTATTCATGGCCATTTCTACTGGTACTTAACACACCAAACCAATAGCAGCAGGACCTGCAGAACCACTGTTGAAACCAACCAGAACGGCTGCAGAATCATTGAGATCAGTTCAGATCAGTATGTTTTTCCTGTGGGAACCAACTGGAAATCAGCTTTCATCAGCTTTCCTGCTCCAGACATGCTGGACGTTGTTGCTGAAACTAGTCCTGTTGTAGCTCCACCTACATTGCATGCTTCCCTTTTGTGATTGGTTACTTGTCTATCCAGTGGTTTACAGAGGTTTCTTCAGCATCCTGGAAACCAAAGCCCAGTCCAGAGGAAGCAGACAGATGCTTAGTACCAATGAGAAGAAGCATTTCGCTCTTCTGGCACCACTCATGTTTGGGAACAGATTTTAAAATCTGAATTCTCAGGGTGATTCCATGTTTTAGAAAAAGATTTTGTGGAAAATGTGGAGTAGTTTTCTTCCAGTTTTGTTTATTTTCTACTTTCTGATCATCTGGATTGTCCAGAGTTCACAGAAAACTGGGTTGCTGCTGGTCTAGATTTATGCGTTTTGAGTTTTGTTGGTTTCCTAACATTATTATTTTAAGAATCAGTGCTTTCATTGATATGATTATTAAATATAGTAAATAGCACAAAAACATTTTTCAGAAGTTGTGTAGATGATAAATTGACTGTTGGAGTAGATGACACTTTGGTGGTGGACTCATCGATCCTTTTGAAAGATGTTTGCTGAATTTCAGAAGCAGGATTTTAACTTTACACCTTTTTTGTATTTGGAAACCTTTTTTAGGGAAATTACAGGCACAGTTGTAATTTCAGGGATATTTCAGATCTTACAAAGTTCTATGTTTATTTGAAATCACCAATTTTTTTTAAATTTAAAAGAAGTAGAGGGACATGAGATGCTGCAGAATTTGAACAAAACGGGAACTAAAGTTTGGCTTGAGTAATGTCAGTGTTGTCATAAATGTAGCAACACTATTCTTGTTTCATTTAAAAAGCTGTTCTTGGAGTGAAAACACCCCTGTAAAGTAAAGACGTTAAGCGTCCGTAGTTGTTTTCCCTGTTTGCTCTCCTGCTTCAGGGGAAACACCTCTGACGTCATCAGGTGTGTCCTGGTGACAACCTTGATTGTAGATAACAGTCTAGTCTCAGCGTGTCCTCCAGCAATCTGCTGAAGGTCTGAGCCTAGTCTGGATTCTGTCACCTGGTTCAGTCTGGTCAGACTGGATCTTCATGATCTGCTAAACGGACAGAAAATCTTTACACTTTGAAGTAGTTTTGAACAAGTGTGTAAAAGATTTAAGGTGCTGACATGTGACAACTTGTCTGTGACAACATTTTTTTTTTTTTTTTTACAATTGTTATTAGAAATGTCTCCTTAAGACTGTCTTTTCATTAACCTTCTATCATGACTTTTCCCCTAATGATAAATGTCATTTTTATCAATGAATTCATGTAATTTAACTTTTCAAAAAGGTGCAATGTGCAGTAATGACAAAGATATGAGAAGGTAGTTGATGAAATCAAAAGCTTTTGGTATCGTTGAAGTGTTGCGTGTCCCAGCAGGCTTCTTGCATAGCAGCTCATCCTGCAGCAGCGCTTGATTGATGAGGTTTCTGCAGCTCCTCAGATAACAAAGCTGAGGACTTGGTACCTAATGTGGTGGAGCTGTAGCAGAGATCGTATCTCATCCAGATTAGTTGGGCTTAACAGCTGGATTCTGTGGAGTTATTTTGTTTCTTGAGTTGCGTCTTACAGCTGCAGGTCGGCATCTATCCTGCTTCAAAGCAACAGCTGATCTCCATATTTGTTTGGCAACCACAAACGTATTGATAACATAACTATACAAATTGCAACTAAATCAGGTTTTACTACACGTGAAATAATTATGAAAAAAAAATGTGATTCAAAGTTTTGTGACCTGCCAGGCTAATATTCCTGAGTGGAAATCGGGGCAGAAGCTTGTGAGATGTATGACGTGTCTCTGTTGGCCAGATCCGCAACCGCGTCCGCAACCAGATCTGCATCCGTGAATGCGGTAGTATTGCTAATAAAGGCATAAATTATTTAAAAAAATAAAATAAAAAAAATTTAAAAATACTTTTGACTTATTTGAGATTACCTCAAACACAAGATTTCCTTTCTCACGTTGACATTAGCGCAGTCTTTTGTCTCTTGTTTGCTTAATATTTGGCTCCAGATGTTCGGTTTGCTTGATATCTGGTGGCAGTTGGAGATGGAGATGGCTGGGTGATGTGTTAATGAACATGTTTGAGTTGTTCATGACATGCTGTCGCTATGAATTGACCTCCAAATTCTCACTGGTTTGCCCTGACCAGTCTGCACTTGGTCATCAGCAAACTGGGTTTAAAAGTGTGTGGTGTGGAAGTGGTCTAAATGGTGTATCTGGGGCGGTGCTCTCAGCATGGCTGACATGAGGGTAAAATACACCCTCAGCCTTCACACATTCCTCTCTGCATGGTAGCACAAAGGTAATTTATATTACTTTTTAGTGAGACAAAGTTGTGTTACAAGGCTTGATGGCATCGAAATGTTTGTATTTGTATAGTTTAAACTTTCATTTGACAAATTTTCTAAATATAAAGTATATTTCTATACTACTATGGCAAATCCTTCAAATGGGAAATTCGAGTTTGATAAAACACTGGATGAGCGAGGCATTTTTCCTGCTCATTGCTGGTCCTCATGAATTTATAGAAGTGTGCAAAGATGCTGCTGCATGCAGTTGATTTTCTGCCTGTTTGCATTCTGGTCTTTTCTGTCTTTCCAGCTTGTTTTGCATTAGTAAGAGAGATCTAAAAATAACGTATCCCTCTCTTGGGCAGGAAGTTGTTGAGTACTTCACTTTAAACACTTGTTTCCTGTTTCACACGTTCTCATTTAGATTTGGTGTTACGCTCCTTGAGGCTTCTCCCATTTCCTCCCTTTTCCCTTCCCCCTTTGCTCAGAGATTCCATCATATTTCATTTTTATGTTCGGGAGCTTATTCAGTCCATGTTTTGTGTCCAGTCATGTAAATTCAAAGGCTCTCCTCAAACATTCTCATATGGGAATTTTCTTTTGTGTGGAGTGAAAAGTTCCAGATTAGAACTGAGCTGACGTTAATGAGAGCAGTACTGTGACTGAATATTGAGAGCTCCATTTCCAAAAAAACTATAAGCATATGTTTGTTTTATGCAATAGCAGTCTATTAAATTATCCACAGAAGTCATCCGTATAAAGTTAGTGTGCTCCAGAAAGTCTTTTTTTAACTCAGTGTAATCAAGTTACAGTTAAAAAAAATTACACTTCATCTTCTAATTCTGCTTTAATATGAGGATACTTGCATCCATTATTGAGCTGAGTGGGAGGGGTCTGAGTAGCAGTGGGTGCGGTGTGAGCTGCCATGGGAGGAGGAATGGGATCCTGAAGAATGGATTGTAACGCGTTTAATTTTTTTCTTTTTGTCAAAACATCTCATTCTGGGCTTAAAAGCAACGTGTGTGTGTGTGTGTGTGTGTGTGTGTGTGTGTGTGTGTGTGTGTGTGTGTGTGTGTGTGTGTGTGTGTCCTAATCCTGTCCTCTGCATCTTCTCTCACACCAGCTAACTTCATGTCACTGCATCCATAAATCTCCTCCGGACATTCTGCCTAGCAGTCCCAACCTCATCATCCTTCTACTAACCCACCGTACCTCTGATGTTCTCCTTCCGGATCCTGTCCATCTACACCACTACCAAAGATAACCTCAACATTTTTACTTCTGCTACCTCCAGCTCTGTCTCCTGTCTTCTCCTCAGCACCGTTGTCTCCAAACCACCCAACATCTCTGGTCTCACCATGGTCTTGTAGGCCTTTCCTTTTATGCTTGCTGATACTCTTGTCACACGTCACTCCTGATACTTTTCTCCATCCGTTCCAACCTGCTTGCACATGTTTCTTGACCTCTTTTCTTCAATCTCTGTTGTTCTGGACTGTGGACCCTAGTACTTAAAATCCTCCACCTTCTTCATCTCTGCTCCCTGTAGCCTCACCGTTCCTCTTGGGTTTTCTCATTAACACACATGTACTCTGTCTTGCTAGAGCTAATCTTCATCCCTCTCCTTTCCAGTGCAAACCTTCACCTCTCCAGATGCTCCTCCATCTGCTACCTGCTCTCACTACAGATCACAATGTCATGTAAACATCATAGTCCATGACGATTCCTGTCTGACCTCATCTGTCAGTCTGTCCATCACCATAGCAACCAAGAAGGGGGTCATGGGCGATCCCTGATGCAGTCCCACCTCCACCTTGAACTCCTCTGTCACACCTACATTAGACTTCACCACCGTCTTGGAGCTTCTATACATGTCTTGCACCACTCTAACATACTTCTCTACCCCTCCAGACCTCCTCATACAGAACCACAGTTCCTCTCTTGGTACCCTACAAAAGCTTTTTCTGCATCTACAAAGACACAAGCTCCCACTGGGTTTCTCTGTACTTCTCCATCAACATATAGTACAGCAATTTATAGTAAATTCTACATCAGTATTACACTTTCTTTTTTAAACTAAGTGTGTGCACCCAGTTTATGGGAGTTGCATGTTTTCTTGTTTTATTGCTTACATTTCTGCCTTTTCAATGTGATTTTTTTTTTTTCCTTCTAACTCTGCCCCTCCCCTTTTGCAGGTGTCTTACCTTCTGCTGATGTTGCTGATGTTGCAGTCTTCTGACTGACTTACCACAAGTGCACACATGGACATGGAGAGTGGTATTCTGGGAATGGAAAGCAGTATTGCTCCAGGTGAGCTGGCTTACTTCATTAAGTTTACAGTTTCGTGACGTCTTGTTCTACAGATATGTAGTTTAAGATTGGACCAACAGCACATTTTCCTCATCCTCATCTGTCTTTTAGGAAGTCTTGTACTGAGTCATGTCGTCTGTGCCTTACAGATGTTACCCGCTGATCATTAATGAACTCCACTGTCACATGTCCTCCCTTTACACACTGGCCTTCACCACTGCTCTGTTCTTCTGCATTTTTATACCACTTCTTCTGTGATGATGGAGGTGCTGCTCCTGCTGCTGTTGGAGATGGGTCATTGGAGTTTCCATATTCTCTGTAACCTCTATAACTCTGAAAAATACAATACAATCAAACCAAAATGCCACTTGGAAGTCAAGATTCCCTAGCCACAATATAAAATATTAAAATATGTTCTAGCAAGCTTTTTTGGGGCTTTTTTCTTTTTTGTAATTAATGTAATATTAAAACTCTTAATGAAAATGTGGTTTACAGCAAAAAAAAAAAGAAGGTATTTATATAATGCATATCCCAGAAGAGTTCTGACTTCTCACCTCTGAGACTAAAGTTAGGGGAGTGATGGCCTAGTGGTTACGGTGGTGGGCTTGGGCCTGGAGGTTCAAGTCTCCTGGCTGGCAACAACGGTGAATCACTGTGGGCCCCTGAGCAAGGCCCTAAACTCCCAATTGCTCCCCGGGTGCTGGAAAAATAGCAGCCCACTGATCCTAGTGAAACTAGTGATGGGTTAAAAGCAGGAGCAGAATTTCAGTGTGTATCATGAGATGTATACTGACAAGAATAATAAAAGCTTGGAGGAAAAAAGAGTTGTATGATGATGGTAGAAAGATGAAGCTGGATTATTTTAATCTGGACCATTCTAAACCCTAAGGACAACTTCAAAACAAGTTTTTTTTTTTTTTTTTTTTTTTTTTTTTTTTTTTTTTTTTTTTTATATCCATAATACGGCACCTCCTAATATGGTTAAAATGTGCTGAAGAAGGTCAGTAAAGACAAAGAAAATTGGCAGATTGATATTGATATATGGTTGCTAGGCTGTTACCTGGACGTGGACTCAGCAGTTTCACCTTCCAGGCATGTTTGAACTCGTGTTAGGTGAAGTGACTGACACATCTGGTTGATAACATTCTGGGGCTTGTTGTGACCGACGTCTGCTTGATTGATACTCAGATTCTTCGGCGAAACCATCCAGCATGGCCGGAGTGAGGCGCCGGGCCTGGGCCCAGAGCCGAGACTCTGTTGGGCAGGGGTCTAAACCAGAGCACTGTGGCCCCCAGGGACCTAAGCAAAGTAATGGGGATGCACAGAGAGAGACTGAAGAGCAAGGTTTGAATAATTATTCCTTTACATTAAGTTTAAAGTGTCACCTAAAGACTGCTTTCAGCTGCGTTTATAGTCAACATGATGAGTTTTTAAGGAAACTGAGGCCACTGTAGGGAATGTGAACATGCCAGCTTCTCCAGCAAAATTTCAATCACGCTCCATAAAACAATTCACTTAAACTGAAATATTGATTAAAACAAACAAACAAAAAAAAAAAACAAAGCTTTAATCTTGCTAGCTACCTGCAATAATGAGTCATTGCACCACTTGCCGATGCCAAACAGCTTTGACTCTTGTTTGGTGGATTGGTTGATTGAAGTTTGAAAAAACAACCCATATTATAGCAATTTAACAATTGATCCATTTAACAAACAAGATCCTCAGTAGTGTGAGGAATTCAATTCAATTCAATTTTATTTATATAGCGTCTATTACAACACAAGTTGTCTCTAGGCGCTTTCCAGAGACCCAGAACATGACCCCCGAGCAATTATTACATAAACAACAAGCAAAAAATTTCTGGACATCCAGTCCTTGATGTCCTTAAGACACATCTGAAGTTTATCTGATGGTTCTGTTTCATATTCATAGACAAATACAGCTACGTATCATCAGCATAATAATGAAAATTAATGCCGTGGTTCTGAATAATACTTCCTAAGGGCTGCATGTATAAACTGAACAAGATTGACAGAACCAGTATCAGTAATTTCAAATAGATCATTTCTCTACAAATGGTCACACAGCTGGCTTGCAACTACCCTTTCCAGAATTTTAGAGATAAATGGAAGGTTGGAAATCGGCCTATAGTTAGCTAAAATGTCTGGGTCAAGAGATGGTTTTTTTAAGTAATGGTTTGATTACTGCGACTTTAAAAGCCTGTGGCACATATCCCAAGACTAGGGACAAGTTGATCTGTTCCAGTATTGTTGGTCCAATAAGAGAAAAAACGTTTTTAAGTAGTCGAGTTGGGATTGGGTCTAACAGACACGTGGATGATTTAGATCGATTGACGACTGAGGTCAGCTCAGAGAGGTCAACAGGAACAAAACAGTCTAGAGTCAGGTCAGAGCATAAGGGAGTCGCCAAAGTTGAAGAAATGCCCACAGCCACTGCCGGGTGGGTGTGGTCGATTTCCTCTCTAATTCTGACAATTTTATTGCTAAAGAAGCTCATAAAGTCTTCACTACTGAGAGCTGCAGGGATGCACGGCTCAACAGAGTTGTGGCTCTTTGTCAGCCTGGCTACAGTGCTGAACAGAAAACGTGGGTTATTTTTATTATCCTCTATTAACACTGAATAATAGGCTGTTCTAGCTTTGCAAAGCGCTTTGTTATATACTATTAGACTATCTTTCCATGCATAATAAATATCTACACACCTACAAGAGTACCACTTTCTTTCCATTTTACGCACTTTCTGTTTTAACATACGAATATGTGAGTTAAACCAGGGAGTTAAGCTCCTATGGTTAGAGACCCTCTTTCTCAAAGGAGCAACTACATCTAAAGCTGAGTGCAACACATCTGCAGTGCTACCGACAAGGAAATCAACGTCTGCAGAGGTAGAACTGAGGTCACAGCCCTCAACTGCTTCACTATGTTCCACTGTAAGAAGATGAAGAGCAATGGCCTCCCTAAATTTAGTAATAGCTTAATCGGATAGACACCTGCTAAAGTAATTCCTCCTATGATGCGTAACGTTGACAATGTTGAACTCAAACGTTATTAAATAGTGGTCGGATAGGAGGGAGTTTACATGTGACACTAACAGATTATCAGGTTCTACACCGTAGACGAGGACCAGATCAAGAGTATGATTAAGACAATGCGTCGGTTCGTTAACTTTTTGTAAAATCCCCATCGATTCTAGAAGAGAATCAAAAGCAAACTTAAGACTGTCGTTGTCAACATCCATATGAATGTTAAAGTCGCCCACTATGATGACTTTATCTGTACTGATCAATAAACTAGATAAGAAATCTGAGAACTCAGACAGAAACTCCAGACCAGCACCAGCAGGAGGCCGGTAAACTACCACTAACAAAACTGGCTTCTCTGATTCCAGCTCGGCAGTTTTAAAATAAGCGTGAGGCTTTCAAAGGTATTATAATCGCATTTAGGTTTGGATTTTTTTGTAAGACTGGAGTCGTAGATCGCCGCTACTCCTCCACCTCGACCTGTGATTCGAGGAATATGATCTTTAAAGTAACCGGGCGGCGTCGATTCATTTAAACTAACAAACTCTTCCCCTTGGAGTAACGTTTCTGTTAAGCAGAAAATCACTCCAGGTAATTAGATCGTTTACTAATAGAGACTTGGAGCTTAAAGATCGTATATTTAGTAATCCGCATCTAATTGTTTGGTCTTTAGTTCGCACTAAATGCGTATTTGTGTTTGTTTTTATTTTTACGAGGTTATTTTGGTTAACGCCTCTATTACGTCGCGCTTGGTGAACTTTTGGAGGACGGGGAATCGATACTAAATCTATTTTACTTGGCACCTCGTTAGAATCTCCAATTACATCATTTACTTCTACCTTTTTATTGGCAGGCGATAGTCCTGGAGAAGCAGCAGAGAAGCGTGTAAGACTGCAGCTCTGCATCCCGGCCTGGACCCTGGATTGTCAGGGGGGTCTAATAATATCAGCCAGATTTCTAGAGATGAGAGCTGCACCATCCCGGGTGGGATGAATGCCGTCTCTTCTAAGCAGACCAGGCTTTCCCCAAAACGTCTTCCAATTGTCAATAAAGGCCACGTCGTTTTCTGAACACCACCGAGACAACCAGCGACGGAGCGACAACATGCGGCTAAACATGTCATCACCGGTCAGATTGGGGAGGGGACCAGAGAAAACTACGGAGTCTGACATGGTTTTGGCCTAGTTACACACCGACACAATATTAATTTTAGTGACCTCCGACTGGCGTAGCTGGGTGCCATTAGCGCCGACATGGATGATAACTTTACTGAAGGAAGAACCAAACACAGCCACAACAGTCCGGCACCTCCTTCTCATGCTGGTCACCAGCATGATCCCACTGCTGTGGGACGGCCTCCCATTCTTCAACCAGCATTTGTGGCAAGTCGGCCACTGTGGTTGTGTTAATCACTCTGGTATGAACAGCGCCCAAGCTGATCCCACTAGTGTTCAATAGGGTGGAGGTCAGGACTGCTGGAGGCCATTTCTTCCTCTCCACACCCAAATTCTGGAGGTGGTCTCTGATAAACCCGCTCTGTGAGGGCGAGGGTTGTCATCTTGGGAGGATAGAGTTGCGTCCCAGGCTGTGGAGCTATGGGATTGTTACTGGTTGTAGAATTTAACCTCAACATCTCCCTGCATTGAGATTCCTCCAATGACGACAAGCTTTATTTTTCCAGTGAAGGAGATGCCGCCCCACACCATCACACTGCCTCCACCAGAAGATGTTACTCTACTGGTGCAGCAATGTTCTCCATGTCTTCTCCACACTTTGAACCTACAATCCAACTGCCTACGGCAGAATCTGGACTCATCGCTGAACATAACTTTCCTCCACATGTTCAGGTTCCAGGGGTGTTGTCTTCTTGCGGCCTGCCCTCGCAGCCTGTTTCGGACATCCACCGATATATGGAACTTGGCCTTAAGGTTGGAGATGGTACCAGGGCTCACTTCAAACAATGCTCAAACTTGATTTTGTACAACACCAGCTTGAAGTTGCACTATGGCACGAGCCCTGTTCATTAGTCAACGTGACATGACGATTCTTGGAGCAGACACCTACTAAGCACTATAGCAGGGCCCATGCTCACAGGTACAGCCAATCAGGTACCTGATTGGTATTTCATTGGCAGCACCTGGGGTACCAGAAGCTCAAAACAAGAGTCAATAGCAACAGCAAAAAAAAGTTGTTTGGCATCAACAAAGAAGATTTGGAAAAATCACAATCCACATAGTCAGCTCTGCTGCTCCTCCCACAAATGCATGCTCCTGACAAATGTGGCACCATTTATAAGGGGAATAAACAGGCTTTTTATGATTTAACATGTATTGCCAGGAAACATTGTTACAATGAAATAATCTACCAAACACCAATTTCCTTACTCTACTGTATACTTTACTATACTGTATGTCTGTGTGTGAATGTATATGTAGAATCAGAGTGGATTGTTCATAACGAACCATTTTCAAGCATTAGAGCATGCGGGTCACGCTAGGTCACAGATTGATGATCAACTTTGTTTTTGTGTCATCGGACTTGCAACCACATGTCTCGGGAACTCAGGTGAAGATCAGTTGACAGAACTGGGTATCCTGCTTTTTGCAGATGATGTGGGTCTGTTGGCTTCATCAGGCCGAGACCTTCAATTATTACTGGAGCAGTTTGCAGCCGAATGTGAAACGGCTGGGATGGGAATCAGCACCAAATCTGAGTCCATGGTTCTCAATTGGAAAAGGGTGGAATGCCCTCTCCACCCTTTTCAGATCCTGCCCCAAGTGGAGGAGTTCAAGTGTCTTGGGTTTTGTTTTTGGTTTTTTTATTAGTGAGGAAAGAATGGAGTGGGAGATTTACAGGTGGATCACTGAGGCATCCACAGTGATGTGGACTCTGCATTGCTCTGTTGTGGTGAAGAGGGAGCTGAACCGAAAGAAATGCTCTTGGTTTACCAACTGGTATACATTTCTATCCTTATCTATGGTCACAAGCTGTGGGTAGTGACCGAAAGAACAAGACCGTGGATACAAGCAGTGGCCAAAATGAGTTTCCTCCGCAGGTTGTCCTGTCTTCTGACTTAGAGACAGGAGAAGAAGCTCGGTCATCAGGGAGACACTCTGACTCAAGCTGCTGCTCCTCCACATCAAGAGGAGCCAGTTGCTGTGACTCTGGCATCTGGTTCGGTTGCTTCCTGGACCCCTTCCTGGTGAGGTCCTCCTGGCAAGTCCCACTGGGAGGAAACCTGGGGAGACCGAGTACATACTGGAGGCACTATGTCCCCTGGCTAGCCTGGGAACACCTTAGATCCCTCACGATGAGCTGGATGAAGTGGACTGGGAGAGGGAAGTCTGGGTTTCCCTGCTTGAGCTACTGCCCCTTCGACCCGACGCCTGGAAATTGGAAAATGGATGACTGGATTTACTGCCTTCCTGTGTTCTGTCATGTGTATAAATGCATACTAAGCTTTAGAGTGGAAAAGACCACAGGAGGTCTAAAAGGTGAAAAGAAATGAATCAGAAAAAAAATTTAAAGGGAAGGTGGTTGAGCTGTCATGACGGTTGGAACCTGAAGAGCTTTTGTTGCGTGTTGTAATCGTTACATGACTATGACTATATGCCGGGTTACAGCTTTAATGTGTTGGTGTGTTTGTTTCAGGACAAGTCCCCAACAACATCACCAGCTGGCTAATTGAGTGCAGGTATGGTGTCACCACACCTCCATAATGTTTCACGTCTCTGTCGTCAGTGCTGAAGCTGTTCTGAAGAATTTAAATGCACTTAAATTAGAATGAAAGTTTTAAAAATTGTAACGCATTTCCAGTAGTTACAGATTGTCTGTCTTAAAAATAAATGAACAAAACCTGCTAGATCATCTTAAAATGATCAAAATGGCTGCAAAACGACAGAAAATACATGAAGTGAAGCATAAAAATTATGTTTTTAAAATCCTCACTGACTTGTTTATTGACGGAGCAGATAACTAGTTTAGTTAGTTATGAGTTTATAGCTGTGTTTTCCTGCTGCCTTCAGGTGTGTGTTTAGGAACGGTTTTATCAGGACCTGATGAGCTGCTCCCAGCACGCATGCACGCGATGGTGTAACACTGCAACCGCAGCGCTGGGCAGCCATGTTGGCCCGGGATCTGTTGTTCCTATAGCAGCCGCTGGTTTGACTTGTGTTGTAACTGAAGCAGCATGTCTGTGGAGGCTGTGAGTGACAGCGGTTGAAACTGTGTGTGTGAGAGATAAGAGTGTTGACTTTGCAGGAGGCACTCCTTCTCTGTTTACTCTCCTTTTTTGGCTTTCTTTACATCTTCTGTCATCTTCTCCCTTTCCTTCTTTGCTTCGTTCTTCTCTTTAACAGCTCCATGAGTCCTGTTTCTGGACAGAGGCCTGCTTCCTGTGTGTGCGTGTGCACGTGTGCGCGCAGGGACATGAAGTTTGTCCCACTGATAAGAGCTGCTGCTTGTGCAACACCACCGGCTGCAGAAACCAGCTCAGACTCGCAACCTCGCTGTGATCACCAGTTAGTTAACCCAGGACAAATACTCTGGTTAGGAGATTGCCCTTGTAAAAAAAAAAAAAATCTTTTGGTTTTGGTTTAATAGGTGCTCAGTCTTGGTTATTTCACCTAGTTTCTCAGGATTTCAGGCAGCCTGGGTTACTGAACTTGACTGTAATAGCTGCTAAACCTGTTTTACTTAGATTTAACCTGACAGCCACTTCAGATGGATTCCTAATCCTAACCCAGCCAGGGAACCTTCGACATATAAAACCTCTATCTGACAGCCGGGTAACTAGTCTAGGAGTCAACCTGACAGCCATTCTTACTTTTGTACATCTCCTGTAAGTTCTCGTCTTGGTCAGCATCATTCGTTTCCAGTGGACCAGCATTTGGCCTTAAAAACATGATACACAGTGAGTTTGTTTGCTGTGGAGTTCACCTTTACTGAGTCTTTTTTGTTGAGGTTTTTGGGTTTTAGTTGAATTGATGCACAGCGCTAAAGGTTCCTCATAAAAGTTCAGCTACGTCTATATCAGCTGTGTACTAAAAAAAAACAAATCTAATATTTTTGATGCAGCCGCTGGTCCAATCTTACAGGATGTTTAATGGCTTTAGGGTTGATGTTAAACTGATGTGTAATTGCTGTCTTCAAGGACTCCTCTGGCAGCTTCTCTGGATGATCAGACTACTTCTCCCAGTAAAGGTAATCCACATTACTGTCTAAACTGGTGACGTGATGGTTTTGTTGAGTTGACGGTGTAACTGATGAGATTTTACATTTTGTGTGTGTGTGTGTGTGTGTGTGTGTGTGTGTGTGTGTGTGTGTGTGTGTGTGTGTGTGTGTGTGTGTGTGTGTGTGTGTGTGTGTGTGTGTGTGTGTGTGTGTGTGTGTGTGTGTGTGAGAACAGGAGTCTTGCGGCATGGCTGCAGCTTTGAAGATGACCTTTCTCTGGGAGCTGAAGGTCAGTTTGGAGGAAAACACCCAGTACGAAATTTCTGCTTATTGTTAACAGTTTCCTATAATTCTGTATATTGTTTTCCTCGTAGAGCATTTTGTTCTCTGGTTTTCATACAAAGTTGATATTTTGGTATATTGTCTTGTATTGACTTGAGTGATTCAGTAGTATTAGTAGTATAATTCAAAAGCATTGTTAGACAGGCCGCCGCCGCGGACACGTGACGCGGACACGTGACGCGGACACAGGCCGCCGCCGCGGACACGTGACGCGGACACAGGCCGCCGCCGCGGACACGTGACGCGGACACAGGCCGCCGCCGCGGACACGTGACGCGGACACAGGCCGCCGCCGCGGACACGTGACGCGGACACAGGCCGCCGCCGCGGACACAGGCCGCCGCCGCGGACACAGGCCGCCGCCGCGGACACAGGCCGCCGCCGCGGACACAGGCCGCCGCCGCGGACACGTGACGCGGACACGTGACGCGGACACGTGACGCGGACACGTGACGCGGACACGTGACGCGGACACGTGACGCGGACACGTGACGCGGACACGTGACGCGGACAGGAAGGAGCTAACTGGCTGCATGTTTAATCAGACATGGCATCTGGATGTAAAAATAACGCTACACTTTCTGGACCTGGATGCTGATTTTGTCCAATACTGAAGGAAACCTAATGGAGCTGAGTTCATGTGTTCATTACGTTATAGCTCAGTAATGATTGACAAATGTGGAGCTCATAACTCAGGTGATGTTCATACACAACCTCACGGTCCGGATGATGTCAAACATGACCAGCACAGGGATGGAACGGATTAAAGGATTAATAAGTGAAAAGGATGGAACATATCAGTGAATTAGTTTCTGGAGCTGAGCTATCATCATCCAAGCCGAAAAGACGAGGAAAAGCAGAAGAAACAAAACAGAAAAACAAGACCAACTCAAGACTGTGGAAAGGAGATGGATCTCAACAGGTTCTTTGGAAATTAAGTTACAAAGAGAAGATGATTACAACTCTGAGCTTCTCACTGACTATGATACCACACTACTCCAATCATCATCAGATTAAGGCAGTTCTCTAAGAAACTTTCATATTAAGCGCAGCCTCAGTCTAAGGTCATAAATTGGGCAATCAATAATCACTTTTAAGGCCGGTGGAGTATGCCGATCATAGTGGCATAATGTAGATGTGGTAACGCCTCAATCCACTATGGCGTCCCATTGAGTTTTGCATCAGTAAATTACATAAAGACAGCTGTTTCCCAGCAGCCCTTACTGCTCATTCTCATCCAGAACTGCTACATCTTTGTGGTAGAAAAGTTTCAAAATGCCACAACAATGGCCTGTTGATGTAAACCAAACAAACAAAACAAAAAAACTAACGTTATTACATTATTAGATTATATTCATGTACACGTCATCTATCCAAAGCCACAGTAACATAGTGGATCACAAAGTAGGTGCAGAAGTGGACCCTGAGGCTTATGATGAGCAGAACTGCAACCCTGGTAATGATGCAACCAATACCCCATTAATAGAACATTACTCTTTAACATGTAAACCAGATCATGAAGTGAATATTCTCATCAGGGAAATGGAATCGGCATTTAGTCTTGATTAGATGAAGGTCAACAATCAGATTTTTTTTGTCCTTGTGAAGGTGAGATATCTGTGTCAGAATGTCAAACATTTGCCTGATGGGATCTGCTAAATTCTCCTAATTTCTTTAGGAAGTAATTTATTTATTTACTAACTTCATCACAGGTCATCTAATAACCTCACACTGCTGCTGATGTTGTTGAATAGCTGTTACATCATTTATTGAGCTGATTTGCAGATCCAATACGTTTTAGTCTTTAAATCGGTTTTCTCTATTGTGGCTGCTGATTACAGATTCACTCTGTCATCTGGATCGTGTTGGATATGAATTGTCAGTTTGTTGTTGAGATTAAAGAGACAGCTCTAGGTTGGTTTAAATCAGATCTGTCTGATAGATTCCAGTTTGTTCATGTGTTTTTTTTCAGTACAGACGAGGGTCTGCTATGGTGTCCCGCAGGGTTCACTGCTAGTGCCAGTCTTGTTCAGTTTATACATGCAGCCATTGGGAAGTTTATCCGGAACCACAGCATTAATGTTCATTGTTATGCTGATGATGTTATGCTGTATTTATCTATGAAGATGAAACAGAACCACCCAACCTGCTTGCACATGTTTCTTGACCTCTTTTCTTCAATCTCTGTTGTTCTGGACTGTGGACCCTAGTACTTAAAATCCTCTACCTTCTTCATCTCTGCTCCCTGTAGCCTCACCGCTCCTCTTGGGTTTTCTCATTAACACACATGTACTCTGTCTTGCTAGAGCTAGTCTTCATCCCTCTCTTTTTCAGTGCAAACCTTCACCTCTCCTCTGTCACACCTACATTAGACTTCACCACCGTCTTGGAGCTTCTATACATGTCTTGCACCACTCTAACATACTTCTACCCCTCCAGACCTCCTCATACAGAACCACAGTTCAGAACCAGTCCCAGACACTTCCATACCTCCACAGGTACATCATCAGGACCAACTGCCATTCCACTCTTCATCTCTTCAATGTCCTCCACACCTCACCTTTACTAATATTTGGTACTTCATGGTCCTTACTGGCCACCTCTTCTACTCTTCATTCTCTCTCATTTTCCTCCTTCATCAACTCTTCAAAGTTCTTTTTCCATCTTGCTGTCACACTCCTGGTTCCTGTCAGTACATTTCCCTCTTCATCCTTCATCACCTGACCTACTCCACATCCTTCCCGTCTCTGTCTCTCTGCATCTCCAACCTGTACAGATCAGTGTCTCCCTCCTTAGTGCCCAACTTATCATACAAGTCATCGTGCGTCCTTTGTTTGGCCTTCACCATGTCTACCTTCACCTAACGCTGCATGTCCGTGTATTCCTGTCCCCTCAATGTCCCACTTCTTCTTAGCTAACTTCTTTCTCTGTATAACCTCCTGCACTTCCTCATTCCACCAACAAGTCTCATTGTCTCCTTTCCCCCCAGATGACTCCAAGTCCTCTCCTGCCTGTCTACCACCTGGGTCCTCCTCCACACCTCCATCCTCTGCTGCCTTGCTACACCCTCCCATACTACTACTACTTTACAGTCACTGATCTCCTTCAGATGACATTGTCTACATAAGATGTAGTCCACCTGTGTGCTTCTACCTCCACTCTTCTAAGTGACCCTGGGTTCCTGTCCCTTCAGTAGGAAAGTATTCACTACAACCATCTCCACCTTCTTTGCAAAGTCTACCACCATCTGTACCTCGGAATTCCTGTCCTGGATACCAAACCCATCCATCACTACCTCATCACCTCTGTTGTCTGCACTGGCATGTCTATTGAAGTCTGCTCCAATCACCACTCTCTCACCTCTGAGGATACTCTGCATCACTTCATCGGATTCCCTCCAAAACTTTTCTCCTTCTCTTCTAACTCGCATCCTATCTGTGGGGCAGAACCACTGAACAGAACACTGAACATCACAGCGTCTTTTCTAGCTGCAGACCCATCACTCTTAACTCTTTTTTTTTCCTCCAGAACATTCCTAACAAACTCTTCTCTCAAGATAACTCCTCCTCCATTCCTCCTCCCATCAGCACTGTGATAGAACATCTTAAATCCTGCTCCTAGGTTTCTTGCCTTGCTACCTGTCCACCTGATCTCCTGGACACATAGTATATCCACCTTCCTCCTCTGCATCGTGTCAACCAACACTCTACCTTTTTCCTGTCATTGTTGTTACATTCAAAGTCCCTACTCTGAGCCCTGGACTCTTGACTTTCCCCTTCCCTCTCTGCCTGTGGACATGCCTTTCTCCAGCCCACAATAACCCAATTTCCATCAGCACCTTGCAGGTTAACAGCACTGGTGGCGGTGGTTATTAACCCGGTCCTCAACAGACTTGTATGGAAATTAGATTTGTGCCTTGCATCATTGTTTATTTGGGGTGGGTTTTTACGTCTGGTGGCCTTCCTGACACAACCCTTTGCATTTATCCAGGTTTGGGACCGGCACAAGGAACACACTGGCTTGTGTCCCCCCTTAGGCTGCATTACTCGTACTCTAAATCTACTATACTCCTACTCTGCTTTACACCTACTTTACTCTAACTTCTATTCTACTCTTACGCTACGCCACTTCAATCCTACTCCTACTCCGACTCCTACACTCCTACTCTACGCCTATTCTACTCCATTCATACTCCTGCTCGGCTTCTACTCTACTCCTATTCTACTCTACTCCTACTTTCCACTACTCCTACTCTACTCTTCCTCCACTCATAATCTACTCCATTCCTAGTCTTCCTACTCTGCTCCTACCCGGCTCCTACTCGACTCTTACTCCTACTTTCCACTACTCCTACTCTACTCTTCCTCCACTCCTAATCTACTCCCTTCCTAGTCTTACTCTCCTCCGCTCCTACTCTGCTCCTACTCAAGGCAAGCAAGTTTATTTATACAGCACAATTCAACAACATGGGGATTTAAAGGGCTCTACAAACACATTCAAACCTTATTTAAATAAAAATGATTTAACATGATTTAAAATGTAAACAAAAGAAAGGGATAAAAGAAAGGGATAAAAAATAAAAAAAAACAATACATAAAATCAGTGGTTAAAATGTCACAAGTTTTGACACTTAAGCTTCAAAGTAAAACGGTGATGATTTGGAGCTTTATTCAAAGGCAACTGAGAACAGGTACTCTACTCCCCTCCCACTTTACTCTTACTTGTACTCTCCACTCCACCTACTCTACTCCAGTGATGCAGGCAAAGAAATATTTTCCAGCCAGTCCTTGGTGGAGAGATGAGGATGGAGGGGTAAGGAGATGTGTGTAGAGGCGCAGGGAGAAAAAACTGTTCCTAAACATACTAGTTCGAGTCTAGTCGTCCCCCTGCAGGGGCAGGAGAACCAACAGTCCTCCTCATGGTGATTGGACAGTTTCCTTCATGCTGGTGTTGGAACACCAGCCATCTTCATGCTACGAAATATGATACGTTTCTTTTCAAAAAAATAAAAATAAAATAACTTCTTAACGCAATTATTTGAGTACAGCTTGACCGGTTTGCAGTCTAACCTTCTATGTAGAAATATCCTTTGGCTGAAGTATGGAGGATACTACCAGACTAACTTAATTGGAGATTCTAACGAGGTGCCAAGTAAAATAGATTTAGTATCGATTCCCCGTCCTCCAAATCTTCACCAAGCGCGACGTAATAGAGGCGTTAACGAAAATAACCTCGTAAAAATAAAAACAAATACGCATTTAGTGCGAACTAAAGACCAAACAATTAGATGCGGATTACTAAATATACGATCTTTAAGCTCCAAGTCTCTATTAGTAAACGATCTAATTACTGAGACCCGGAGTGACATTTTCTGCCTAACAGAAACGTGGCTCCAAGAGGAAGAGTTTGTTAGTTTAAATGAATCGACGCCGTCCAGTTACGTTAATTATCATATTCCTCGAATCACAGGTCGAGGTGGAGGAGTAGCGGCGATCTACGACTCCAGTCTTACAATAAAATCCAAACCTAAATGCGATTATAATACATTTGAAAGCCTCACGCTTAGCTTAAAACTGCCGAGCTGGAAATCAGAGAAGCCAGTCTTGTTGGTTGTAGTTTACCGGCCTCCTGCTGGAGCTTATCTGGAGTTTCTGTCTGAGTTCTCAGATTTCTTATCTAGTTTATTGATCAGTACAGATAAAGTCATCATAGTGGGCGACTTTAACATTCATGTGGATGTTGACAACGACAGTCTTAAGTTGGCTTTTGATTCTCTTCTAGAATCGATGGGGATTTTACAAAAAGTTAACGAACCGACGCATTGTCTTAATCATACTCTTGATCTGGTCCTCGTCTACGGTGTAGAACTTGATAATCTGTTAGTGTCACATGTAAACTCCCTCCTATCCGACCACTATTTAATAACGTTTGAATTCAACATTGTCAACGTTACGCATAATAGGAAGAATTACTTTAGCAGGTGTCTATCCGATAAAGCTATCACTAAATTTAGGGAGGCCGTTGCTCTTCATCTTCTTACAGAGGAACATAGTGAAGCAGTTGAGGGCTGTGACCTCGGTTCTACCTCTGCAGACGTTGATTTCCTTGTCGGTAGCACTGCAGATGTGTTGCATACAGCTTTAGATGTTGTTGCTCCTTTGAGAAAGAGGGTCTCTAACCATAGGAGCTTAACTCCCTGGTTTAACTCACATATTCGTATGTTAAAACAGAAAGTGCGTAAAATGGAAAGAAAGTGGTACTCTAGTAGGTCTGTAGATATTTATTATGCATGGAAAGATAGTCTAATAGTGTATAAAAAAGCGCTTCGCAAAGCTAGAACAGCCTATTATTCAGTGTTAATAGAGGATAATAAAAATAACCCACGTTTTCTGTTCAGCACTGTAGCCAGGCTGACAAAGAGCCACAACTCTGTTGAGCCGTGCATCCCTGCAGCTCTCAGTAGTGAAGACTTTATGAGCTTCTTTAGCATTAAAATTGTCAGAATTAGAGAGGAAATCGGCCAGGCCCTCCCGGCAGTGGCTGTGGGCATTTCTTCAACTTCGGCGACTCCCTTATGCTCTGACCTGACTCTAGACTGTTTTGTTCCTGTTGACCTCTCTGAGCTGACCTCAGTCGTCAATGGATCTAAATCATCCACGTGTCTGTTAGACCCAATCCCTACTCGACTACTCAAAAATGTTTTCTCTCTGATTGGACCGACAATACTGAAACAGATCAACTTGTCCCTAGTCTTAGGATATGTACCACAGGCTTTTAAAGTCGCAGTAATCAAACCATTACTTAAAAAACCCTCTCTTGACCCAGACATTTTAGCTAACTATAGACCAATTTCCAACCTTCCATTTATCTCTAAAATTCTGGAAAGGGTAGTTGCAAGCCAGCTGTGTGAGCATTTGTATAGAAATGATCTATTTGAAATTTTTCAGTCAGGGTTCAGAATGCATCATAGCACAGAAACAGCACTGGTTCGAGTCTCGAATGACCTTCTTATGGCCTCAGATAATGGGTTAGTGTCCATACTGGTTCTGCTGGACCTCAGCGCTGCTTTTGATACTATAGATCACAGCATTTTACTGCAGAGGCTAGAGTATGTTGTTGGGATTAAAGGGACAGCTCTAGATTGGTTTAAATCATATCTGTCTGATAGATTCCAGTTTGTTCATGTTCATGAGGTTTCTTCCGTACAGACGAGGGTCTGCTATGGTGTCCCGCAGGGTTCCGTGCTAGGGCCAATCCTGTTCAGTTTATACATGCAGCCCTTGGGAAGTTTTATCCGGAACCACGGCATTAATTTTCATTGTTATGCTGATGATACGCAGCTGTATCTGTCTATGAAGCCAGATGAAACAGAACCATTAGACAAACTTCAGATGTGTATTAAGGACATCAAGGACTGGATGTCCAGAAATCTTTTGCTACTAAATTCTGATAAAACAGAAGTTGTTGTTTGTGGTCCCAAACACCTCAGGAAGGGATTAGATGGTCTTGCGATGGCCTCCAGTAAAACTGTGCGAAACCTTGGCGTTATATTCGATCAGGATTTGTCATTTAAACAGCATATTAATCAGGTTTGTAAAACTGCGTTTTTCCACCTCCGTAATATCGCAAAGATTAGGAGCATCCTCTCGCAGAGTGATGCCGAAAAACTAATTCATGCGTTCGTATCTTCTAGACTAGATTACTGTAACGTGTTGTTGGCTGGATGTCCAAGTAATTCTCTTAACAGCCTCCAGCTGATCCAAAATGCAGCAGCGCGAGTGCTGACAGGAATCAACAAGAGAGACCACGTCTCTCCAGTTTTAGCTTCCCTCCATTGGCTCCCTGTAAAATTTAGAATCCAATTCAAAATTTTATTACTGGCATATAAAGTCCAAAATGGACTAGCGCCGCGATATTTGCAAGACCTGATAGTACCGTACGTTCCTAATAGAGCTCTCCGTTCTCAGGGTGCAGGTTTACTCGTAGTTCCTAGAGTATCGAAATGTAGATTTGGAGGACGGGTCTTCTGCTATCAGGAACCATCACTCTGGAACCAACTTCCAGTTTGGGTTAAGGAGGCTGATACCACCTCCACCTTTAAAACTAAACTTCAACATTTCTGTTTAATAAAGCATATAGTTAGTGTACATTTAGTACCTTAATGTGTCAGGGCCAGTAGTCAAAGCTGCAGCTGCAGGACCAGATTAGAGCAGCTCATCTTAAACAGCTTCGGTGTAGATATGCTGCTATAGGCCTCTGCTGCAGGGGGGCACCAACATGATCCACTGAGTGGTGCCTTTCACCTTCTCTGTTTCTCTTTGCCTTCTCTGTCTCTTCTTCACCTCAACCCTCATTTATTAACAATATCCCATAAACTTAATTGTGGTCCATTGTTCTGGTAGTTTTTTGTGCTTGTCTGGCCCTTCTTTTCCTCTTCTTTGCATGTCCTGCGGACCAGAGCCTCAGGAGCTGCTTGCTGACCTGCAGTTCCGCCTCTGACCATCCCAGTGTCTGCCTTCACCTGTCTGTGTGGATGTCTGTTGGATGTTTGCTGACACCCCGACCTGCAGTCCTCATCCCCTTGTATCACCGTCTATCCATATATCACCCATATTCACAGAAGTCTAATTGGACTACCAAGGACAGTTACTAATGTATCCTATCTTGTACCTTTGACGGTGTCTCTATGTCTCTATTCTTTCTTATTTCTTGCTCTACCCGGCTGGCCTTCGGCAGGAGGGTCCCCCCTCATGAGCCAGGTCCTGCTCAAGGTTTCTTCCCTCTTGAAGGGGAGTTTTTCCTGCCACTGTTTGGCTTACGGTTTTTCTTCCACTAGGGGAGTTTTTACCTGCCGCTGTTTATGTAATAATTGCTCGGGGGTCATGTTCCGGGTCTCTGGATAGCGCCTAGAGACAACTTGTGTTGTAATAGACGCTATATAAATAAAATTGAATTGAATTGAAATAAAAAATTGAACTAACTTGCACCACACATTTATACCAGGTCTACTGGATGAAGTGGCCTGTGAGTGTAGTTGTACTCTGAAAAACTTCCTGATGTTGGACAGAGTTACTGCTGCAGGTGGCAGGTAGAAAGGTGGTGGTGGTCTAACTTTTTAAGATTGTGTTGTGATTTTTCTCCTCCTTTTATGAGCGTCAAGCACAATAACTGAGGTGTCTTTACTAGTCGCTTCTTTCCTCATTTGCCTACTAGAATCATCTAAATATATCAGCGGTTTGTAAAGTGACTTTACAGAGTTGCTCACAAATGGTAATTTTGATTTGACTAATATTGTGTTTTATGATTTCTTATTTCTAACTACAATACTAAAGATTGTCCTTGTAGTTACAGCAGTAATCTAACTTTGTTGAGGTGAATACTGGGCAACCAAAAGTTTTTGTCATAACATTTATTGTCAGTGTTAGCTTATATTAAATTAAGGGCATATTTGTATTAGTTACATCTTTATTATTTTCAATTCTTTTTCCTTATGTAGATATCACTCTGCAGATCATTTTGTCTGCAGACCTCTACATTAAACTCAACTGCTCAGATGAATTTACAAATAAATAAATAAATGTGTAAGAGGAGCCAGTCTCACTAATTAGCTGTTTTTAGTTATTGTTATTTGTGTTTTTGCAGCCAATCTTCTTCAGTCCACTGAACCTTCATCTGAATCCTGGTGAGTTGACTTTTATTTTAACTGAGTAAATAAACCGTAAATAACCCTCTGCTCTACTGTGTACATTTCTTTTTCACATGTGTTGTGTAGTTTTTGTCTTCCAGCTGAGCAGAAGAGGAGTCGGTTCAAAGAAAAAGGCAGAAGTATGAACTCCACGGGATCAGGAAAAAGCAGCACTGTCTCCAGGTCAGTCATCCTGTTACACCTAAATCATTACAGTATTACAGATCAGTTAAATTAAACAGTGATATGTTGTATGAGTTTTGTGCTTAAACAGGCAAAAAATTATGGATTTTTCTAAAATGCACATTATGAATCAGGGTGATTTTTATGCAGTTTCTGAAGAGCTACATTAGCTGCATTACAAGTGATTTATACGTCAGTTTATGCACCAAAGTTCACCATATTAATCACTAAATAATTAATGTCTATGTTCTCCAAGTATTTGTCTGTAGTAGTTTTTTATGTTACGTTTATATTCATGAGGGATTCAGAAAAAATTATGAAATTATTCTTTCACTTTTATCTGTTTAATTCAGACACCAGTGGAAGTTGTCTTCACCATCTGTTTAGGAAGACAAAACTGACTAGCTGGATAAAAAAAGTGAATGAGTAGCAGCTTAACTGGGTAGGTAAGTGAGTGAACAGGTGTTTCTGTGTTTCTCTCCAGTGTTTCAGAGCTTCTGGACTTGTATGAAGAGGACCCTGAGGAAATCCTCTTGAATCTGGGCTTTGGTCGAGAAGAACCTGATTTGTCTACAAAAATTCCTTCCAGGTTCTTCAACAACACATCATCTGCACGAGGCATTGACATCAAGGTACTAATAACTTTATTAAAACATCCAAGTGGCTTCATGTGGCTTTCCACACAATCTTTCTAATAAATGCTTTTTTATTGTCTATTATATAAGAAAATGACTATTATTAAAGTTGCAGTGAAGTTGAAATCTCTTAATTATTAAAAATACTAATTTTTATATACTGTGTTTGTTACTTTGGTTCATGATGAGATTCCTGACAAACTATTGTCATTTTCTTCAGCCTTAAAGTTGCTTTGATAAGCTCACTAACATGCTAAAAACGTCCAAATGAACAAGTTTGTTTACGTACTTGTCATTCATGGTCTTGATCAAATTAAGGATGTTGTTTTCTAAGAACCAGAGAAATGTGTTCAGATCCTGGTAGATCTTCAGGGGTCTCATCTGTGTACTGCTGGGCCTGGATTGACTGCAGTACCACCATGTTTGTAATGTTTCTCAGTTCAGCAGAGGCCATAGAAATTTGCATCAATGGGTTTGTTTGACTCTGTGGACGATAACCCTCTTCCTCCGTTTATACAGGTATTAACCAGCATATTAATGACATCACTTCCTGTGGTCCATCTGCAGGTCTACCTTGCAGCTCAGCTTCAGCGTATGGAGCTGGAGAACCCAAACTACGCTCTCACTAGTAAGTACCTCCATACCCTGTACACTGCTGGCATGTTCTGCTGCAGTGTTTGTTTTCTCTGCAGCCACTTTGAGGCAGCATTAGAGAAGAGGGAGGCAGGAAGTGAAGTGAAAGGACGGCGTGCGTGCGTGTGTGTACGTGTGTGCACCCGTCCTGCTCCAATATTACTGTGGTGTTTTGTGGGTTCTTCCGTTTTTTTAGCTGTTCTGCCAACTGCCTGGACAACACTGCCAGCAAGAACAAAAATCTGTTTGTCTCTCTTACTTACACACACGCACACGCACACACGCACACCTCTGATTCTCCTCTTCGGACAGATTAACAGTGTAGGTGCAGTATAAGGCTTTACTAAAGATGATCTGATTATGAGAAGATGAATCACTACATATGGAAGTGTTGTGTATGTAACAGTTGGACTGCTGACGCTCCTCGATGGCTGTTTTACCAGTTTGAAACTGCAATTAATTAGAGCTAAACGAGGCTGGTCACGGGTCTGAGTCAGGTCATCCAACCATTTCTGTTCAAAAATGGCAGGAAGCTAGTTGTATTCACACATTTCCTGCACCCCTGAGATTTCCACATGAGAACATAAATGTCCTCTAGATTTTCTCTGGACTCGTGGGGATGACAACATCCTCTAGAAAGAAATGTCTCCAGAAAACAACACACTGAAAATGAACACAGCAGCACCTTTGCAGCCTTCATGTGTTAAAGCTACACGCTCTCTTCTGCAAACCTGTATGTTGCTTTCTCATCACTCATCAATATTGTGGACATCTCCAGATGTACATGGTGCTGATGTCACCAGGAAAGGGGCAGCAGCATGTGGCATTGTCAGTATGCTGGCTCACTTTTGTCATCGAATCCTGCCTCATGTGATGCTAAACACTGAGGATTTCCAGCTGTGGAAAAACATCTGAAGCCGCAGCTATCTGCATGACCATGTGACACGAGCTTAAGTTTGTGTCTGCTCTTATAGTCTCTTTAAAAGATTTCAGTTTTGTTAATTTCTAATCCCACATTATTTCAGGAGTTGTAAAAGCTGCAGTAGACTTTAACACTATGTGCTCTCACATAACACACAGCATTTTTTTTAGCATTTTTCAAGACGTGAAACACTGCAGCAGTTTGAAAATACTGAAAAATCTCAGGGCAACTCAATCACTTCATAAAGTTTAATCTCTCAAATTGTTTCCATTTCATGTTGACTTTCTTCAAAGGCTCAGAAATAAAAGGTTTTAGTCGACAGCTGCACATTTCCCAGAAAACCCTCAGGATTTAGAAACATTTTAAAACAAGATTTTGGTCTGAATGCTTATTAGTTTTAAGTTGATTTACCAGGATGCTGCTGTAGAATATGAAGTAATTGAGAGTCCTCATAAAAACCGATGTTTACATGCTATTTAATATTTTTCCATGAGTTCCAGGTCTGTTGAGGTTGTAGATTAGTTTGTTGGTCAAAGTTCACAAACAAACTGAATGCTGGCAAACCTTGTATTTCCGAGAGGAGAGAGCCTCTTGCTCTTCATCATTCTCTTACTCATCTGATCTCCGGAGCCAGAATTCCTCATATTCTTCAGGTAATGTAATCAGTTGCATTTGTTCCAACAAATAAGAAAGCATTGGGACTCTGTTAAATCAGGAAAGTAGCACATTTAATGAAATCAGAGACTGAAGGGCAGAATACAGCTCATAATTGAATAAAGGCATAATTAAAAGGTCTGTTGAGAGACTGGCAGAGAAGACAAAGAACTTTCTTCCTCTTCTTCATCGCTCAAACACTAAACTGTTAGATTTTACATTGAAAACCTCTGTCGCTTGTTAACCTACATTTTCTTATGCAATATTTACGCAAATAATATCCATTGCATCAAGACATCATGACAACATATTTAATCTACCAAAATTCACTTTTTAAATGAGCTCCAAATTTAATTTCAGTGTGGTCTTGAGCTACCTTCAGAAAGGATGAGTCTCTTGAGCAGAAACAGCAGCACTTAACAGGCAGTTAATATATTTTGGTACCTATTATTATTATTATTACTGCAAGTACCAACACTGAAACGTGACTCTCACACAGCATCTGAGGCACATTTCACACATCTGAAAATAAAGCACGTCTGCAGGCCTGAAACCAATCATCATAATTTAATTAGTTAAAAAGACGATGAACACTAAAACTCTGCCGCTGACCAGAATGACACTTCCTCTTCAGGGGATGGCGGCGCGTGCCTCACGCTGCGGCTTCTCTCTCTCCCGACGGTGCGACGTTTCGTGTTTTTCGTTCGTGTTTTTGTCACCAAAGTTGTGTTTTGACAAGTCATATGCATACCAAACCAAAGTACAGCCGGGGGTTTCTGCTCGACGTTGGAAACAGCTACACTGTCGAGCTGAACTCTGAACTCGCCGGCCAACTTCGGGAACGCGGTCTGCTCCGGGAACCACCACTTCCGCCGACCCCCGCGCCTCGACCTCCGCCGCAATGGAAGCGCCACAAGCGGCGCTACAGGAAGCAGAAGAGGGGCAAGCGAGCCGGTATCCGGACGAGACTGGCGGAGAACCCGAACAAACCGACGGTTCCCTCCATCGTGTTGGCCAACGTTCGTTCGCTGGACAACAAACTGGACCACATCCGATTACTCTGCTCCGCCGAGAGGACCGTGAGAGAGAGCTGTGTTTTTGTGTTCACGGAAACATGGCTCAACGACAGCATACCGGACCACGCCATCCAGCTCGACCAGCTGACCTGCTACCGGGCGGACCGAGCACACACCGAGGCAGGTAAGGGCCGCGGCGGCGGCCTTTGTGTTTTCCTCCGTGATGCTTGGTGTAGAGATGCTGTGGTGGTCTGCAAACACTGCTCACCCCTGGCGGAGTTTATGATTATTAAATGTCGTCCTTTCTATCTACCGCGCGAATACTCGGTCATACTACTCACTGCTGTTTACATCCCCCCCAGCCCCTCCACCCACACCAGGAGAGAGGCGCTGACCGAGCTGTACCAGCGGATCAGCGAGCAGCAGACAGCCCACCCTGAGGCCTTCCTCATCCTGGCGGGGGACTTCAACCACGCAGACCCAAGGACCATCTTTTCAAATCTTCATCACCACATCAAGTTCCCCACGCGAGGAGACAACATTCTGGACCAAGTCTACACCAACAACAAGACAGCCTACAAAGCCCACCCCCTCCCCCACCTCGGTGCCTCAGACCACATCACTGTCATGCTACTGCCAGCATACAGGCCACTGGTTAAAGTTGTCAGACCAGTCTGGAAGCAGGTCCGGGTGTGGCCAGAGGGGTCCACAGAGGCACTTCGAGACTGCTTCAACACCACAGACTGGAGCATGTTCAGAGAAGCTGCCACCACCAACAACACCACAGACCTCCAGGAGTACACAGAGTCTGTTACCGCCTACATCGCCAAGTGCATCGATGATGTAACAGACTCCAGAACCATCAAAGTCAGAGCCAACCAGAAGCCGTGGATGACAAAGGTAGTCCACAGACTCCTGAGGGCTCGGAACGCTGCCTTCAGAGCTGGAGACAAAGTGGGTCTAAAGACAGCTACGACCAACCTGTCCCATGGCTTCAGGGAGGCTAAGAGACGGTACTCCAGGAGGATAGCCCGCCGTTTCAGCAACAGCAGGGACACACGGAGCCTGTGGCGAGGGATTCAGACCATTACGGACTACAAGCCCCCACCGCAGACCTGTGAGAGCAGCACATCCCTGCTGAATGAGCTGAACACCTTCTTCGCCCGCTTCGAGGCACACAACACCATCGCCGCACAGAAAGCACCACCCCCTCCCGGCGACCAGGTGCTGACGCTGTCACCGGACATTGTGAGGAGATCCCTCAGCAGGATCAACGCCCGCAAAGCTCCGGGTCCTGACAACATACCTGGTCGTGTACTGAGAGACTGTGCAGGAGAACTCACGGAGGTCTTCACAGACATCTTTAACATGTCACTGAGTCAGGCGGTGGTTCCCACGTGCTTCAAAGCCACCAACATCCGTCCGGTCCCAAAACGGTCATCTCCCTCCTGCTCCAACGACTACCGTCCAGTTGCACTGACTCCCATCATCATGAAGTGCTTTTAACGGCTAGTCATGCATCACATCAAGGCTGCTCTCCCCCCCTCTCTGGACCCCTACCAGTTCTCATATCGCTCCAACCGGTCCACTGACGACGCCATCTCCACTGCCCTCCACACAGCCCTCACACATATGGACACCAGAAACGCTTATGTGAGAATGCTTTTCATCTACTTCAGTTCAGCATTCAACACCATCATCATCCCCCAGCAGCTGTTCACAAACTGGACCAGCTGGGGATCAGCACCTCGCTGTGCAACTGGCTGTTGGACTTCCTGACTGGGAGACCACAGGCAGTACGGGTCGGCGGCAACACATCCAGCACCATCACACTGAGCACAGGGGCCCCCCAGGGATGTGTGCTGAGCCCCCTCCTCTTCACCCTGCTGACCCACGACTGCACACCGATTCACAGCTCCAACCTCTTCGTAAAGTTTGCGGACGACACGACTGTGGTGGGTCTCATCAACAACAACGATGAGTCAAACTACAGGAGCGAAGTGAGCCGCCTGGCTGAGTGGTGCAGACAACAATCTCTCCCTGAACGTGGAGAAGACCAAGGAGATGTTGCTGACTTCAGGAGACAACACACCCAGCATGCTCCTCTGACCATCAACGGTGCTGCTGTGGAGAGGGTGAGCAGCACCAAGTTCCTGGGTGTCCACATCTCAGAGGACCTCTCCTGGACTGTTAACACCGCATCACTCGCCAAGAAGGCACAGCAGCGTCTCTACTTCCTCCGCAAACTGCGAAGAGCCAGAGCCCCGCCCCCATCAGGTAACCTTCTACAGAGGCACCATCGAGAGCATCCTGACCAGCTGCATCACCGTGTGGTACGGAGCTGCACCGCAACCTGCCGCAAGTCTCTCCAACGCGTCGTGAGAGCAGCTGAGAAGATCGTTGGTGTCTCTCTCCCCTCACTTCAGGACATTTACAGCAGCCGTCTGACTCCAAAGCCCTCAGCATTGTGAGAGACCCCACCCACCCGTCACACAGCCTCTTCAGTCTGCCGCCATCAGGGAGGAGGCTGCGGACCCTCCGGGCCAGAACCAGCCGACTGAAGGACAGCTTCGTCCACCAGGCCGTCAGGACACTTAACACTCTCCCTTCTCTTCCACCGTTTCCCGCCTTGCCCCCCCCTCACTCACTCTGATCTCAGTATCTGCACCAGGCACTTTTGGCAGAACTGGACCGCCTGCTTTGCACCATGTCACTTTAATCAAACCGAAAAACTGTTGTTGTCATGTCACAACTTGTTTCTTGTCTCTTTTAATTTGCACTTTGTGTTTAAAATTTATTTATTGTGTAGCACCGAGGGTTTGAGGGTAACGTAATTTCGATTCTCTGTATGTGTCTCACATGTTGTAGAATTGACAATAAACTTGACTCTGACTCTGACTTTAATGACACAATTCAGAAGGCACAAATGACTAAAATGTCTGTTTTTTTTATTTTTATATACACATGTAAACAAACATAAACTGTCAGCTGTATTATAAGAACATGGAAGTGTTTGACAGCAACTCAGCCTCCAAGTGGTAGCCACATAAACTGACGGAGCAGGTCAGTGGATGCTGAGGTGCATAGTGCCGAGTGGTCACCATTTTTCTGCCTAGTCAATCACTACAGACCTCCAAACTTCATGTGGCCATTTAGATCAGCTCCAGAACAGTGTTCAGAGATCTTCATGGATGGGTTTCCATGGCTGAGCAGCTGCATCCAAGACAAACACCACCAAGTGGAATGCAAAGCGTCTGATGCAGTGGTGCAAAGCCATTGGACAATGGAGACACCTTCTCTGGAGTGATGAATGGAGCTTCTCCATCTGGTGATGTAATGGACCAGTCTGGGTTTGGTGGTTGCCAGGACAACGGTATTTGTCTGACTGCATTGTTCAAAGTGTAAAGTTTGGTGGAGGGGGGATTATGGTGGGGGGTTGTTCTTCAGGAGCTGGGCTTGGCCCCTTAGTTCCAGTCAAAGGAACTCTGAATGCTTCAGCAGACCAAGAACTTTTGGACAATTCCAGCTCCCAACTTTGTGGGAACAGTTTGGAGCTGGTTCCTGCCTCTTCCAACACGACTGTACACCAGTGCACAAAGCAGGTCCATAAAGACCTGGACCTTGTGGCGGGATCCATGTCCAGCTTACAATGTGCACGATACAGTAAAACAAAACTAGTTAAATGCATTAACTAAATTTATCGGCCAAGAAACAAAAATTATCTCTTACTTTTAGTCAGTCTGGTGTTCTGCTGCCTCCTGTTCTTGGGGAACCAGCTGATTCTGGCCATGAGTCACCAGCTCGCTGCTCCAGCTGGGAGCGACTTTCTTTCTCTCTCGCGCTCCAAGACGAAGAATGCAGCGTTGCCGGCAGCCGGGCTGTCCTCCTCCTCTGGTCGTCTGAAGCCATCCGCGTCGTCTCGTGCATGGATCCCCTGTTCTGCTCATCAGGGTGTCGCAACGTTTGTGGATCTCTGTTGTAACGTGGATGGACGAAGAATGCGGCCACTGGTTTTTGGTAACCAACGGACTTTCAGGAACGCAGCAGGATGGATGGCCCCTCTTCTGGCAGCTTGTTGCACTGGTCTGAGCTGTAGTCCTTACAGAACGTGAGGATGGGAGATTTTGTGCTTTGGCTGAAGAAGGTTAGAGAAAGCAGGAACAGAACTTCTTCTTCAGAAGTGTTACTTTTGGAAATGTTCTTATTCCAGGACATTCTCGTACTCTCCCATTGGTACCCGGGATGCCAGGCACGTGTGTGTTGTTTATGTAAGCTCTGTTCTCACCATCAGAAAAAAAAAATCTCCCGGGACAAAGAGGAAAAAAAGAGTATGTGTCATTTTCACTTATCTCTGACTTCCTGTTATGGGATCCTCAGAATGAGCATTAATGTGGAGTCAGCACTGAGCAGGAAACCCACTCACACACTCCGTGGTCCTGCATCACACACAGCTGGCAGCTGTACGAACATTTTCTGCAGTCAAGTTGCACAGATATGAAAGGTGAAGAACAGACTGCTGTGCTTCTGGTCTTTAGGAGCATTCATAGATGTTTTTCGTGTTTTTCGAGGCTGATATTGACCGTGTTGGTAGTGATATAGATGGGCATTAGACTGATGTTTTAGTTTGTTAAAATCATATTTTGGGTATTCAACAGTAGACAGTCAGCTTGAGAACTGCAAAACACCACTGAAGCATACTGGTTTAGTGGCCATTGGATTCAGTCTCTGCTTTTTGCAGATTACGTGGTCTTTTTGGCTTTATCAAACCATGATCTCCAGGTTTCCTTCCAGGAGATTGTACCTGAATGTGAAGCAGTGGGGATGAGAATCAGCACCTCCAAAGCTAAGACCATGTTTCTTAGTTTGAAAAAGGTGGAATACCCTCTCCAAGTGGAGGGTGAGGTGTTTCCTCAGGAGAAGTTGAAGTATCTTGTTCATAGGGAAGAATGGAGCAGGAGATTAACAGGTGGATCAGTGTGGTGTCTCCAGTAATGTAGACTCTGAATCAATCTGTTGTGGTGAAGACAAAACTGAGCCAAAAGGCAAGACTTTTTGTATACTGGTCGGTCTACTGGTTGCCCTCGCCTGTGCTTATGAACAGTGGGTACTGACGGACTAAGAGTTTCCTCAGCAGGATTGCAGGACTCTCCCTTAGAGATAGGAGGAGAGGTTCAGTTATCCAGGTGAGACTCAGACTGGAATGGAGTCACTGCTCCTCCACGTCCAGAAGAGACAGTTATGGTGGTTCATCTGGTAAGAATGTCTTCTGGATGCCTCACTGGGGAAGTGTTTCGGGCATGTCCAATCGGGAGAATTTCCTGGGAAAGACTCAGGACACCCTGGGGATATTTGTGTCTCATCTGGCCTGGGAACACCAATTTTCTATATGGATGGATGGATGCACTAACTTTTTTTTTTTTTCAAGACTAAATGTTTTAATGGTTTCTGTTTTGTATTGTGACTGAAGATCAGACCACACAAGACCACTAAGTTCCAAAGCGTTCACATAGTTGTTGTTTTTTCCTTACCACCTTATCTGATGTTTGTCTGTTGCATCGTATTGCTCATTTTTCTGGTTTTATTTTTTCAAATTGAAGAACTTGTCGTATGTCTGATTTTGGTCTCCCTCAGGTCGCTTCCGTCAAATTGAGGTCTTGACAACCGTTGCCAATGAGTTCTTTCAGCTCTACAGTCAGGTTTCTGGACAACCCATCCAGCGAATCAGCTCCAAGGATCAAGGTAACCATGGAGAACAGTTTGTCGCCTGGGTCAATGTAGTTAACTGCTGCAAAGACAGATTCTGATTTTGGACTCTTAAACTGCAAAATAAACTCTGAAGGATCCATCTTAGTTATTTTCTACTTGTTATTTCTATTTTTAAAAAATTGGAATTTGACATTTATAAAGATTTAATCCAATAAGGACATAATAATAATAATTCTAGCAATAAATTATTCTTTAGTTGTGATCTTAATTCTTAATTCGAAATGATCTTTTACGTGGTTTGTTGGTGAACATTTGTCAAACACATTTTATACTAGCAGCGCGGTGGCATAGTGGTTATCACTGTTGCCTCACAGCAAGAAGGTTCCTGGTTCAATTCCCAGCCCAGTGGGTCTTTCTGTGTGGAGTTTGCATGTTCTCCCCATGCTTGCGTGGGTTCCCTCCAGGTACTTCAGCTTCCTCCCACAGTCCAAAAACATGCAGGGTAGGTTGATTGATCAAACTAAGAACTAAGATCAAACACTCATAGGTGTGAATGTGAGTGTGCTTGTTTGTCTGTCTTTCTATGTGGCCCTGCAATGGACTGGCGACCAGTCCAGGTGGACCCCTGCCTTTTGCCTTCATCAAAGAAAATATCTGTACTGTCACATTCTTGTTTTTTTTTTTCCTTTTTCTTTTTTTTTCTTTTTCCCAGCTCCTAAGAAACATTTGTATTTACACTTTAATGTAGCTAAATATTTAAAGTCACCTGACATGTCAGTGGTAGTCTGGCAGTGTTTTTTTTTTGTTTTTTTTTTAATCTGATAATTGTATCTCTCAGGAGGTGAAAGAGGAGGAGATGAGGATCAGTCTCCTATGAAGAGGAGCAACTCTGCTCTGAACGTGGCCAAACTCCTTAAGAAAACCATCAGCAAACACAACCTGTTGGGCTCTACCGCAGAGTCGCCTGAAGTACACTCGTCTAAGCAGCTCACGCAGCTCAACGGCTCGGCGACCAGTCCTGACCAGACCAGCAGCAGTCCAGCACAGGACAGGTACAGTACTGATCCAGATCAGGTGGTGGAGACGGTCAGCCAGAAACCACTTCGCAAGAAAGACATCTTCTCCCTAGCGACAGTTACAGAGGAAACCAGCACAGATGGAGAAACTGATCGGCCAACAGACAACAGGTAGCTAATGCTCAGATGCTATTTGAAGTGTTTATGTAATAATTGCTCGGGGATTGTGTTCTGGGTCTCTGGAAAGCGCCTAGAGACAACTTGTGTTGTAATAGACGCTATATAAATAAAATTGAATAGAATTGAAGCTGTTTATAGCAGAATGACTTTCTCTTAAACTATTTAGGAATATGTCATTAGAAGGTGTTCATTTCTGCATCCTTTGTTAATGAACATTTAATCAGTAATAATTTGAAAGTAGATATACTAGAACTGACAGGAAGAAGGCGAATTGATTTCAGACAGTTCACTGTAGTTTTGTCAAAGTGTTTATAAATCAGCTGGTCAACATCTTTTTTTAATTATTTTCTGGTAGGAGGTTTTCTGCTGATATCAAATGAAATACAGCTGTATAGTACCAGTGAAGTACCAGTCACTCTTTCCTTATCCCCAACCTTCCATCAGTCCTGAACAGAACAGCACCGAAGCACAGCATCAGCCAAAGTCGGCTGACCTCCAGTCAACCAATCAAAGAACAGGGGAGTGCGGGCCTCAGGCAGCCAAAGAGAACAACAACTTCACCTCCACCCCAGAAAACGCTCCCTCTACCCTAGCACCGCCCCAGCTGGCTCAGCTTCGCACAGAAAACACAGACTCTTTTGACATGGAGGAGGTGGGTTCTCCTGGGCTCTCTTGACTTGTACTAGGGTTTCCTGGGCTCTCCTGGGTTCTCTTTCTTTTCTTTGGGATTCCCCTGGGCTCTCTGTGGCTCTACCGGGGGTTTCCTGGGTTTTCTTAGCTTCTCTAGGGCTTCTATTAGCTTCTTTTGACTTTTTTTGGGCTCTCTTGTATTCTTTTGGATTCTTCTGGGATTCACTTGGGTTCTCTTGGGCTCTCCTTGGTTCTCCAGGGATGATATTTACAGACATCAGAGGGTAACTTCTTCCCGTAAGGATGTGACAGTGTTGACACTTTTTGGAATGCCTTTTATTTCCATCTGCTCTCCATGTTATTGAAAATGACCTGCAAAGCTACTCTACTAGTCAAATTCATGCAGAATCCTTGTCTTCTTCCGTCATAACACCACAAGCGTTAGTCTTGGTGTAGACTAAACACGTGCTGACACTGTTGCTCTCCTCAAGTCAAAAAGAAGCAGGCAGAAGAATTGCACCGATCATGAAACTCTCAGCTGAATTTCATTAGCCAGTAACAGATTATTTATGTGTAAAAAGGAAGAGACAAAGGTGGAAAAATGAAATGATAAGCAGGTATGCCCTTCTTCCCTCTGAGGACCAGCATGTTAAGCCAGAATACATGCATAAATCAGCAATTAACAGGTTTTTCTGTGAATGGAGATGTTAACATTTAGCTTCTTTGTACCTTTCTTTTAAACTGTTCTTTTTTTCCCTCATTAGATTCAGACAAATGAAGATGAGGCGTTGCCATCAGGAACATCTAGAACCACTGGTCAGTTGAGAATTTACTCTTAAGGTTTTTCTTTTACTTAATTACCAGATTCCTATAAAATCTTTCTAAAAATGTGCATTTCTTGTCTTTAAAGCCCAGCTTAATGCTTTTTCCACTTTTATCAAATATGAAGATTTCTCATATGTCATTTGTTAACTTAAAGGTTGGTCCTTTGGAGACGCTCATTTAAGTTAAGTTTAGGTTTATGTTGGACTTGAAAATTATATAAATATATCCAAATCAAAAGTATTACACAAGCTCCTCATCTCCTAAATCTCTGGTGTAATCCCAAATCCTAAATCTAGCTGTTGTGTTGCCACATTATTCTCTTCATAATATTGTAAATATTTAATAATACAGCAGTTACCTTTATAGATGAGATAAAAGAAGGGCATTCTTAAATATTTCCTGTTGGTCTTCTTGCAGTCTTCTCAGTGAGGACAGACAGTCCTCTCTTCTAATGTAAGAGGCTTTAACACTGACCTCTGCAGGTCAGATGGAACACTGCAGAAGCCACCATTGTGTGTGTGTGTGTGTGTGTGTGTGTGTGTGTGTGTGTGTGTGTGTGTGTGTGTGTGTGTGTGTGTGTGTGTGTGTGTGTGTGTGTTTTCAGACTTGTCGCGCACTGTCAGCCAGCAGTCAGACAGCAGTGGTTTTGCTGAGGAACCCTCCGTGGACTCCAGCAGCTACCTGAAGGTTGGTTTGTTCTACTTCATCTTATCGAGCAGCAACTGCAGCAGAGAAAGCTACTATCAAAACTTGTGCATAAAATCTGTCCAACACTACTTACAGATGTTTTATATCAGTATATAATATCTGTAGTTTATCAGTAAAGTCAGTCATTTGTAAACAAACAAGTTTTTTTACTTTAGATATTTTTTCAGTTAAATCTTTAATCAAGTTTTTAACTTTAACATGACTAAAAACTGCTACTTTTACTGAGGATTGTTTTCAGTTTTATGGATTTCACATTTGAACTTGGCCTAGAAACATGTTTGATGTTGTTAAATTTGGGTTATTCCTGCCAGATCAGAGTCTTGTGAGTGCTGGTGGTATTTTATTATTTAATACACTGGATGAAAAGTCAAACTTGTGACTCCATCCTTTGATGAGGTGAAGGTCAGATCAGCAGGTCCACGACCTCCTCCCACACATGATTGTACCAGTGTCGCATAGGAACCAGAAGAACTTCAAATGTGACTCAGACTCTGATGCGCTTGAGTGTCTTCCTCAGAACTACAGAGAGAGTAAAAGGGTTCAGTATTAATGGCTGTGGACAGGTCGTCCAGTAGTGAAACTGTGGGATGAAGGTCAGTGGACAGAGATGCTGATTTGTTGCTGCGAGGCACCGTGGGTCATGATGGTGCCGATTTCCAGTTTGAGAACCAGCTGCTCTGTTTCTAAGGTTCAGGCTTATGTGTGGATGCATGAAAGGTTTCAGTTTCCTTGAATCATCCTGGACCATAACGGGTCAGAAACCAGAACAAAATCCCAATTATGAGCCCAGAAAAGGCCACTCATAATATAACTATCCCATTTGGCTAACCCTCTCACGGATGACGAGTAAATATTATAACCACAAATCTGAGGAAGAAGGTTGCTGCGTATTCTTAAATTAAAAAGACAGAATTACACAACAGTCAAAATACAAAGTAGCTAAAAATAGCTAAAGCAGGCTATTTCTGCTCCATTTGTGGATTCTGATTAGAAATTTGTATAAAAGATGGAAAACCTGACTCTACTTGTGCAGGTTATTAGTGGAGACCATATTAGGATCTGAATACCTTTTCCACCTATGCTAATACATTTTACATTAATCCTAATTAGGTGCAGGAGAGTTGTGACAGCTGTGACAGTGAGACCACGGTGACATCACACCCTTCACAAGACATCGCCACGCCTCATGCTCTAGACCAACTGGCGTTTGATCTACCAGATGCCAGAGAAGAGGAGGCGGGGCCTGCAGGATTCAGTATGTCCAGGGAAGAGCACGCACAAGGCTGGAGTTCAGAGCAGGTTCCACCCGGTACAGCTCACCATCTACACAGGAACCAACCCACAAAAGTTCAACAGGAAGAGGAGGTCCAGCCTAATCTTGTGGCTGAAGCCAGTGCAGAGCATAAAGCAGATATTATCCAAACTATATCAGCTTCTGAGCAAAAACCACAACACAACGAGAACCTGACTGAGACCCTGGGGGGCTCAGACCTCCTTACAAAAGGAGTGGAGGAGAAGTCTCATGTAGTGCCTCCAGTCTTGGATGACTCTGGGTCCCCGTCTCCTTCTGATCCAGCCTCTCCGGTTCTCAGCGCCTTGAGCAGAGCCAGACAGAAGCATCTGAGCCGGACGGGCCAGCATGCAAATCCCCAGAGGAGTGATGCGTCCCCAACCAAAGAGTTACAACAACGACGACGGGGTGCCACCCCCCTGCAGAGGTCCGTGTCTTTGCCCTCCTCCCTGCTCTCACCTGCCAGAGTGGTGTCCTCGGTCAGAATTCAGTTTGACCACGGCCAGGCTTCCTGCACCCCACCAAGATACTCCTACAAATACACTCAGAATGCTGGAGGAGACAGTGGAGAAGAGGAGGTGCTGGAGGAGAAGAATGATAGAGGAGGCAGCTGTTTGTCGACTCTGATCATAAAACCTGGATCTACCCAACAACCGCCAGCTGCCATTCCTCCTAAACCCATCCCTCGATACCTGACGCAGGCAGCACATTCCCTACAGAGTTTCAGCCCTCCTCCTGACTGGTCTCCTGGAGGCCAGGCCCAAACATGGAGCACCCAGAGCGTCCCAGACTTTTCCTCAAACCAGTCCGGGCAGAACATTAGTACCAATCCAAGGCAGATGATATATCTGAATCCCAGCCCTCCAGCCCACCAGTTTTCAGAGCCAGGCTCCAGTCCTGGTTGCAGCTCTACCTCCAGCCCTCTCCCCTTCTCTTTAAACTCCCACCCTCAGTACCCCTACGTTGTTCCTCCTCACTTTCATCACAGCCCTTCTTTCAACCACTACTCTAGTCTAAGCAACCTCCACCAACCCCCCCCCTCCCCCAGTCCTCACACACAGCAGTCTCACTAACTTGCATCAACCGCCAACTTCCATGGCTCATCACCACCTCAGCTTGGGTCACTTACACCCTGGAACTCCCACAATGCCCCAGCAAGACTACAACCATCCACATACTCATCAGTCACCTTACCCTGCAGCTCCTCCCAGCTCGCAGTTTGCTTCACCTTGTCATGGTTACCAAGGATACAGTATAAACCCATACCTGCCATTCCCTCATTCTATGGCCTCAGAGCACAGTCTCCACTCAGTACTAAGTCCTCCATCTCCAGGCATCTTCCCAGGTCAGGGGTCCAACACCCTGCCAGTTCTGAACCTTCATTCTGCTCCAGGTTCAGGGCCCACCCAGAACCCATCCAACACTGAGATGCAGCTAAGGAGGGTTCTGCATGAAATCAGAGGAACAGTTCAGAGTCTGAATCAGGTTGGTCCTCTTAACTTGGTTTTGTTGTTCCAGCTCATGTTGGTGTAGAAGTAGGTCTCCTGTAACAAAGAACAGGTACCAGATCTTTGCTAGATTCCTTCCACTGAATATGGAGGCATTTCTGAAGGTCAGTGTTCCACATTCTTGCTGATAATTGATGCTGTAGAGTTGTTGCTGTTAGTGTGTGAAATATGAGTCAGTAAATTTGTTTCAGAAAACAAGCGCTTATATCCCTGAGCGCAGCTCCTTGTTTCCGTTAAATCCTGTGGAGCTGTTTGGTGCGAGACTACATGTTAACATTTCACTTTAGTACTCAAAAAGAAAATGTTTTTTTTAAATGATCCTTTCTCTCACTGAAAAGTTTGGTACACTGAGGTTTGTGTTCAGTAAAGTGTGTCAGGACCAGTAGTCACAGCTGCAGCTGCAGGACCAGACTGGAGCAGCTGGTCTTCAACACAGCTTCATCTGGATCTGCTGCTGTAGACCTGCTGCAGGGGGACACCAACATGATCCACTGACCTGCAGTCCCACCTCTGACCACCTCAGTGTCTGCTGTCCACACCTGTTTAGATAGTGGTCTCTGTAGTCCACCAACTAACCCGGTACCCGTCTGATGGACAGAAAACTCTCAGTTCTCCAGTTAACAGATAATTATACTGATGGATCTGGTCTTTGGTACCTTTGACGGTGTGTCTGTGTCTCCCCTCCCTGTTCTTCATCTTCTCTTTCCTATCTCCCTTTTCCTGCTCTACCCAGCTGGTCTTCAGCAGTAGGGCCCCCCCTTATGGTCCAGGTTTCTTCCCTCTTAAAGGGGAGTTTTTTTACCTGCCGTTTTTTATGTAATAATTGATCTGGGGTCAAGTTCTGGTCTCTGGAAAGATCATGGAGACAATATGTGTTGTAATAGATTTTCTGTATAAATAAAATTTAATTTCATCAAATTTAATTCTGTAATCCTGTTTAGTGGCGCGCCTAGATGCCCCGTCACATTTTTATTCAAGGTTGCTTTCTTTTTTGAGTGGTTGTTACCAATCAAACTGGTTTTTGCTAATACATTGATTGATGAGCAGCTTGCCTCCTTGACAGCTTGAGGTCCATCTTGAAACTTTAATCCAACACTGAGACTGGACATCCTTTCTGTCATTTAACTATCATTGAAACAGTAGTTTAGTGGTTGATTGGTCTTCTCCACTGTCAGTTGGTTGTTTTCAGTGATGAAGTTGTCTTTACCTGCAGAACCGAGTCGACCCTCCAGACAGATTTGAGGACCATGGTCCAGCTGCCTCCAGCCTCCAGGTATTCACTGTCACTCCTGATACCCATCTTTCTTTTTTTTTTTTTTTTTTAATGGTTCTATAGTTTTTATACATGCCAGCTTTGTAGGTTTGTTGCTGCAGTTACCATCTCTTTAGCCTGAGTTCCATGTGAAAGCGATGCTCGGTAACTTGGTAACCAGCCTCCACTGTTTTTACTGTTAAAGTAAACTGATGTTTCAGTGTGTGTTTTTTCATCCAGGAACCAGCA